>BLSH010013549.1:349336-395402 GCA_018402905.1 Glandirana rugosa | reverse complement strand
TACTGGGCGTGGAAGAGGAGGGACGGTCTGTGCAGTCAGTTAGGATCTCTATACATACCCACATTTGTGATGTAAATTCCATGTGACCTGAAAACTCTTAAAGTGGTTGTCTACCCGTAAAAAAAAAAACTCATCATGAAATGCTTACCTCAGAACGAAGCTCCAACGGGTCCGATTGGTCCCGGCACAGGGAGCTGACATGTTCCCTCGGGATTTTTCCGGGTACGTGGCTCCGGCGCTGTGAGTGGCCGGAGCCGCGAGACATCACTCCCATGCATGCGCGCTGGAGCCTGTCTTTCCGGCAGGGGCCAGCGATATGCGCCGGGACCTCACGGTGCATGCGTCGTACGTCAGCGGCTGCATTTAGGGCAAATATCTCCTAAACTATGCAGGTTTAGGAGATATTAATTTTACCTACAGGTAAGCCTTATTATCGGCTTACCTGTAGGTAAAAGTAAAAAAAGGGTAGACAACCGCTTTAACAGGAAACACAGGTTACAACCATGTATGTGTGTAGTATAGCATTAGAGGTAGACCCTGCAAGCAGGAAGTATCTGTTTATACAAGATCAAAGAGTCTTTTTACACAATACAGAGGATTAACCCCTTAAATTCCACAGGAAGTATAACAAGCAAGCTATTCTGCGTATACAGACAGATTTTACTGTTGTGGGTTTAGTAACGCTTTAAAAAAAGCAATTTTGAAGCAGGCGCTTTAATGGGTTTTGAAGTCGAAGCAAGTGTATATGAGCCCACAGTGTTGACTCATTAGCGATGTAAGGGCTCATTTACACTTGCTTCGACACACATTAAAGTGCCTACCGCTTCAACTTGCTTAGATGATGCGGCAAAGCTTTCACACTTGGCAGATGCCTTGTATAAGTGATATTTCATACCTGAAATACTTCCATAACAAAGCGAAGCTGATTTAAAGCCTCTTAAAAGCTTCAGGTGCATCAAGCGAGCTTTGCCATAGACTCCTATGGAGGCATTGAAGACGCTTTAAAGCACCACTAAAGGGACATGGGGTATCATTTTTGAAGCCAAGCAAAGCAAACGCAAGGTGTAAGCCAGCGCTCGACAATCCCCGGTCGCCATTGTGACCAGAAATCTCGTCCTGGCTAGCGGCACCTGATCCTTCTCTCCTCTCACTATCTAACCCCATCTCCGACTTGGTGATGCCTGAGGCTAGCTGACAGCTATTAAATATAAACCAAATTCTGGGTAGTCCGCCAAGTTCTCCCAATATAACTAATCCCTATAAACACAAAAGATACAAAAGTATCTTCATTTTTTTTTTTTTTTTTATCAAAGCAAGTCTGTAGCTGAGGGAAGTTTAACCACTTAAAGACTTAGGCTTCATGCACACAGGACTTTTCAAAGGAATGTCCAAAAACGTCAGCTTATCAGGGATGTTTTCAGCTTTTACCAGCGTTATATTACCACCGTTTTTCGTGTTTTTAAAGGGCCAGCGTTTTGTTTTTTTTTGTTTTTTTTCCATTTAGTCTAAGACGTCCAAAAACATTGGATTGACGTTTTTGAACGTTTTTACAGCTGAAAAACGTCCAAAAAAACCCCTCAGGTCTTGTTTTTTTTACAGCTGAAAAGCGTCACTGCTAAAAACAGCTGATAACAACCTGTGTGCGCATGAACACATAGGATAACATGATGGAGGTTTTATTGACTGTAGAAAAAAAACACATGTAGGCAAGAAGTGGCTGCAAAGAGGCAGCAGATCAGCAGCACTGGAATACTTTTCACCTTTTTTGTATTTTTATATAAAGTGTCCCTAAGACCTCATTTAAATGTGCAGTAGACATGTTTTTGCCACCCTTAAGCTCCGTTAGGCAGCAGATGAGGGCGTTTTACTTGCCGCAGTCATGATGCATTTGGCATAATGAGTTTCCCCTATAACAGGTTTTTAGTGTCGCTCTTTCTGGCCAGCCTATAACCCTGATGTAACGGAGTTATTGACTGGCTGCTCTGCTGTGCGTAAGTTGGGGTTAGGAGGCGCAAATTACTTGCCTTACCCCAGGCACTGACAACCCATACAACGTTAAAAAAAGGCTCCTAACTTTCTCGTTCATTCGTCGACAGGCACAGCGACTCTTAGGACTAAGTGTGTTATACTGCCCTCTTCAGGAGTTTACTAGGCAGAACAGGCAGTTCTAACAGCAAAAAGAACAGCAACAGACACAGCCCCTCCCAGGGGGCAGTCCTCACTGGCAGATAACTCCACACCCAGCTACTGCTAGCTCAGTTCCTAACAAGCAGTGCAACATCCAGAGGGGTGGGTGCTGTGCCTGTCGACAAACTCAGAGAAAGGGATTTTACGGTAAATCAAAAAAATCCTGTTTTCCCTTTTGTTCGTTGACAGGCACAGTGACTCTTAGGACTAAGTGGACAAACAAAGGAGAGCCGCTCCAGGTGAGGATGATAGCTCCAGAAGACTGTGTGCACGTCCGGTCCGTGAGCCGATGTGCATGGGATACAAAAACAGCAATTTGACAGCACCACAGGAGCTTCTGAAGAAGTTGCATTTATTGTAGAAAAACAGCATACGTGCAAGTTACATCAAAGTCCATAGGAAGTACATCATAAGGCACAAACGATTGACGCGTTTCACAGGAATTTACACCCGCTTAGTCATAATCTAATAATCAAATGGCAATGCTGATATTTATATATGTGTGATTTAGCTCAACACCGGTATAGCATAAGCCTAATTGATTACTCAGTGCACATTGGCATTAGCAGACACCTGTCTAACATGAGACAAAGAAGGCAGATCAACAGATACAGAGTGACACATGAAAAAACATCATTACATTGTTTAATATCATTGGAGAAAGCAACATGTAGCAAAAAACAAAAATGTGTTTCTAAATAAACATATACAAGATAATTTGTATCCACTTCTTGTCTCATTGAGAAAAGAGGGACCACCCGCATATGGGCTCTCAGCACTTGAGATATCTTGGAACTGGATATGGAATAGATAGATGAAACTCCTCATATATAAAACGCTTTACATATAAGAAAAATTACACATGTAAAAAAGATATATATATATATATATATATATATATAAAAATATCCACGATGTATGCGTGCGTGTGTCCCTCGAGGCAGACAAATTGAGGCTAAAAAGAAGGGGGGGGGGGCTAAAAAACAGCAAAAGAAACTGAAAAATGGAATAGAAATATTGTGCACACTCAATACTCTGGGATATGGGACCTGGTGGCATAAATCCACTGCACCATATAAGCAGAAAATGGGTGAGAGCTACCCTGCACCCATACATGTGATCGTCAGGGAATGTCATACAATGAAGATCACCCTCTGCCATTGTATTAGGTATGAGCCACTCCGCACTTTCTATCCATACCTCCCAGTTACATCAATTTCTATAGTAATAAATATATTATAAAGTATACATGTTGTTTCCCAAAAAATCCCTCTTATCTGAAGAAAAATGCGAAGAGACAACATGCATAGAGAAATATCCTAATAGTGAATGAAAAATCATGGGAGGAACCATCGGAACATCATTCAGACAAGTCATGAAAGATCCCTCAATTACTAATGTTAGTTCTTTACTTGTAAATAGAGACAAATGTCATTTTTCTACATCATACTATTAATATCAAGTTAGAGCCACTCAGAGACTCAAAAAAGACGGATAAAGCCATGTAATTGATCGATATCAGATTCATCAAAGAAAAAGGCCCTACAAAGAATTAAATTGAAACAAAGCCATAAGATGGAATAAAACCATAAAATGGATCATAAAATGGAAAAAACGCGACAGGAGAGTTGCATAAGGGGTGTATATAGGAGACAGCTATATTCACAAAACTTCTGTGGAAGAACTATACATATATATACACAACGGCCGTGGGATAGACTATGAGATGTGTTCAAGTTATATCGTTCCGAAGCCGACTCTACGTGTATGTCACACCTTTAAACACTCATAGTATAACACCAGGAAGGCGAACGTCGCTTCAAACAGTATCCCAACAAAAAAGATATACCCCGCTGTGTATGTAAAAAGCATAAATATTACTCCTCAAAAAACCAGGATATACCAGTTTCAAACGATATATCAACCAGGGTAAATCTACTGTGTATGTGAATCAAAAATTTTTTAGGATCACCATTCCAAAACATGAACACATATCACAGATCTTTACAGCCAAGATATTTTGGATAAATTGTGTATGTGTGCCGTAGTCTAAAACCGCCACAGCAAAACATATAACAAAACAATAATGCCTCGATAAATTTATATGTGTATATGTGTCCATTAAGATCATCTCTGTGTGTCATCATGGTCTGGAGGTGTCCTAGTAGAATATTATTAGAGCATCTTACACTAGTGGATGCACTAAAACCAATAGGCATATGTATTGCGATAAAGCATTAGTAATCAAACTATTAGAGGAAAACCCCATAGTATAGGATCGTTCACACATCGGCCGTGTATATGTATCACCATGTAGGCAAATCTAATGAAACTGCTTTGCTTGGAAAAAATAGCTATACAAGCAATGATACACATGAACCCCAGATAAAGCCACACAGAGTAAGTTGAAACTTACAGGGAAATAGAAGAAAAAGAGGAAAACTCAAATAGATAAACACATGGCAAATGTGGGGGGGGGGGGGGGATGAGGATACATTTGAAGGGGCGTCAGCCATCATAAAAGTGGGTGACGTCCCATTCATAATTTAAGCCATGGGGCTTTCTACTTCTTAATTTATGTATCCAAAACACTTCACGTTTACACAAGAGACAGAAGGTATCCCCTCCTCTCCTGTGCGCTCTCACTTTTTCTATGACCTGGACCTGCAACAGAGAAAGATCACCATCATGTTGTCCATTGAAATGTCTGGAAACGTTAGTGGATCTATTATTTCTAGTGTCTGCAAGATGTTCCCGGAATCTGTCTCTCAGCCTCCGGGTTGTCCTTCCAACGTATTGGATGGAACAAGCCGCACATGTAATTAAATACACTATATATGAAGTGTTGCAATTGTAGAATTTATCAATGGAGTATTCCCTGTTGTCTATCCTACATGTAAATTTGTTTCCTGGTAAGATGTGGGAACAGCTAGAATAGTCGCTGCCACCACATCTAAAATTTCCTCTACAGTAAAGCCAAGTGTAGGATTGTGTTCTTTGCCCAGAGACAAAGAAACTGGGGGCCAGCAGATTGCCCAATGTCTTTGCTCTACGGGCAACCACACTAACGCCTTTATCCAAAATTTGTGAACAAACAGGGTCCCCAAACAAAATAGGTATGTGTTTATGGACAAGGCGTTTGATTTCACTATATTCAGAACTATAGCTCAGAATCATTCGGGGACAGCCCTGAGTGTTTACTTGTGTTTTACACTTGCTGCCTCTTAAGAGATCTACCCTCTTTTTGTCTCTGGCATGTTTTAAAGCTCTATTTAGTGACCATCTAGGGTAGCCTCTATCCAAAAAGCGAGCATAGAGTTTGGAAGCTTCTTTTTCAAATGTCTTATCACTGCCAATGCGGCGTACCCTAAGAAATTGGCCCATAGGGATACCCCTTATAGTGTGTTGAGGATGGCTGGAGCGAGCATGCAATACGCTGTTTCCAGCAGAAGGCTTTCTGTAAAGACTACTGGCCAACTTTGATCCTATGTTACCTGTCAGTGTGACATCTAGAAAGCTAATTGTAGTGCCCTCTTTGCATCCAGTGAAATGTAGATTGCATGTATTGTCATTAAGGTAATCCAAAAAAGACTCCAAATTCACATCTCTGTGACAAACAAAGATCAGATCATCAATATAACGAAAATATAAAAATGTGTGCAGTCTATATGGGTTTCTATCTCCAAAGATGTGGCGCCGTTCCCACCAACCCATGTAAAGGTTGGCGAGAGAGAGGACGAAAACTTGGCCCCCATCGCGGCACCACATCTCTGGAGGTAGAACACCTCATCAAACAAAAAATAATTGTGTTTTAGTAGATATTTAAGCACTTCCAATAAAAACACCTTGACATCTAAACTTAGGTTGGTTGCCTGATCCAGCCAAAAATGCACAGCCTCCAATGCTAAATCATGGGGGATACTAGAATATAAACTGCAAACATCACATGTTATCCAGCAATATTCTTCCTGCCATATAAGACGATCTACAACCTTCAGTAAATGATTAATATCCTTTAGAAAACTGGGGAGGCTCTGCACAATGGGCTGTAACTGTGCATCCAACCACTCCCCAAGATGTTCATTGAGGGATCCAATGCCGGACACTATAGGGCGACCAGTCACAGGATGAGTACCCTTATGAACCTTGGGGAGATGGTGAAATATAGGCAAAATAGGGTATTCAGGTACCAAAATTTCTGCTTATTTTTTGCTGAATAAATTCAGAAAAACCCCCTCTTTAATCAGCATAAATAATACAGCTTTATATTCCTTAGTTGGATCTCGTTTCAAGATCATATACGTCTTATCATCTGTCAACTGTCTCAAGGCTTCATTTTTGTAACTTTCCTTGTCCAGTATGACCACAGCACCACCCTTATCAGCATTCCTTATAATTATAGAATCATCTTCCATTAGTAATTTGAGAGCCAACCTCAGCCATATTTAAATTGTCCTTATAAGGGCGGGCCGTTGGTCTGGTGGACAATGAAAATAAATCACTCTCAAATGATTTTTGAAATGTGTCCATTTCTGGACATCTAGACTGAATTGGATAAAACTGAGACGGGGCGACTAGAGGCGCCTGGCAAACACCTCCCGGAGTCTGGACAGGGATAACAGATGAAGTGCCCTCAAATTGCAGATCCTCCAGGTCAGTGATAGCACACACATCCCTAAAATCTTGTTACTCCTGAACGGACAGAAGCAGAGGGAAGACAACCAGTGGTCTCCCCTCTGTTTTCTTGAAAGAAGTGTCTCCTTAGCGTTAACACCCGTACAAATTAATTCACATCAAGAATGGTTTCAAAAGAGTTAAAATGAGCCTGTGGGCAAAAATTAAGACCTTTAGACAAAAGAGACACCTCATTGTCAGTTAATATTCTACTAGATAGATTAACAACATTAGATACAGACTCTATTTGTCCTTCGGCACCTGAGCTCTCAAGGGGTATCGCTTTATGGCAGGATCTTCGATGCTTTCTGCCCCCTCTGCGCATGACTTTGGTTGTTTTTTCTTGTGGAATTTCTTTTTTCTGTTGCGTTGTCCGTTTTTTGACCCAGTGGTTACATTAGTAGTTGAAGGAAGGCAAGAGGGATCTATCGATACATCAGATGCAGTGGCCACTAGGGTATCATTTAAACATTCTGTATCTGTCTCTGAGAAGCTCACTCTTTTCTTGGGGCGTTGATTGTTATATTGTCTCCATTGGCCCGTTTTATTCCAAATATAAACATTGTTCATTTCATAGTCCAGCTTATCCCTTAACAGTTTCTCTTTCTTCCCTTCTATTGTGTCTTTTTCAATCTTATTTATTTTGTCATTCAGCTTTTTATCCAACTCCTCAAACAAGGGGCTCTCTTTTAGAGGTAAAATCTCCTGCTGAAATAGAGTAATGTCTTCTTTTAACTTCGCTAATTCCATCTCCTTGGATATGATGATGATTTTCATAAGCTCAAAAGAACAAGCAGATAAGGTATTGGTCCATTGTTTATTAAGGTCCTCATTGTATAAATCAAACGTTGGAAATGTCTTTATCCGCAGACCTCTAGGTATACGTTCAACCCTCTGGTATTCCAGGAGTGTAGATTTCTCCCAAAAGCTTTTGATTTCTTTGATCATACTTTTTTCCAATTTCCGAAACAAAAGTTTAATGGAGCCAGACACATCACCTTGGCTTTGTTTAAACACGTCTATGGCAGGGTCTCTGAGTGGATTGTTGTCCAAAGGTCTGAAAGTCCGACTGATTTCAGAATTCTCTAAGCCTTGTACTTCCATTGTGGACATATTGAAAAATATAGCTGAATCCTCCTGTTTGCTAAGCAATTATACACAGTTCAAAATGAGAAAGTAAGGAGGAAACAATCACCGAGCTGGCCCATATCACAAAGATAACAGTGCACAAAGGAGAGCCGCTCCAGGTGAGGATGATAGCTCCAGAAGACTGTGTGCACCTCCGGTCCGTGAGCCGATGTGCATGGGATACAAAAACAGCAATTTGACAGCACCACAGGAGCTTCTGAAGAAGTTGCATTTATTGTACAAAAACAGCACACGTGCAAGTTACAACAAAGTCCATAGGAAGTACATCATAAGGCACAAACGATTGACGCGTTTCACAGGAATTTACACCCGCTTAGTCATAATCTAATAATCAAATGGCAATGCTGATATTTATATATGTGTGATTAGGACTAAGTGGGACATCCAAAAGCAGTGCCAAAAATGAGGGGTGGGCAACAGAACAACTACAGAACTACACCCAACTGACCCCTCCGTGAGGAACCACAAGTGTCTCACACGGCTGTCTGCACAACTTTGTGGCCAAACACAGCATCCGAGGATGCTAAAAACATCAACTTGTAAAACTTTGAAAAGGTGTGCACAGAGGATCAAGTAGCCGCCTTGCACACTTGAGATACCAACACCTGATGTCGGAAAGCCCAGGAAGTCCTAATCGCCCTGGTAGAGTGAGCCGTGACCGGAAAAGGAGGCTCCAGACCCCAAACAGCATAGGCTCGGGTCACCGTCTGTCTAATCCAAAATGAGATAGCGGCCAATAAGGCCTCCAAAACCGTGCATGGACCATCCACCACAACAAAGAGTGTCTGACCTCCGAAGGAGGCCGTGGTCGCCAGATACACCCGCAGGGCCGAACAACCTCCAGGGAGTGCAAAGCAACCTCCTTAGGGTGAGGGGGGCGCGGGCATAGCGAAGGAAGACAATTGTCCTCATTGATGTGGAAACACATTCTGCGAAAGCAATTTTAGTGAGATTTCCCTGATAATCTCAAAAGGCGGCTTCTGAAGCACCGAGAGGACCAAATTGAGGTCCCATGGCGCCAAAGGCGACCGTACCTGGGGGGCAACATGACGAACCCCCTGCATGAAAGTACGGATCAATAAATGCGTCGTGAAAGTAGGCTGAAAAGAGATTGCCAGAGCAGAAACTTGACCCTTGAAAGTGAACAACCCCAGTTTCTGGTCGAGCCCCCTCTGTAGGAAGGCCAGAACCCGAGAACGAGAGGTCCACCCCCCTGCTTCGCACCAGGCGAATTAAGCCTTCCGGGTGCGGTGGAAAATCTTACGTGAAGTGACCTTATGTGCCTCCAGCATAGTGGGAATCACCGAGTCTGAGGCACCTCGATCCCTCAACTCCTGGGATTCAATAGCCAGGCCGTTAAAGCCAGAGAGGGTAAAGCAGGATGCCAGATGGGCCCCTGGGACAGAAGAGCCTCGCGAGGCGGAAGTCGCCGAGGGACGTCCACCACCATTCGTACTACAACGGCGTACCAAGGAAGCCCTGTCCATTCTGGGGCTACCAGCATGGTCGCTATACCCTCAGCTCCTATTCTGCGCAGAAGTAGTTTAAGAGGAGGAAAGGCCTGGATGAGTCGATACCTAACCCACAGAGCCACAAGAGCATCCGCCGCGTCCTGCCAAGGGAACCCACGTTCAGCTCACAAAGGTCTGCACCTTCTGATTGAGACGGGACGCTAGCCAGTCCACATCCAGAGCACCCCATCTCAGACAAATCTGATGAAACACGTCCGGGTGCAGGGACCACTCTCCTTGGTCCAGACGCTGACAACAGATAGTCTGCTATCCAACTTTCTACGCCCGGCATGTGAACAGCAGAGATTGCCGAAACGTGACTTTCTGTCCACCGCATAATGGGAACTACCCCCGAGGTCGCAGCCGAGCTTCTCGTCCCGCCCTGGTGATACACGTATGCCACAGCTGTGGCATTGCCTGACTTAATCCGGACAGGGCACCAGTGCAGCCTCGATCCAATGGGAGAGGCAGCATCAAAAACGCCCGCAATTCCAGGACATTGATCGGGAGACGAGACTCCTCCGGAGACCGCCGTCCCTGGGCTGAGAGCAGCCCCAGGACTCTGCCCCAGCCTGTCAGGCTGGCATCCGTCGTGATCACCATTCAGTGAAGGGGGAGGAAAGACTTCCCTGACTGAAGAGCCAGGGACCGCAGCCACCAGAGTAGCGAGGCCCTTACCTGGTGATCCATCCTGATCACCAGGTCCGGGGCAGATGGGAACCTGTCCCATCTCAGGAAAATCTCCCGTTGCAGAACCCAGGTGTGGTAGTGAGTGTAAGGGGCCACCATGAGGCCTAGGACCCACATGCAAAAATGGAGTGAGGCCCATTTCTGGGACAGCAGGGACCGAAATGCAGACTGAAGTGGCTGCCGCTTGGTAGGCGGAAGGAAAATCTTCGCCCGAGCTGCATCCAAGATCAGCCACAGATACTCCAGGCGGTGAATCAGAACCGACTCCGGAAGGTTTATCACCCATCCGAACTCATGCAGAGTGTGCAGGGTGATCGCCACATTGGCCCTGAGCGCTGGAGCCGACTCCGCTTGCAGGAGAAAATCCTCCAGACACGCCACCACCGCAATGCTCCTCTGCCTCAGCAGAGCCAGAACCAGGGCCAGTGGTTTGGCGAAGGCCCGAGGTGCCGAGGCCAGGCCAAACGGGAGAGCTACGAGCTGGTAGTGATCCTCTCCAACCGCAAAGCGCAGGAAGCGCTGGGCGCAGATGGGAACATGCAGGTATGCATCTTTGATGTCGGGGGAGGCCGCTACCAGCGAGCGGACCGACTCCATCGGAAAACCTGCAGACCCGCACAAACCTGTTGAGGTCCCTCAGATCCAGGATGGGACGAACCCCATCCTTCTCCGGAACCACGAAAAGGTCGGAACAAAAAACCTTGGGAACGCTCCACATGTGGAACGGGAACGACAGCCCCTGACCAAACAGGTCCTGTACGGCCCTGAAATAGGGCCCGCAGGCAGCTGCAGGTTGGAGACGAATAGCCTGTCTGAGGGGCAGGAACCAAGTTCTATTCTGTAGTCCGACGAGACCATCTCATCCCAGTGGTCCGAAATGCAGGAGGACCCCCTGTCTGTGGACCCCAGGAGACGTCCCCCACCACCCAAGAGCCGGGTGGAGGCAATCCGACATGCGGAGGACTCCTCATCCCCTAACTTGGCGCGGTTACGCTTCCAGGGACACTTCTGTCCCCCCGTGGGGGCCTTAGCGGGCTGCGAACCCTTGCCCGAGGAGCGGGGACCCAATCCTCCTTGTCTCCGGGAGAGAGGTGCTCTTCCCACCCACGAGGTTGTTGATAATCTCAACCGAGGAGGCCCAAAAAGCCGCCCACCCTGGAAAGGCAAGTCCGCCAGGACCCCTTTTTTAGAAGTCTGGTCCGCCGACCAGCACTACAGCCAAGGCCACCGCCTGGCCACACAGAGACCATGGACACCTTAGAAGTCAGGGGGGCCGTGTCCAGGGCTGCATCACACGGATACTGTAGCCCATGGAGAAGCTGATCAGCGAGACCTACGCAATCAGGGGGAGCCTGAGTGTTGCTCAGCTCACTATATCCACATAGTGAGTGTTGTGCGACGCCAGCGCAGAAGCCATAATGGTCCGCCTGGCTGATCCCGTCATAACAAACCGGGATCTGACTCAAGCTTCGGCCTTCCTGTCAGCCGGGTCCCTAAAAGGACAGCGTGCCCTCCACCGGGATAGTGGTCACCCTATTCAGGCGGGACACGGGGGGGGGGCGACCACAGGGGGGGATGCCCACTTCTTAAACAGTTACTCCCCAAAAGCATAGTGCACAGCGAAATGTCTGGAGGTGGGGGGGGGGGGCTCTGAGGCCGAGCCCAGTCCCTATAAAAAGAACCTGTTCCCGAAAATCCACACACGGGAAGACCTGGACCATACAGGCCGGTCTATGTGACCAAAAGGGGCCGGGCACCCTCCTGGTCTTCCAATTGCAGGGTTGCACGCTCTGAGTTGATCAGAGGATCTACTAGTGCCCTCTCATGTGCAGCAGCGGACGCCTCACACTCATCAGGAGAATCAGGGATCTCGGGAAACAAACGTTTCCTGGACTGTCGACCTGGTTTCTATAAGGGACAGGGTCCCTTAAGCGCTGGCTGCAGGCACAGAGAGGTCCGGTGGGGAAGCACCCGCAGCGGCTGCCATCCTGACCCCCACCTGGCGGCGCCCAAACAGGGCCCAATGCCAGGAGACCACTGCACACCCCACAGCTGAGCAAGGCTGGGCACAAGGGGCACCCCGGAGGGACTCACCACCCGACCCGGAGAAGAGCCTCTTGCCGCTGCTGTGCACCGCTGCCCCGCTCGCCTCCTGTCCTTCTCCACTGCTGCTGTCCAGAGCTGCTGCCCAGGGAAATCCGGCCGTGCAGGGGGGGGGTAAAACTGCAACTGAAAAATCTTCACTAATGTTTCCGGTCAATGTAGCGCATCGGCCGTGACACGATGCGTTCCAAGACCGACTTTCGGTCTGTGATTTGTATAATGTGTAATGATCAACTTACTGTGATGTTTTCTATTTCCTGTGTGTGGAGCACACTGGCGGTGACGCTGTGCGTTCCACAGTCTACTTCCTGTTTGGGAATATATAATTAACAAGTGCTGGAGGACTGGTCACACCTCTGAAGAAATCCTGTTGGATGAAACCGGTCAGGTGACTGTCCTTCCCAGCACAAGACACACGTTATGGTTTTTACTACTTGCTTGTATCCTGCTGTTACTATCCTCTGTTTGTAAGTAGATTCTTTAATAAATACACTCTTTTATCCTGGCGGGCTTCACTATTTGTTTTCCCTTCTCTTTCTCATCCTGAGATGTTTTTGAGAGCTTGATGGAAGGGACATTACCATACCATATAATATTGCACACAATCCTTTTGTACATATTCTTTTTTTTTTGGATATGTATTATAGCAAAAAGTTTCATTTTCAAAATTGTCGCTCTTTTTTTGTTTATAGTGCAAAAAATAAAAACTGCAGAGGTGATCAGATAACACCAAAAGAAAGCTCTATTTGTGGGGAAAAAAGGACCTAAATTTTGTTTTGGGTACAACATCGCAGTTGTTGCCGTACGGCAAAAAATAGATATTCACTCTGCATGCAGCCGCTGGTGTCAGTGGCGCATGCGTTCTGAAGGTCCGGCATACCATTTTTTAGCTATTAGGAGTCTGGCAGTGTGCAGGATCTCTTGCAGAAAAGTGTAAAAGTGTCTGTTTCCTTCCTCCTGGTTGGGGAGTACTGCTAGAATGCATTGTTTGGGGCACAGTGTTAGGGGAGAGCCCATTTTGTTGTGCAGGAATTGAATCACTTGTGCCCAGTATTCCTGTAAGGCTGGGCATGTCCAAATGAGGTGATAGCGATCTGTGATTTTTAGCGGTACTGCGATATTGCAGCGGACATGTCGGACATTTTTGACACTTTTTTGGGACCATTGACATTTATACAGCGATCAGAAATTTAAATGTCCACTGATTACTGTGTAAATGTCATTGGCAGTGAAGGGGTTAACTGCAGGGTGTAGTGAAGGGGTTAACGATGTTCCCTGGGTGTGTTCTAACTGTGGGGGGGAGGGGGGGTTAGGCTGCCATGGGCATGAGAGATCTAACTGATCCCAGTGACTGGGATCAGTAGATCACCCATGCCCGCACTATCAAAACGGGGAACCGCCATGTTTACATCGGCGGTTCCCTGTTCTTTGCCTGTGGCTGCTCATTGTGGCTCGCCGGCGGACATCGGGTCCGCCCGAGCCGCGGGCACACTCCTCAGCAGCCATTCGCAGATCGCCGTCTTTTTACGGCGATTTGCGGCCAGCGTCCACACTGCCGCCGTGAATACACAGCAGGCGGTGTGGAACTAGATAACAGACACACTGTCAGTGTGTATCCAGGCCACTAGAAGGAGCTGTGTTGGTCCGAGCGCGTAGCCCTGTTTCCTGTTACTGAGTCACGGGTCATCACCGCTGATGCTACTTCCGGGTTTCAGACTGAGGAGACACCGCTGATCATGGGCAATCCCCCAGACACTGCTCCGAACACTTTACACCTCTTGCAGACCATCACCATCATCCACAACGCGGATAGAGCCCATTTGACTGCCACATGGATGGACATGCTTTTTATCAACATCCTTTTGTAAGAGTGCATTTTACTGCACTTAGGTGCGCCTCCCTCCCTTTCCTTGTTTTTATGCTACAGAGCTTTGGACACACTCTGGGGACAGGCTGCTACCTTTATCATCTTCACTTACTCATCCAATCACCCAGGAGCACCATAGACAATGTAAGTGGTTTTACTCCCCACAACAGCGCCAGAGAACTACCTTACCTACTACTACCGCTTTAAAGCTAAACTGCAGGCAAGTTACCAAATACACAGTTGAAATGCCTATATTTAAATTTACTTCCCAATGTTGTGTGTAATTCTGTTCAGATTTGTTATGCAGGCACTCTTGAAAAGCAAATGTACATAAACAGTGCTACGCAATACCTCCTTTCCAACCAGTTAATTCGTGCACACTATGAGCAGCACCCTTAAAAAACAGCATAGCCAGATTCAGAACATCTAGTTGCAGTATAGCTTGAAGAATAAGCCCCCAGTGGACAATGTAAAAGCAGCAGTGTTCACTCATCACAACATACTCACATTAAGGCTGGGTTCACACTAGTCCGATTCTCGGACCGACATGAAGAGCACAAGTTGCATTACGTCACAAAAACAATGATTCCCTATGAGAGCCGTCTTAACTGCTCCGACATGTGTTTTTCAAAGTCGGAGCGACTTTGAAAAAGGTTCCTGTACTACCTTTGTCTGACTTTGATCCTACTTCAGCCCATTGAAAGGCATTGAACTCGGATCAAAGTCGTATCAGTGTCTTCACTGATCCGACTTTGGCATGCGACTTGTGCTCTGGGGATCATGAAGGGGAACTCCACACCATATTTTTAAAGAAAAAACTGGCATGGGGTCCCCCTCCAGGAGCATACCAGGCCCTTTGGTCTGGTACGGATTTTAAGGGGAACCCCATGCCGAAAAAACAGCGTGGGGTCCCCCCCAAAATCCATTACAGACCCTTATCCGAGCACGCAACCCGGCAGGCCAGGAAAGGGGGTGGGGACGGCCCCCTCCCTCCTGGACCATACCAGGCTCCGTGCCCTTAACATGGGGAGTATGGGTGCTTTGGGGCAGGGGGGCTCTGCGCCCCCCACCCCAAAGCACCTTGTCCCCATGTTGATGAGGACAAGGGCCTCTTCCCGACAACCCTGGCCGGTGGTTGTCGGGGTCTGCGGGCGGGGACTCATCGGAATCTGGAAGCCCCCTTTAACAAGGGGGCCCCCAGATGCCGGCCCCCCACCCTATGTAAATGAGTATGGGGTACATTGTACCCCTACCCATTTACCTGGAAAGAAATATGTACACACAAAAAACACACAGCTTTTTAAAATATTTTATTAAATCTGTTCCGGCGGTCTTCTCCCCTCTCCGGTGTCTTCTTTTCTTCGGCTCTTTTGCGGGGTCTTTCATCTTCTGAGGGGTCTTTTCTTCTTCTCTGCGGCGTCTTCTGCTCTTTTGCCGGTCTTCTCCGCTGTCCTCTTCCCTCTCTTCTTCTTCTTCTCTTCTTCTTCTTCTCCCCATGTTGACACAACGCGTTCTCCTTCACTTTATGAATAAATGGTTGTGGAACGAATCATCTGAGTTTCCATTATTTCTTATGGGGAAATTCGCTTTGATATACAAGTGCTTTGGATTACAAGCATGTTTCCGGAACGAATTATGCTCGCAATCCAAGGTTTTACTGTAATGTGCATGGCTCTGTTAGAGAGATTTCCCTCACTTGCTTTTACATCAGCAATTGTTTCAGCACTAAAAAGATGACCATGGTTCTATCTTTCCCCTACTCTACTAAAAAAACAAAAGGCATTATTATTTCCCCTCAGTGCATTAATTGTTCCAAGACTGTATTATTCTATTATGTTTATTCATTTGTACTCGGAATCTTCAGAATGAAATGGGGAGATAATTAGAATGGACAGAGACCTGAAGTGTGCCGTGGTCATGAAGGTCAGTATGCCTTAAAGGGGGCATACCTAATATGGTTTTGTAGTAAAATAATTGTTAAATTTAAGGGCTAGGGAGGGTGGGAGAAACGTTCCCAGAAAGCCGTGACTTTGGTAGGAGGAGGCTGGGTTATATGTGCCCCAGACTCCTCCTACAAATACAGGCAGGCCTGCGGCCAGCCTTAAAATTTGTACTCGGAATCTTCAGAATGAAATGGGGAGATAATTAGAATGGACAGAGACCTAAAGTGTGCCGTGAAGGTCAGTATGCCTTAAAGGGGGCAAAAAAGACACAGATAGGATTAGGTGACCAAACTTTTATTGCGACAAGACACAAACTAATCAACCAACCAAGCAAAAGCACTGGACATCTCGGCAAAAGGTTCGGGAATGTATCTGACATAGCAAAACGACTTCCATCAGCCTAATTTCCGGATTACGTGTGCGGGAACCCCTTGCTGAGAGGCAGCAGAGGCCGCGCCAATTCTGAAGGAGTGACCTGAATATTGTTTGGGGTTTGCTCCCAGTCTAGATAGCAAAATACGCACATGTTTAATGAACTGGCTAGTAGTGAGAGGGGTATCAGGAAATGGCAGTAGAGGTCCATCGCTAACCTTTCCCTTAAGTTGATCCAACAAGGCCTCCAGCACCAGGCTGTGTTCGTTTCAAAATACCTAATGTCCGAGCCTCTGCCTGTTTGGCTACTCTTACAGGTATCTAAGTGTAACCTGAAGTGACCCTGATGTCTAGTGAGATGTTTTAATAAAATAGGGCGGGACCGAGGACCTGACATGGAAAAGCATGGTGGGCAATTCTTTTGTAAACCCTTAAAAATAGCTTTAATGGGGTGAGCAGAAAATAAAGAAGGATCGTTAGGGTGCTGCATGGACCTAAAATGCTGGATCCCTGCCACATAAGTTTTGATAGTAGTCAGTGTTAGCTTCAGGTTAAAGTGGCAAAAGGAGATAAAGGCCAACACACATTCCACGCTGAACCGGTCTACGTGGGGAAATTGCACTAAAAAGGAGAGGAAAGCTTGCCAAGCCGAGTCGTACGCTTTACTGGTATTAGCTGCTAAAGAAGAGGTGATCAGCTCCCTGGCCCCTGCCTGCAAGACACTTAATCCATCCTGAGCATTGAGTAACATGGGCATGGTGTAGCCTGAAGGTCTGCCTCCGGAACCTGTCGGAAAAATAAAGGATAATTAAAACGTGACAAAGCGCCAGCTGCCACGTTCCCTGTACCTTCGATGAAACTGCAAACGATGTGGAATTTCCCATGCAGGGAGAGCCAGGTTAGCTTTCTTAGAAAGGCCATGATAGTCAAGTGACTTGGACCTACCCTTGTTAATAATTTGACTGCTGCTGCGTTATCTGACACAAACTTAACTGTCTGGCCACCCCACAAGTGTCCCCAGACCTGAGCCGCCACCACGAGAGGATAGATCTCAAACAAGGCCGAGGTCTTGTAGAAACCAGGTATGGATTTTACTTCATCCGGCCATTGCCCTGCCAGCCAGTGACTACCAAATATGGCCGCGAAACCCCTGGACGCGGCTGCATCGGAAACCACTCTGGGTGACGATTCGGAAACGGCTGGGATGAACATGGAAACACTGTTCCACTGACATAAAAAACAGTCCCACATGTTGAGGTCCGCTAGTGCGGCAGCATCCAGTTTGATACAGGCATCGGAGTCCCCTGCTAGAGGGGGGAGAGACAACAGTCTGGACACAAAGGACCTGCCTTGGGTGATTATCCTCATCGCAAAATTCAACATGCCCAAGAGAGACTGTAATTCCCTCCTGGTACATACCTGCGATCTTGCACAAGCATGGATACGTTCCTTGATCCTAACTAATTTATCTGCGGGAAGACTGGCCTGCATGGACTGGGAATCTAACTTGATACCCAGAAAATTTAAGGTTTTGGCTGGGTCCTCAACTTTTTTTGCAGCTAGAGGCACGTGGAGAGCCGAAAAAACGGAAACCAATTTCCCAAGATCAGAAGGAGTTTTGTGGACCGCTTCGATTAGCAAGAAGTCATCCAGATAGTGGATAACCTCCTGGCAACCTTCCCGGTGCACCAAAATCCAACTGAGAGCTTGGGCAAAAGTGTTGAAGAGCCACGGGCTGCTCTTGGACCCGAATGGAAGTTTCGTGGCGAAATAGTATTGATCCCACCACTTGATTCCATGCCATTGCCACAAGGAGGGAAGAATCGGCAATAGTTTAAAAGCATCAGAGATATCAGCTTTGGACAGCCAGGCCCCGACCCCCAAGCTGATGATACTCTGGATAGCTTGATCTACTGAAGCATATTTTAAGGAAAACTCCTCGGACGGGATCAATGAATTTAGACTAGGTACCTGTGAGGAATGAGGCGCTGACAAATCATAAATCAAACGTAATTTATTATTGAATTTGCCAACAGCTATGCTGATAGGACTAACCCTCCAGCTTTCAAATGGTGGCTCAGAGAACGGGCCTATTACGAACCCCTTCTCAAACTCTGTCTGTAGTAAAGTATCCACCGCTTCCCAGTTGCCCACTGCGGACAGCAAGTTGGGGCACTCAAAAGTCGTCTGCGGGAGGAAAATGAAACCGGTATGGAAACCTGACAAAAAACCTGAAACCAGAAACTCCCTGACTGTAGGTGAAGGGTGTTCCGCCAGCCAGGCTGCCAGCAATGGAACGTTAACCCAGCTTAGTCAGGGCCTGTTTGTGTGTTTTAGGGAGCATGTCGTTTTAGGATGAGCCCAGAAACAAACAAAACAGATGTGTAGTAACCTGCACTGGTTGTAGTTGCAGGACCCCAAATTATAGTTGTTGCAGATCTGGGCCTTGCCAAGATGATGTATAGGCCGGCCCAACTTGTCTACTTGAGATAAACTGTTGGAGCTGGTAACGCCGCTAACGCCTGGCCGGGGAATCCCGGGCAGGGAGATCCGTGTTTGGGCACCACAAGGTCGTGTGGGAAGACTATTGACAATTTGCGCATACCGGGGCCCTAAGACTGGCAAAATGCCTGCAGAAGAGCTCGGTATCAATGTTCCCCCAGAAAACTGTTACCTGATGTTGGATCAGTACCGCCGCTGCCTTGGCTGAAAAAGAACGGTGGTAATCACAAAAACTAGTACCACCGTACTTGTGACCTAAATCCACTATGGCGTATAAATACAGGTCCAGCTCTTCCCTGCGCCCTGGCTGTACTGAACATATAATGTCTCTATACATGCTGAAGGCTAGGACAAACTCCGGTATGGATAATTTGCAACTAAGCCTCTGATCCCTGGTTTTAACAATGACCGACACATCCCCGCAAGCATAGGAGCGGTTGTCGGCAACATCCTGCGCTGTGATCAGGAGGGATGCTAGGTTGACGTCTTTCCCCTCTAAAATATCTCTCCTGATGTTAGCAGGGACAAAATGGGCCGGAATGACAGAGGGCGTGACTGAACCAATACCTGCCACCAGGGAAACCAGCGTGGGTACGGCCGGAGCTCCGGGCCCTGCTGGAGGCCCAGATAGGGCTTGAACCTCTGGTGATCGGAGTGTCTGGCTTCCAACGCCTCCACCCTGGCCCTCAGATCCTGCCCTGACGTGACCAGCATTAGAAATGGAAGTCTGAGGAAATAACAATCTGAATAATTTGGCCTTTCGTGCTGAAGCAGGATATGAAATGCCCCTGAGCTGAAGCTCCGCGATTAACTTCGGAATTGTCCATGACCTTAAGGAAGGGGAGCCTCCACGTTCGGAGCTTCTGGCTGGCGATGGAGGGTTGGATGGAAATTCCTTTATGTCTTCTGCTTGCGACATGAACTGTATAATCAAGAAATCTACATGAGAAGCTGACATGAAGGTGAGTGAGAAGGATGCCAACGTGGTGTCATTGAGTGAGTGGCCCGAGCAAAGATTGCACTGTGCTGACCATTGACGTTGTTCACCATGCAAAGGTGGAACGTGCAACCCTGCTGTGCGGATACATGAAGCGATGACGTGACGGCCCCTGCCCATGCATGGGAACCAGACAGTGATGGTTGCGAATGTGCTTGAGACTCTGGCATCCCTTGACCTGGTGACAAACAACCGGGGTGACCAATCGTGCTGACCCTGACTAACAACCTCCCTTCCTATTAACAGGAAGTGACCTGTGAGCTAGTATCCCTGGACCAGTGTTTACCGAAATCCTGCTGACCCTGTACTACTTATCGGACTGCAGACTGAAATCCCCGACTTGGCTGAGCGCTTGAGCTTGGCAACTAAAAAAAGGAACAAAACGTAACTGGAACAATATTAGAGGCCTTGGACGGACCCCTCCATGCAATTACTGACTTTCCCGACTCTGTAGGAGCTTGTTCGAATTAAAAAACGCAGCTGCTACCGCCGCTGCCCCGAGTGGACGGACAGAGAACTGTTTTGGAGGATTGAACAGCGAACCTGCAGCCGAGCTGTGAATTGACGTGCAGAGTATGGCCTTTATGGATGACTACCGTATCTACCTGTGAGACCCCGAGGGCGGAAGAGAGCTTCCGATTTATTCCTGACCAGATGTGTGAAACCACGAAAATGAAAAAGTGCGCAATCTAACGTGATGCGCCGCTCCTTCCTCCGTGGCTCCGTTGAGAGCGGAAGGAGAGTTGACTGGCGCCTGAGAATGATATGTGGCCGATACCGAGAATGAAGCGACTTTTGGTATACCTTGAGGGACGTGCCGCTCCTTCCTCCCTGGCCCCAGATGGGCGGAAGGAGCACCGTCCTACAACTACTGACCAAGACAACTAACCCCAGCACAGTAGAATAATGAGTACGGCAAACAAACCACCCGCTCCTTCCTCCGTGGCCCCGTGTGGGCGGAAGGAGGGTCACCTGCAGTGACCTACTACCAGCAGTTTGATGAAATGACGAGTACATACAAATTAACACGTGAGATGCTGCTCCTTCCTCCATGGCCCCGTGTGGGCGGAAAGAGCACCATTTAAAATATTTTACCAGAATCAACTGATGAAATGACGAGAACCTGAACAATTTAACGTATGACATGCAACTCCTTCCTCCGTGGCCCCGTGTGGGCGGAAGGAGCTATATCTGTTAAGACTACTACCAGAATGGTTTGTGAAATGCAGAGTACCTGATAGAATACGTGAGAAAAGCTTCTCCTTCCTCCGTGGCCCCGTGAGGGCGGAAGGAGTGTTTATGCAAAATGAGTGACATGTTTACTCCTTCCTCCGTGGCCCCGAGAGGGCGGAAGGAGCGCTTGAGCAGTATGAGTGACACGTATCTCCTTCCTCCGAGGCCCTGTGGGCGGAAGGCAAGCCACCTAGTGTTTTATCATAGGGAGAAAAAAAGAAGTTTGAAGGCCAAATCAGACTGGAGTGGAGGTGAGCAAAAATTCTGCCACAGCCAAACAACTTCTTTTTTTTTTAATATGTGTGTAAAATTTAACCTGCTCCTTCCTCCGTGGCCCATGAGGGCGGAAGGAGAGGCTATACCGTGGTAAAATGATCAAGTATAAATTAGAAAATTTATATGAACCCTCTACAGACCCCTGACATAATTTTTTTTTTTTTTATGAACCTTACCTGAGAGCAGAGCTGACTTCTTACAGCGTCCGTCCGCACCATGCAATCCGCAGGTATACTCTGACAGGAGATCAAACAGCTAGACAGGCTCTTATCTGGCAGCAGCACAAGACTTTACCTACAAAGAATGTCTACTTAAATGTAGCTGCATGCTAACATGTACCATCAATACAGGACATGAAATAACCTTGCTGTCTGACCACCTCCCTTCCCCCTGCCAACCCTGAGAAATGACCATCCTTGCAGCTGAGGCATAGGGGAAGCAGACATACGCTGCTGCGGCGGCTCCCGAGCTCCTCTCCCTTCCAGCTGACTGATGAGAGAAGACCGGGTTTACACTTATGAAAAGGCATTTTCCCTTTTCCAGTTAGGAATAACTTAGTGGGGTAAGGAGCTCAGGTCAAGTGTCCGATCGTGCCAGAGATGTGAAGGAATACCCCCAGCCGCTCACTTACCCAGCCCGTACGAATGACAGAAAGATCGGAATAGCTACCACACGCGGCGGGACCCGGCAGACGGCGACCGGAAATTACATCACGAAGAAACGTTCCCAGAAAGCCGTGGCTTTGGTAGGAGGAGGCTGGGTTATATGTGCCCCAGACTCCTCCTACAAATACAGGCAGGCCTGCGGCCAGCCTTAACATTAATCTGTGAGTGACAAGTCAAACTTGACATCTAAAAGGGAGGACTTATGCTTGCCAGAAACAAGAAAATGTCTACACACCTGTTTGACCATACGCAAGTGCAAAGTCCATGACATTAAAAGACAATTTGGCTATGTGTGATGGGTGACAATGCTACAGTGCTTACAGGGACAGTCTTGTCACCCTTGCAAATGAAGTGCAGTGCCAATAACTCAGCTGGCAGGATCATCAGACATTTTTATACAAGAGGGAATAAGGAAATATAAATCAGACAATGGTAATGATGTGCCTATTTCCTTAAAAATTGCTGCAATGCACAGATGCCTGTGTAGCAATATTCCTTATCAAGCTCTGGTGGGCAAAAACATGTTTTTTTTTTCTCCTAGAAAAACATTTTACATGATGATTCCAGACTAAAGAAAATCATTTTATCATGTTTAGAAAATACCTCTTAAACTGGCCATACATGGATCAAAATTTGGTTAAGCAGGAACTGACTGAATTTTGATCCATGTGTGGTCACTGCGGTTGAAAAGAAGCCGATTTACTGATTGACTGTACTAGAATAAAATATCACAGCAAGGAGCATTCCCGCATCCACATCAAATGTGTGGATGGAGAATTTGGATCAGTTTGTTTAACCAGTTGCTGACCTGGCCATAGCTAAATGACAGCTACAGCGCGTCGGATAAAACAGGATTTTTTGACAGTAAAATCCCTTTCTCTGAGTTTGTCGACAGGCACAGCAACTTTTAGGACTAAGGACTTCAGGAGTTTACTAGGCAGAACAGGCAGTTCTAACAGCAAAAAGAACAGTAACAGACACAGCCCCCCCCAGGGGGCAGTCCCCACTGGCAGATAACCGCACACCCAGCTGCTGCTAGCTCAGTTCGTAACAAGCAGTGCAACATCCAGTGGGGTGGGTGCTGTGGCTGTCGACGAACTCAGAGAAAGTTATTTTACGGTAAGTCAAAAAATCCAGTTTTCGCTTTCATTCGTCGGCAGGCACAACGACTCTTAGGACTAAGTGGGACATCCAAAAGCAGTGCCAAAAAATGAGGGATGGGTAACAGAACAACAGAACTACACCCAACCGAACCCTTGGTGAGGAACCACACGTGTCTCACACGGTTGCATGCAAAACTTTGCGGCCAAACGCAGCATCCGAGGATGCTAAAACATCAACTTTGTAAAACTTTGAGAAGGTGTGCACAGAGGACCAAGTAGCCGCCTTGCACACTTGAGATACCGACACCTGATGTCGGAAAGCCCAGGAAGTCCTAATCGCCCTGGTAGAGTGAGCTGTGACCGGAAAAGGAGGCTCCAGACCCCGAACAGCATAGGCTTGGGTCACCGCCTGTCTAATCCAACGTGAGATAGTGGCCGATGAGGCCGCCAAACCTTTGCGTGGGCCATCCACCACGACAAAAAGAGCATCTGACCTCCAAAAGGAGGCCGTGGACACTAGATACACCTACAGGGCCCGAACAACATCCAGGGAGTGCAAAGCGACCTCCTTAGGGTGAGACGGGCGTGGGCAAAGCGAAGGAAGGACAATATCCTCATTGGACAATATCCTCACAAAAAGGAAGGTGATGGGCACAAGACCGCCTTATCCTTATGTAGGACCAGATAAGGAGACCTACAAGACAGAGCCGCCAACTCAGACACCCGCCGGGCGGATGTAATAGCCACCAGGAAAGCCACTTTCTGCGAAAGCAACTGCAGAGAGATTTCCCTAATATTCTCAAAAGGTGGCTTCTGAAGTACCGAGAGGACCAAATTGAGGTCCCATGGCGCCAAAAGCGACCGGTACCTGGGGGGCGACATGCCGAACCCCCTGCATGAAAGTACGGATCAATGAATGCGTCGCCAAAGGACTCTGAAAAAAGATCACCAGAGCAGAAACCTGACCCTGGCTCAACGCCAGTTTCTGATTGAGGCCGTTCTGCAGGAAGGCCAGGACCCGGAAGCACCGAGAAGGGATGAGGGTTCCACCCCCCGGCTTCGCACCAGGCGATGTAAGCCTTCCAGGTGCGGTGGTAAATCTTACGTGAAGTGGCCTAACAGGCCTACTCCATGGTAGGAATCACCGAGTCCAAGACCCCTCGATCCCTCAACACCTGGGATTCAATAGCCAGGCCGTTAAAGCCAGAGAGGGTAAAGCAGGATGCAAGATGGGTCCCTGGGACAGAAGATCCTCACGAAGCAGGAGACGTCCACAACCATCCGTACTATGTCGACAAATCTGATGAAACGCATCCGGGTGCAGGGACCACTCTCCCTGGTCCAGGCGCTGACGACTGAGATAGTCCACCTGCCAATTTCCTACGCCCGGTATGTGGACAGCAGAGATTGCCGGAACGTGGCTTTCTGCTCACCGCAGGATGGGAGCTACCTCTGAGGCCGCAGCCGAGCTTCTCGTCCCGCCCTGGTGGTTCACATATGCCACAGCCGTGGCATTGTCTGACTGATTCCGGACAGGGCATCCGTGTAGTCTCGAAGTCCAATGGGAGAGGCAGCACCAAATCCCGCAATTCCAGGACATTTATCGGGAGACAAGACTCCTCCGGAGACCACCGTCCCTGGGCTGAAAGCAGCCCCAGGACTCCACCCCAGCCTGTCAGGCTGGCGTCCGTCGTGATCACTGTCCAGTGAAGGGGGACCTGTCCCATCTCAGGAGAATCTCCCGTTGCAGAACCTGGGTGTGGTACTGAGCATAAGGGACCGCCTCGAAGGAGGTCACCATTAGGCCCAGGACCCGCATGTAAAACCGGAGTGAGGCCTATTTCTGGGACAGCAGGGACTGAACCGCCGACTGAAGCATCTGCTGCTTGGCTGGCGGAAGGAAAACCATCGCCTGGGCTGCATCCAGGATCAGCCCCAGATATTCCAGGCGATGAGACAGAATCAGAACCGACTTCGGGAGGTTGATCACCCATCCAAACTCCTGCAGAGTGTGCAGGGTGATCGTCACATTGTCCCTGAGCGCTGGAGCTGACTCCGCTCGCAGGAGAAGGTCGCCCAGATACACCACCACCGCGATGCCCCTCTGCCTCAGCAGAGCCAGAACCGGGGCCAGCAGTTTGGTGAAAACCCGAGGCGCTGATGCCAGGCCAAACAGGAGGGCCACAAACTGGTAGTGATCCTCCCAAACCGTAAAGCGCAGGAAGCGCTGGTGTTGGGCGCAGATGGGAACATGCAGGTACGCATCCTTGATGTCAAGGGAGGCCAGGAATCACCCTGGTGCAGGGCTGCTACTGCCGAGCGGAACGACTCCATCCGAAACCGCCAGACCCGCACAAACCTGTTGAGGTCCAGGATGGGATGAACCCCGTCCCTCTTCGGAACCACAAAAAGGTTGGAATAAAACCCTTGGGAATGTTCCGCCCGTGGAACGGGAATGATCACCGCTTGACCCAGCAGGTCCTGCATAGCCCCGTATAGGGCCCACAGGCAGCTGCAGGTTGGAGGCGAAGAACCTGTCTGAGGGGCGGGAAAAGAATTCTATGCTGTACCCCGAGGTGACCACCTCGAGCACCCAGCAGTCCGAGATGCGGGAGGACCACCTGTCTGCAAACCCCAGGTGACATCCCCCCACCCGAACACCGGACGGGGGCGACCTTTCATGCAGAGGAGACCTTGTCCTCTGGCTTGGATCGCTTACGCGGCCAGGGACGCTTCTGTCTGAAGAGACCCCCGGGAAAGGCAAGTCCGCCAGGGCGTTCTTAGAAACCTGGCCCGGACCAGCACTTCAGCCAAAGCCACCGCCTGGCCACCACAGAGACCGTGGATGCCTTGGGTATCAGGGGGGCCGCGTCCAGGGCTGAATCACACAGATACTGTGCCCCCTGGACCATGCAATCTGCAAGATCCACACACTCAGGAGAAGCCTGCGTCTTGCACAACTTGCTGTGCAGCAGCTTCGCCCACTCAGCGAGTGTTTGCGAAACACCAGCGCAGAAGCCACAATGGGCCGCATGGCAGACCCCGTTAGAACAAACAGGGATCTGACGCAAGCTTCAGCCTTCCCGACAGCCGGGTCCTTAAAGGAAGGCGTGCCTTCCACCGGGATGGTGGTCGACTTACTCAGGCGGGCCACAGTGGTATCAACCACGGGAGGTGATGCCCACCTCTTCAATAATTTATCCTCAAGGGATAACGCACATCGAAATGCTTCGGAACGAGGAGGGAGCTCTGGGGCCGAGCCCAGCCCCTATAAACAAATTTATCCAGAATATCCACATACAGAAAAACCTTGGCTGCCGGTCCCGGTCTATGTGACCCGAAGGGGACGGGCACCTAACGAGAGGGTCCCACTGCTTCTTCCAGTTGCAGGGTCTCACGCACTGAGGTGATCAGAGCATCTACAAGAGCCTTCTTGTACGCAGCAGCAGGGCCCCTGAAGAGCTGGCTGCAGGCACCGAGAGGTCCGGTGGGGAAGCACCCGCATCGGCTGCCATTCTATCACCCACCCTGGCAGCGCCCAGAAAATGAGGCCTATTGCCAGGAGACCACCGCACCCCCCACCCCGCACCTGCGCAAGGCCTGTCAAAGGGGCACCCCAGGGGGACTCACCACTCGACCAGAGAGGAGCCGCCTGCTGCTGCTGTCTGCCGCGGTCTTCACCACGTTCCTGCCCACACTGCCGCTGTGCTCAGAGCCGCCGCCACCAGTGAGATCTGCGCCGTGCTGGGGGGAGGGGTAAATCGGCCAGGACCGCCCCTCAGCACACACGCAGGCCTTCCATGTGTAGAAAAACTACAGAAAAATGACCGCCCATGCACACTAGAGGCCGAAACCCCGTGTAACAACACCGCAGATACACCAAAATGGCCGCCGACATGTATTAAAATGTGGCCGGCTACAAGAAAATGGCAGCCGGGTGCCAACAAAATGGCCGCCGATGATCCGGAGCACGAGGGGGGGGGGCAGGGGGTGAGGCAAAGGAGGACCAGCTAGGGCCCAAACACCCCGGGAGCCCCAGTGAGGGGAATGAGGGGCAAAAGCGGGGTACCAGAGGGGTGGGGGAGGGGCACGAGCGAGGAAGAGAGGAGGGAGACCTGCCAGCTCCCCTCCCGGGCCCCCGAACGGGAGGGGGGGGACGTACTTTCCCCATCTAGATGGGCGGTGCGGGGGATCCCACCCGAGATAGCTTACATGCTCCCGGCTAGGCCGGAGGGAGTTGTCGGCCCTGAACGCACGGCGTGCGATGGCGGGGAGTTTAACCCGCAGGGCCACCCTGTCCGGTCGGGGCTTGTTGCGGTCGGCCCAGCGCAAAGCATCTGGTCTAGCGCGTGATGGCCGGCTGGGGAGACTACCTGGATCCAAGAACCAGCCTGTCACCCAGCACGGCTGCTTGATTGCAGTCTTCATCTGTGAGGCTGTCCCAGCACAGCCGAAAGTGGACCAGAGAGGTACCACAGATCCCAACAGGGAGCCTAGGTTTAACTCCTTGCACTAGGCAGAAAAAACTGAGCTAGCAACAGCTGAGTGTGGGGTTATCTGCCAGTGGGGACTGCTCCCTGGGAGGGGCTGTGTCTGTTACTGTTCTTTTTGCTGTTAGAACTGCCTGTTCTGCCTAGTAAACGCCTGAAGAGGGCAGTATAACCCACTTAGTCCTAAGAGTCGCTGTATCTGTCGACGAACGAAAGAGAAATCTGGGAGGCCGTCATATGACATCCTCCCAGAATCGGGCGCACACCCGGGAATGTCCGTGACATCAGGTCTCCTAGACCCGGCGTGTCACGGATCGGGGTAAAAGCCAACGAAAGCGGCCCTTTACTATGTAATCACTCTGTCCTTTGACGGAGTGATCACTTGTAAACAAACAGGAGCATGTCCAGTTCGGCCCCTCCACTCTCCTCGCACTAATCGATTGTGTGAGGAGAGGAGGGAGCAGGTGCAGAAGTGCTGTGGGCTGGATCTGAAATGCCCACAGCGCTGATCTGTGCCCATTTCTGGCTCATCCATCCATCCCTGGCTCATCCATGCTCAATCCATCCCTGCACATCCATCCATTCATCCCTGGCTCATCCATGCTCCATCCATCCCTGGCTCATCTGTCCACATCCATGCTCCATTCCTGGCTCATCCGTTCAAATCCATGCTCCATCCCTGGCTCATCCGTTCACATCCATGCTCCATCCCTGGCTCATCCGACCACATCCATGCTCCATCCCTGGCTCATCCGTGCACACCCATGCTCCATCCCTGGCTCATCCGTGCACACCCATGCTCCATCCCTGGCTCATCCGTGCACACCCATGCTCCATCCCTGGCTCACGCGTCCACATCCCTGGCTCATCCGTCCACATCCATCCACATCCATGCTCCATCCCTGGCCCATCCCATCCACATCCATCCCTGACTCATCCCATCCACGCTCCATCCATCCACATTCATGCTCCATCCCTGGCTCATCCTTCCACATCCATGCTTCATCCCTGGCTCATCCATCCACATTCATGCTCATCCATGCTCCATCCCTGGCTCATCCATTGACATTCATGCTTCATCCCTGGCTCATCCATCCACATTCATGCTCATCCATGCTCCATCCCTGGCTCATCCGTTCCACATTCATGCTCCATTCCTGGCTCATCCATCCACATTCATATGCTCATCCATGCTCCATCCCTGGCTCATCCATGCTCCATCCCTGGCTCATCCGCCCACATCCATGCTTTATCCCTGGCTCACGCATCCACACCCATGCTCCATCCCTAGCTCATCCGTCCACATCCATGCTCCATCCATCCACATCCATGCTCCACCCCTGGCTCATCCATCCACATCCATGCTCCCTCCCTGGCTCATCCCATCCCCACCCATGCTCCATCCCTGGCTAATCCCATCCACGCTCCATCCCCGGCTCATCCCATCCACATCCATGCTCCATCCCTGGCTCATCCTTCCACATCCATGCTTCATCCCTGACTCATCCATCCACATTCATGCTCATCCGTGCTCCATCCCTGGCTCATCCATTGACATTCATGCTTCATCCCTGGCTCATCCATCCACATTCATGCTCCATCCACATTCATATGCTCATCCATGCTCTATCCCTGGCTGATCCATCCTCATTCATGCTCATCCATGGCTCATCCCTTCTCATTCATGCTCATCCATGGCTCATTTATGTCACATCAGTTTTCATCCGTGCCACATCAGCACTCATCAGTGCTTCACAAAAGTGTAATAGGTAGTCAAATCAGATTTGAAATGTACAGTATCTCACAAAAGTGAGTACACCCTTTCACATTTTTGTGAATATTTTATTTTACAACACTGAAGAAATTACACTTTGCTATAATGTAACGTATTGAGTGTACAGCTTGTATAGCAGTGTAAATTTGCTGTCCTCTCAAAATAACTCAACACACAGCCATTAATGTCTAAACTGCTAGCAACAAAAGTGAGTACACCCCTAAGTGAAAATGTCCAAATGTCATGTGACTCGTTAGTGTTACAAGGTCTCAGGTGGGAATGGGGAGCAGGTGTGTTAAATTTGGTGTTATCGCTCTCACTCTGTCATACTGGTCACCAGAAGTTCAACATGGCACCTCATGGAAAATGACTCTAAAGGATCTGAAAAAAATAATTGTTGCTCTACATAAAGATGACCTAGGCTACAAGAAGATTGCCAAGACCCTGAAACTGAGCTGCAGAATGGTGGCCAAGGCTATACAGCAGTTTAACAGGACAGGTCTCGCCATGGTCGACCAAAGGTGTTGAGTGCACATGCTCAGCGCCATATCCAGAGGTTGTCTTTAGGAAATAGAAGTATGAGTGATGTCAGCATTGCTGCAGAGGTTAAAGGGGGGGGGGGTCAGCCTGTCAGTGCTCAGACCATACGCCACACACTGCATCAAATTGGTCTGCATGGCTGTCGTCCCAGAAAAAAGCCTCTTCTAAAGATGATGCACAATCTGCAGTTTGCTTTCGACAAGCAGACTAAGATCATGGATTACTGGAACCGTGTCCTGTGGTCTGATGAGATCAAGATAAACTTATTTGGTTCAGATGGTGTCAAGCATGTGTGGCGGCAACCAGGTGAAGAGTACAAAGACAAGTGTGTCTTGCCTACAGTCAAGCATGGTGGTGGGAGTGTCATTATCTAGGGCTGCACGAGTGCTGCATGCACTGGGGAGCTCCAGTTCATTGAGGGAACCATAAATGCCAACATGTACTGTGACATACTGTAGAAAAGCATGATCCCCTCCCTTCGGAGACCAGGCCGCAGGGAAGTATTCCAACATGATAATGACCCCAAACACCTCCAAGACGACCACTGCCTTGCTAAAGAAGCTGAGGGGAAAGGTGATGGACTGGCCAAGAGACCTAAACTCTACTGAGCATCTGTGCGCCATCCTCAAACGGAAGGTGGAGGAGCGCAAGGTCTCTACCATCCACCAGCTCAGTGATGTTGTCATGGAGGAGTAGAAGAGGACTCCAGTGGCAACCAGTACAGCTATGGTGAACTCCATGCCCAAGAGGATTAAGGCATTGCTGGAAAATAATGGTGGCCACACAAAATATTGACACTTTGGGCCCAATTTGGACATTTTCACTTAGGGGTGTATTCGCTTTTGTTGCCAGCGGTTTAGACATTAACCACTTGCCGACCAGCACTATGCTAATCGCCGTATATAGACGGCGGCCGCGGGTAGGAGGCGCTCATGCCACGCCCGTCGGGTTTGCTACAGGACCGATCAATCATCAGGCCCAGACCAATGATTTTTGTTCTGGATCGGCTGACCAGTCCTGGTGAATGAAATATCTCCTTTGCCTGTATAATGTAAACACAGGCAGAGGACGTGATGTCCCCTCCCCTCGTGGAGCCCTTTTCGGTTCCAGTCCGAGGAGAGGAGACATCTAAATGTGAGTTTTACCAACAGTCCACTGACACATAAGCACACTTTCTAGCCCCCATGATCACCCCCCCCCGTTAACCCCTTCACTCCTCTCACTGTGTCACTGAGTGCAGTGATTAGATTTTTCACTGATCGGAACAGATCAATATCTGTGATCTGATCTATATTAGCGTCCCCAGTAGATGTAGTGTTCTAAAAAAAACGCAGCATTAGCGGGATCAGCCCAGATACCTGCTAGCACCTGCGTTTAGCCCCTCCATGCAGCCCAGCCCACCCAAGTGCAGGATCAAATAGATCACTGACACTTATAAAACACAATGCACGTAACTGCAGTGTTTGCAGAGTCAGGCCTGATCCCTGCGGACAACTAACAGTCATTTTGGTAGCGATTTGCCACAGGCTCTGACAACCAGGTGCGCTCTTTTGCCTGTGAGTCACACTAGTGTAGCTATAAATTTAGAGCCCAAAATGTCAAATCTGAGCTACACTAGTGAAGAGGCCTACACGTTGCTGAGCATGACAAATGAGAGCGATGGGGAAGCCTCACTGTCAGATTCAGGCTCAGTATATGAACCTGTAGACAGCAGCACCCTGTCAGATAGCTCTGACGACGGAGTTGTGGTCCCTGCTAAGGTCAGGCGTACCCGATCCTGTACTGCTGTTGAGGTGCAAGAAGCGCAGGGCTCTGGGATGGAGCAGAGAGCCAGTACTAGCACTGCTCATCCTTCTGGTGAACTGGCATGCACCAGCGGCCTAGTACATCCTGGTTGTACAACCAGCACTGCAGAAACACTTGGTGATGTGGCGAGTCCCATAAGTGCAGTTCAAGCTGATGTGGTGACTAGCACAAGTAGTGTCCCGCAGCCACCAAAACAAAAACAGGCCCGCGGAGCCCATAGTGCCTGACGGGTTTGCAAGCCCTAATTGGCAGCCCACCACTGATGCAGCGCCCATACTTCCCCCATTCACTGGCCAACTCGAAATTCAGATGGAAACAGTTGATTTTACGTCACTTGATTTTTATTCGCTGTTTTTCATGTAAGATCTCTATAGATCTATTGTGGACCAAAGCAATTTGTATGCTGGTCAGTTCATCGCTGCTAATCCCCATTTGACACTTGCCAGACACTGGAAACCTAATACGGTTCCAGAATTTAAGACTTTTGTAGGCCTTTCCCTCCCTTCCTCATGGGCATAGTTAAAAAATCTGAGTTGTGGTCATATTGGTTCACTGACCCAATTCACTGTGTTCTCTGCTTCCTTGGCTAGGAAACAATACAAGCAGATCTTGCGGTTCATGCATTTTAATGACAATGAACTCTGTTGTCCTCAGGGTGACTGTGGATAAGATCGGCTCCACAAAATTTGGCCTCTCGTAAACCACTTCAACCAACAATTCGCAGCCTTGTTTATTTCATATCAAGTTATTTGCGTAGACGTGTCCGATTACATTTTCTGGCCGTCTTGTTTTGAAATAGGGGTCAAAGTGTATAAGCTTTGTGACAGGGCTACAGGCTATACATATAGTTTTATGGTTTACGAGGGGAAAGATAGTCGCGTGGAGCCCCCCCAACTGCCTGGACTACATAGGGAGCCCTGGCAACTTGGTGTCACCCTTATCCAAAAAGGGGTACCACTTGTACGTGGACAATTACTATACAAGCGTGACCCTTTTCAGTCATCTTTTTGATCAAAGAATTGGCGCATTTGGCACCGTGCAATCTAATCGTCGGGGCTTCCCCCAACGACTGGTAGAATTCCGACTTAGACCGGGGGGGCTGCTTGAGAAGTAGTAATTTGCTCACAGTGAAGTGGAGGATACAAAGAATGTTTTCATTCTGTCTTCCATTCACGCAGATACGGCAGTCCAAATTCAAACAGCAACTGGTGTTGTGGAGAAGCCCCTCTGTGTCCACAAATACAACCTTATGGGAAGGGGTGGACTTCGACGACCAGTTATTGGTGCTGTACTTAACCACTGGGCACTTAAACCCTCCTAACCAGACCAATTTTCAGCTTTCAGTGCTCTCACATTTTGAATGACAATTACTCAGCCATACTACACTGTACCCATATGAAATTGTTACCCTTTTTTTCACACAAATAGAGCTTTCTTTTGGTGGTATTTAATCACCATTGGGGTTTTTATTTTTTGCACTATAAATGGAAAAAGACTGAAAATTGGGTAAAAATAATGCATTTTTCTTTGTTTCTGATATAACATTTTGCAAATTAGTAATTTTTCTTAATACATTTTGGACAAAATTTATACTGCTAGATATCTTTGGTAAAAATAACCCAAAGAAGTGTATATTATTTGGTCTTTGTGAAAGTTATAGAGTCTACAATCTATGGTGCCAATCACTGAAAATTGGTTCTCGTTTATTGAGAACCTAACAAGCCAGGAAAGTACAAATTACCCCTTTTTGGAAAGTAGACCGTCCAAAGTATATAGTAAGAGACATGGCAAGTTTTTTGAAGTGGTAATTTTTTCCCACACTTCTTTGCAAAAATGACAATTTTTTTTTCCTCTCACAAAATTGTCATATTAACAGATTGTTTCTCACACCCAGCATATGCATACCACAAATTAAACCCCAAAATACATTCTACTACTCCTGAGTATGGCGATACCCCATGTGTGAGATTTTTACACAGCCTGGCCACATACAGAGGCCCAACATGCAGGGAGCACCATCAGGCGTTCTAGGGACATAAATTACACAAAATTTCCTGACTACCTCTTGCACTTTTGAAGGTCCTGGAGCACCAGGAAAATGGAAACATCCAAACAATGACCCCATTTTGGAAAGTAAACACCCCAATGTATATTCTAGCAGGCATATTGAGTCTTTTGAACATGTCATTTTTTCCACAAGTTTTTGGAAAGAAAATGAAAGAAAGAAACATTTTTTACACAGTTGTCCATTTATACAATATTTCTAACACACAGCATGTAACTAGCAAAAATGACACCCCAAGATATATTCTGCTACTCCTTCCGAGTATGGCGATACCACGTGTGACACTTTTATACAGCCTGGCCACATGCAGAGGCCCAACATGCAGGGAGCGCCATCAGGCATTCTAGGGGTGTAAATTTCAAAGCTAATTTGACTACCTATTACACCTTTGTGAAGCACTGTAGTGGCACTGATGGGCACTGTAGTGGCATGGATGTGTCACGGATGAGAACTGATGTGGTATGGATAAGCATAAATGAGGCATAAATGAGCACGGATGGGGGTGAATGAGCCACGGATGGGGATGACTGAGCACGGATATATGGGTGAGCATGGATACGGCTAGATGGGTGAGCACGGATGCATGGTTGAGCACAGATGCATGGGTGGGCACGGATGCATGGGTGGACACAGATGCATGGGTGAGCATGGCTGGATGGGTGAACTCGGATGCATGGGTGAGTATGCATCCGTGAATGGGTGAGCATGGATGCATGGGTGAAGGATGAGGCTGGATGGGTGAGCATGGATGAGGCTGGGTGGGTGAGGATGGATGGATGGGGGGTCCAGACTGGCACATAGCAGTGCTGTGGGCACTTCAGATCCTGCCCACAGCACCGCTCCTTCTCATTTCTCCCCCCTCTCCTCTCACACTGCACCGCTTGGTGCGGAGAGGGGAGAGACAAGCTGAATATCCGCCGGCGTTTTTACATCTGATCATTTGACGGAACGAGCACGTGATAAACGACCGCTGCGAGCGGCCATTTACCATGATCCGCCGGGTCTCACGGAGGGGGCGCGCGAGAGCACGATTCTGGGAGGACGTTCTAGTACGCCCTGCCAGAACAATTGATCCACCTTGCGGCTGTGTATTGACATTACACGGTGGGAAAGTGGTTAATTGCCCTTAAGTCCAGACACTGGTATAAAAAAGTATCTGTATATTTATTCCAATTGGCTTTGTTGAACGCTTATGTGCTATACAAAGTGTCAGGACCGACTGGAACCTTCCTTAACCACTTGCCGACCGTGTAACGTAGTTACACGGCCGCAAGTGGCACTCATTGTTCTGGGAGGACGTGTTATAACGTCCTCCCAGAATCGCGCTCCCGCGCGCCCCCTGGGGGCGCACACCTGGAAGCATCCGTGACCGCCGGGTCTGTGAGACCCAGCGCATCACGGTAAATGGCCGCTTGGAGCGGCCGTTTACCACGTGATCACTCCGTCAAATGACGGATCAACACATGTAAACAAGCCGGCGGAAGTGCCGGCTTGTCTCTCCCCTCTCCGCACCGAGCGGTGCAGTGTGACAGGTGAGGGGGGAGAGGGGGGAGAGAGTAGATGCAGCGGTGCTGTGGGCAGGATCTGAAGTGCCAGGCAGGGACCCCTCATCACCCATGCACCCTCAGCCATGCCCACCCATCCGTCACCCATACATCCATGCCCACCCATACATCCATACCCACCCATCCGTGCCCACCCATGAATCCGTGCTCACCCATCCGACACCCATGCATCCGTGTCCACCCATCCGTCACCCATACATCTGTGCTCACCCATCTGTCACCCATGCATCTGTGCTCACCCATCCGTCACCCATGCATCCGTGCTCACCCATCCGTGCCCACCCATCCGTCATCCATGCATCTGTGCTCACCCATCCGTCACCCATGCGTCCCCCATGCATCCGTGCTCACCCATCCGTACGCACTCATCCGTGCTCACTCATCCGTCACCCATGCTCACCCATCCGTGCTCACTCATCTGTCACCCATGCATCCGTGCTCACCCATCCGTGCTTACTCATCTGTCACCCATGCATCCGTGCTTACTCATCCGTCACCCATGCATCCGTGCTCGCCCATCTGTCACCCATGCATCCGTGCTCACCCATCTGTCACCCATGCATCTGTGCTCACCCATCCATCACCCATGCATCCATGCTCACTCATCCATCACCCATGCTGACCCATCCGTCACCCATGCCCACCCATCCATGCTCACCCATCCGTCACCCATGCATCTGTGCTCACTCATCCGTCACCCATGCTCACCCATCCGTGCTCACTCATCTGTCACCCATGCATCCGTGCTCACCCATCCATGCTTACTCATCTGTCACCCATGCATCCGTGCTCACTCATCCGTCACCCATGCATCCGTGCTCACTCATCCATCACCCATGCATCCGTGCTCACCCATCCAGCCATGCTCACCCATGCATCCGTGCTCACCAATCCAATCATGCTCACCCATGCAGCCTCATTCGTGCTCACCCATCCAGCCTCATCCGTGTTCACCCATGCATCCATATTCACCCATGCATCCGTGCTCTGCCATCCATCCATGCTCACCCTTGCATCCATGCTCACCCATCCATCCATGCTCACCCATCCATCCATGCTCACTCAAGCATTCGTGCTCACCCATGCATGCATGCTCACCCAGGCATCCGTGCTCCGCCATCCATCTATGCTCACCCATCCATCTGTGCTCACCAATCCAGTCATGCTCACCCATGCAGCCTCATCCATGCTCACCAATCCAGCTGTGCTCACCCATCCAGCCTCATCCGTGTTCACCCATGCATTTATGCTCCGCCATCCATCCGTGCTCACCCATCCATGCATGCTCAGCCATCAATCTGTACTCACCCATGCATGCGTGCTCACCCATCCATCTGTGCTCAGTCATCCCCATCTATGGCTTATTCACCCCCATTTGTGCTCATTTGTGCCTCATTCATGCTCATCCATACCACATCAGTTCTCATCCATGACACATCCATGCCACTACAGCACCGCCACAGTGCCTCACAATAATGTAATAGGTAGTCAAATTAGATTTGAAATGTATGCCCCTAGAACGCCTGATGGTGCACCCTGCATGTTGGGCCTCCGTATGTGGCCAGGCTGTGTAAAAGTGTCACATATGTGGTATCGCCATACTCGGGACAAGTAGTAGAATATATTTTAGGGTGACATTTTTGCTAGGTATATGTTGTGTGTTAGAAATATTGTATAAATTGACAACCTTGTGTAAAAAAAAAATGCATTTTCATTTTCTTTCCACATTTTACAAAAACTTGTGGAAAAAATGAACCATTCAAAAGACTCATTATGCCTCATAGAATATATGTTGGGGTGTTTACTTTCCAAAATGGGGTCATTTTTTGGGAGTTTCCATTGCCCTGGTGCTTCAGGACCTTCAAAAGTGCAAGAGGTAGTCAGGAAATTATATGTGTAATTTATGTCCTTAGAACGCCTGATGGCACTCCCTGCATGTTAGGCCTATGTATGTGGCCAGGCTGTGTAAAAGTCTCACACATGTGGTATACTCAGGAGGAGTAACAGAATGTGTTTTGGGGTGTAATTGGTGGTATGCATATGCTGGGTGTGAGAAATAACCTGTTAATATCACAATTTTGTGGTAAAAAAAAACGAAAAAAAAAAATATCTTCATTTTGCAAAGAATTGTAGGAAAAAATGACAACTTCAAAAAACTCGCCATGCCTCTTACTAAATACTTTGGACTGTCTACTTTCCAAAAAGGGGTCATTTGGGGGGTATTTGTACTTTTCTGTCTTGTTAGGGTCTCAAGAAATGATAGGCCGTCAGTGTATCAGGTGTGATCAATTTTCAGTGATTGGCACCATAGATTGTAGACTCTATAACTTTCACAAAGACCAAATAATATACACTAATTTGGGTTATTTTTACCAAAAATATATAGCAGTATAAATGTTGGCCAAAATTTATGAAGAAAAATTACTAATTTGCAAAATGTTATAACAGAAATAAATAAAAATGCATTTTTTTTACAAAATTTTCGGTATTTTTCCATTTATTGCTCAAAAAATGAACACCCCAATGGTGATTAAATACCACCAAAAGAAAGCTCTATTTGTGTGAAAAAAATGACGAAAATTTCATATGGGTACAGTGTAGTATGACTGAGTAATTGTCATTCAAAATGTGAGAGCACTGAAAGCTAAAAATTGGTCTGGTTAGGAAGGGGGTTTAAGTGCCCAGTGGTCAAGTGGTTAAATTCCAGGAAGAGATCGTCACATCCCCTCTGTTTCCAGATGGTGCTGTTCCCCAACTTCCCAATTTAAATGCAGTGAGCCAGCTGCATGGGTGGCATTCTCCGCATGCCGTCCCTGGTACCCCTACCAACCGAGCACCCCAAAAAAGATGTTGTGTCTGCAGACGACGCGGATACAGGCGTGACACGGTTTTTATTGGCCTTCCTGTCCTGACCAGCCTGGTCTATGGATCGGTGCCTGTTTCCAGCGCCACCACACATTAGTTGAGTATTAGCATAGGGTACAGCACTACACAGGTATAGGGCACACTTCCATAGGGTCTCCTAAGATGCCACCGCATTTTGAGAGACTCAAACCTGGAGCCTTTAATGTTATTGTTAGAAAAAAAAAAAAAGCACTATCCTTGGAAGGGTCCCAGGTAGCCCCACCCTGACCATATTAGAGTGGGGGCTCCCAGTGAACGTTCCACGGCTCAGGATTACGCAATAAAACAGGAGGGCAGCGATCTGCAGCACAGCAGGTGCACGGGGCAGAGCGGCTGAAGCGGCTGCAGCACCTTAAGTGTAATCATTTCATCGGATCTCTAGGTCCGGGAGGCTGGCAGCGTGACAAGGCGTCTGGTCAGACAACTAAAGCACGGTCTCGCTGAAACTCGTGCTGCGCGATAAATTGCATTATACACAGGACTACATATCTGGGAGTAGGCCAGGTCAAGAGGGGACGGACTGGGCCGCGCTGCTAAGGAGGAGAAGGAAAAGATGCTGAGAGGTACCGTGAGCGGAGGCTGCAGAGGCAGGGGAGGTACTGGCATAGAGGCGGCAGTGGCAGAGGCTGCTGAGGGCAGCAGGAGCAGAGAGATTTCATCTGGACTGAACCCACAGTGCTTCAAGGAGTTTTGCAGTGTCTGTGGTGATTGTCCTTTGGCTGGATGTTGGTAAACCAGCTGCCGGTCATATCCCTGGATACATTTCTGGCTTGTTGTCACCTGACAGTGCATTTCCTCCTTCTGGGTGACTGTGGTACACAGACAGACACTGGGGGTACAAGCTGCGCTCGGCGGGGGCGGTACACTCAACGGGACCGGAGGGTGCTGAACTCAACCAAACAGCTGATATAGCACCCGTAGTAATGCCTGGCAGACAGAGGAAGGTTAATCAGCCTAAACAGCAGCCTATTCACCCCATTTACACTAACCAGCCCAAACAGAAACAGACATTGGCAGGCCAGCAGTGGGACAGAATGCGAGAACAGACACTCCTTTTTCAGGAGAGGGGGAAGAATTTGCCGCAGGCACCTGCAGCTCATAAGGGAACTGTGCAAGGAGGCGCTGTAGCCGTTGCCCCGGTTAAGGCCCCGGCTATGGACATTCTAGTAGAGAGGGCAGTGGAGAGGGGGTCCCCCAAGTTAAATGATATCTATGATATCAATGAGAGTCAGCATGCAGCCAATGTAGAAACTGCAGGAAGGGATGAAAGAGCAAGTGTTGAGGAATATAATCCACCTATGACTCTCTCAGACTTTGACCCAGTATCCCCATCACAACTCAACATACCCCCACCACAAGTACAAAGTGGGATACCCACACTTCCCCAGTCATTTAAAACTGTAAAACAGCAGCCCGGACCTCATCCAACACAGACACAGGCTCCTGTGTGTGCAACCTCAGCCGGGAGTACAGACACCAATAAAGCCATTAATGCCAACACTCCAGGCACAACGACCTCTGACACTGCCACACGTACAAATACAACCAGAGATGCAGCCAAAGCAGGGGCTGCAACATGAGCAATGAGCATCCTCAGACACTGCTACAGGAACAGGTGCAAGAACAGTGGCAGACACAAGCACAGCTACAGCCTCTACAAATCCAGCAACAGGAGCAAAAGATGCCTCCGGTCTCCCAATTACAGTCGCAGCAGCAGTACCCAGAGTCCCAGCAAGAGGCACAGCCTTTACAGACAGGACAGATATTGCAATTTACAGTCACAATTAACACCCCAACTGGAGCAGCACCTGCAGCAGGAACTGCAAAATGAGCAGTCACAGTGCCAGCTGAAAGCGCAGAGACAACACCAAGGGTTGGTACAGCACCAGATGCAGGCGCCAGTGGCACAGCCAGATAAATATCCAATGCCCAAAAAAATAGACAAACTCAAATCAGTCATCAGAGCAGCAGCTAAGCCTGACGCCGCAACCGCAGGAGCTGTACCTACTGGATCCTCTCTTGCAGAGTGAAATGTTAATGCGGCATCAGTTGTTAAAGCAGCAGATACTGCCACAGCGCCCGGGGACCGCAGCTAAATTTAAAAATTCAGACTCAGACACAGCTGTCACTATGGTCACAAGTGCAAACGCAATCGCTGGCACAACCCTCAAAGCAAGAGGAGTTGTGTATGGCGAGACAGCCACAATCGCGATTGCAAAGGGAGCAGAAGCCACATCAGGCATAGGCACAATCAGTGGCAGCTGGTGAAGTTTTAGGATGGGGGGGCGCCAGACCCCGCCCGCCCTTTTCATAAGCCCACACTTCTCATAGGCCACACCCCTTACAGAATCCACCCACTCCGTTCCCTGTATTCCACGCATAGTGTCAGGAGTATACAACCAGCGTCACAGATAGGTTATACAGCCCAGCATCACAGATAGGGTATACAGCCCAGCATCACAGATACGGTATACAGCCCAGCATCACAGATACGGTATACAGCGCAGCATCACAGATACGGTATACAGCCCAGCATCACAGATACAGTATACAGCCCAGCATCACATTCACAGTATACAGCTCAGCATCACAGATACGGTATACAGCTAAGCATCACAGATACAGTATACAGCACAGCATCACAGATATGGTATTCCTTTTTATTTCATTCCTACTGCCACCTTAAATGATTGCAGAGAATGTACTGAACAGTTGGAAGAGATAAAAAGTAATGTGGGACGGGAAGGGTGTCAGGCAGACAGTCAGTGATGGGAATGGTCAGATCTGACACCTGAGGCTGCAGGATGGGAGCAGTAGATACATGTGAGGGGAGAGCAAACAAATAGGAGAAAGTGAAGGAGTAGGGAGTGGGGAGAAGATCGTTGTGATTGTCTCATCATACCGGGTAGATTTACAGACTTGCATAACACTGAGTGGGGAAGTAAAGTTGGAGGTAAAATATGCTGCTGTAGCAGTAGTCAGGACACAGTGACAATAGCATAGCAGCTGCCCCTCCCCCATCCCAGTCCTGGCTCTGCATGGACTGCACCTTTACTTTTTTTAAAGTGATCACTGCTGCTTTTGCCTCTGCACAGATCTATCCCTCACAGTCTACCCTGAGCCTGCCACCCTTCTTCTGCTGCTGATTCTTTCAGCACTTACAGTACTTGCTGAAGAAGGCAGGGCAGGCAGGGTGTAAGCTGAGTCACTCCAGGTCTGCACTCTCCTAGACTGTAAAGCAGGCTGCAGCTTCTCCCGCGAGCTCCAGGCTGCTGTCTTCTCTGATCCTTCCTCCGTGTAGTGTACACAGTACATGCACACTATCAATGCCTGGCATGGGCCACAGATATGACCCACCGCTCTCTCTCTCTATGTAGGTTCGCTGATAGCAGCGGTCACACGATGGAATAAGTCACCTCCCCCTAACACTCTGTCACCACTTCCCTCACTGGCTTTGCTGACCTGTCAGTTATGAAGTGGGTGGTGACCCTCTGAATGGTCAATGCCAATTCGCTAGCATTGGAGTGTGGGAGGGCTCAGAGCAGCCAGACTATGTGTGTGTTCAGTGCACACACATAGTCTTCTATGACTGTCCAATCGGCTCACTACTTGCTGTCAGTAAACAGCAAGGAGCCGAGAAAAAAAAAGAAAAGTCAATATACCGGCGCCTCCTGTAGGGGCCGGGCTGAGTTTTTTCTTCTTTTCTTGTCAGCGGCAGGGAGGCAGCACCCAAGCGCCCCTTATACACCAGCCGCTGCTGGGCACAATATCAGACAATATCACAGCAGCAAACACAGCCTCAACTTTACCAACAGAACAGCCAGTGCAGAGGGCGTCACTGCAGCCACATTTACAGTTGCAGTCAAAGACACTTTCATATCCAGAACAACATTGGCAATTCTACTCTAAGCCTGGGCCGCAAACTCCACCTGACCTAAATAAAGGGATTTTATTATAACTTACCGTAAAATCCTTTTCTCTGAGTTCACTCGGAGGAAGTAGGCGCCGCCCAAGTGGCAGCCTGTTGCAGCAGCTCCCGTTAAGTTTGTGCTTTATTTATTTTATAGTGTTGCGTGTAAATTTGGAAACTGCACAATGGATATTAACAAAGCCACCGAGTTTGCTCTACTTTTCCTGCTTTTTTGGGCTTTGTTCACAGTCGCGTCTGGAAACTCTGTGCACAACCACAGTCCTATTGTTTACACCAGGGATCAGCTTTTAGCATTCCGCAACACGCCGATGCTACTAGGAGAAAAACCGGATATTCCCCGCGAGCTAAGAAGGAGACGACGGGGGAACCGCGCTGAAGCTATGTGTCGGAATAAAAAGAGACGTTACAGACCAACTCTCCCGTCCATCATTATGGGAAATGTAAGATCTTTACCCAACAAGATGGACGAGCTAGTGGCTCTTACCCCGCATCAGAGGGAATTCCGGGAGTGTAGCATCATGCTGTTCACGGAGCCATGGCTAAATAAGCTAACACCGGATACGATCGTGGCTCTGGATGGATTTGATTTACTGCGCGCTGACAGAACGATGGAGAGCGGTAAGAGAAAGGGAGGAGGACTGGCAGTGTTTGTGAATAATAGATGGTGTAAAACTGGACACATCACTATTAAAGAGAAGATCTGCTGTAAGAACATTGAACTGTTAGCCGCTAACATGAGGCCATACTATCTGCCGAGGGAATTTTCGCATGTTATCGCGATAGCTGCGTATATTCCCCCCTCTGCTGACGGTGAATCGGCATGCGATGGCCTGCACACTGTTGTTAACAGACTGTTAACACAGAGCCCAAATGCCCTTCTCATTATCTCTGGAGATTTTAATCATTCCCCTCCATCCTCCGCTCTGCCCACATTCACCCAGTATGTTTCATGCCGCACCAGAGACAATAAAACACTGGATTTATTCTATGCAAACACAAAGGAGGCTTATACATCTGCACCCCTCCCCCCCTTGGGAAGATCGGATCACAACCTGGTTCATCTCCTACCTGTGTACAAACCCCTTGTATGCAGGCAACCAGCTACCTCCCGCACAGTGATGACATGGTCTGATGAGACCAATGAGGCTCTGAAAGACTGTTTTGAAACTACTATGTGGGAGGAATTGCGCAATCCTCATGGGGAGGATATTGACAGTTTTTTTTTTTTTCTTCCAATAGATTTTTATTGTTATTAACAGGTAACATTACAGCATGAATAATATGTGAAACATGTGGAATGTACAGATACAATTCAATCACAGTTTAATTATAGAAGTTGAATTACCATTCCAATAAAACACTGCCGTCTGGTGTCTAATAATGTCAACGTCTGAAATAGTGCTGTTTGGGTTCAGATTGTATGTAATGCCCACCTGGGCTGCCACACCCCAATAGGGAACTTACTGTGTGGCAGGGCAAATGGGCTGTGTCAGGTATTATGGTACCTCCCGAGAGGGATTCAAACTTCCCAATCAGTAGTGCCCACCAACATTGTAGTATATTCTTTGACGTCTTGAGACATAAGTAGTCAGTGATGTATGGCAGTATATGTGTGTGTGTGGGTATCTGAAAGGTCATGTAATATTAGCAGAGTAAAGAGAAAGGGAGGTAAGGGCAGCAGGAAGAAGAGAGAAGAAAATGATAGAGGGGAGGGTCATGAGGTGGGGGGTAGGGTCTCAAATATTAAAGTATGTCATATTGTTAGAAATTCAAATGGTGGTCCAGCTATAGTTCTAAATATTCAATGGTTCTTACAGTAACTTTTGAGAGGTGGATGACATGTGGAGCGTACCTTGTTGTTGCCAGTTGTAGTCCATATGTATGGATGTTGAGTGTACTGCGAGTCAGAGAAAGTTATATTTGTAGAGTGCAATAAGGACTGTTTGTCCAGGGGTCCCATTGGCGGTTGAATTTGTCGGTTAATAGGTGGGCCTTAGCGTAAGCATATTCATTAGTCGCATTTTCATTTATAATTAAGATGGCATTGTTGTAGTCTGGCGGACAGGAGGATTTCCAGCTTCTAGCGACGGTGAGGCGGGCAGCAATGAAGATATGGGAGATTATGGGAGCATAGGATTTTGGCCATTTGTCCATGTCGAGGTTTAGAAGGGCCGCTTTCGGGTTAGGTGGGAGATTGTGTTTTGTGAGTTGACTGATGATCTCAAATATATGTTGCCAAAAGTAGTGTAGTTTGGGGCATTGCCACCAGATATGGAAGGGTGTGGCAATTGCTCCACAGTTTCTCCAACAAAATGGTGAATGATCCTTATAGATTTTAGCTAATCGATAAGGTGTGTGATACCAGTTGTGTAATACTTTTTGGGAGGACTCCCAGTGGGTGACGCAACGGGAGTATTTACATGGAATAGTTGCTGCTTGCTGCCAGCTTTCTATAGGGTATGTACAGTTCAGAGTGCGCTCCCAGTACAGAATGGTAGTGGGTTTGTCAACTGCTGCGGACCCAGCTAGAAGTTTGTAGAAAGTGGAGAGGCCAATTTTTGCATTCCTAGGAGTGTCCATAAGGTTCAAGAGACGGTCCAGCTGTGGGGAATTGCCAATAGGTATATGTTGCAGTACATGTCGTATTTGAAGGTATTGGTAGAAGGAAGTTTTAGGAAGGAAGGATGTTTGTTGTAGTTCCTGAAAAGGTTTCAATATTGAGTTTGAATATAAGTGGACAATGTGAGTAATGCCCGCTGTTTTCCAGTTGGCTAAATTCAAGTCCGGTATGATCAGTTCCAGTGATGTTAAAGGTATTTTCTTTAGGGATGTCATGGAGATTGACTTTGTTGAGTTTACTGTGGAAGTCCAGGTTTTTATGGTTGCTTTGGTGATATCCAGGAAGGATGAGATTGAGTGGGGTTTTAAAATAGATGCTCCAATGGCTGACCTGATGTCTGTTTTGCACGCTGTTTGTTCTATTTGCGACCAAGGGGAAGTATATGCTTGAGCCCAATCCTCTCTGGATTGGGAGAGAATAGTTGCTTTATAATATAAAGATATGTTTGGTGTGCCCAGACCTAGGAGAGTTGCGGGTCTGGTCAGGGTAATACCTTTGATTCTCGGTTTCCTGCCACTCCTGTACAATGTATTTTTTGTATGCGAAGAGTTTTATTGATGGGAAGACATCTCGGATGTTCACTGGAGCTTAAATAAGTTTAGCTACACCACTGATGATTGTTTTGTAACTGTGCAGGTGTTCTTCTACAGCACTGTAACAAATTGAGTATTACATCACATAACCACAAACCGTTTCCAGAACTTTTTGTAAACACAGTCTGCTATAAAGTCAAGGCTATGGCAGTTTCTGTTTAAGCAAAGTTGAATTTAGCAATTTAATTAAAATGTAAAATGATGAATAGAGAAGTGTCATATGTCCATTGGTTGGCACCATTTCTGTCTGTGTGCCATGTTTTCTTTGCCAATGTTCATAGATATTTGCACTTACTCTGAATTTCTGGTTATGTTTACAGGTCCCACAGAGGATAGAACAACAAAGTGGCACAACAGACAATATCAGTGCTGGGTCTGCTGGAGTTTGGGGCAGCTGGGGACCTTGGTCAGCTTGCTCTAGAAGCTGTAGTGGTGGTGTTATGGAACAAACAAGACCCTGCCTACCAGCCAACTATCATGAAAGAAGCTACCAAGGCCTTTCAAGA
>BLSH010013549.1:305280-331316 GCA_018402905.1 Glandirana rugosa | reverse complement strand
TTAAAAGATGGTAGAGTTCCCTCATTTTTATATTTTTTAAATGCTCTTTTCTTATCATTTATAACTTTTTTAACTTTGGCCGTGAGCCACATTGGTTTTCTTTTTAGCCTCTTAAATTTATTGCCCATGGGAATATACTTTGCAGTGAGTTCGCATACAGTTTTTTTGAAAAATTCCCATTTCTGTTCTGTGTTCATTGATGCTAATATCCGCCATGTAAAGTATTTAGACAGGGATGCAGGGTGAGTGCCCACCCCTACACAGTGGGGGCTAGTATATACCTGGAAAAATCCGCAGTCTGGGATGGGGGAAATCCACACAAAGTGCTTGTACATACCTATACAGTTACCTGTACTGACATTGGTTAGTCCTGAGAAGTTACCCTGAGGGTAATGGCTGTTGCGTGCCAATGCATCTGTGTTGACAAAAAAAACTGAAAAAAAGCAAAATAAAGAACTGACAAAGGAAGATTGACCAGTGAGAGAGACATCCATCTTAAAAGTGTAACAGGTAGTGGTAAGGAGGGGCTCATTAAGTTGCCCTTTTGGAGCGCTGAGGGCCCTTGGCTGCCTGTCAAACAGGTATGTATCTGTGCTCCTGGGCATCAACATAAACAAGAGGGTAATGAAAAGTTACTGTAGCTTTTCCGTTGTTGCGTTGTGGCATAGAATAGGTACCGGCATCATTTAACAGGATACCGGTAAGTAGGTTCAGTGTCATGTGGTCTCCCCATCGAAGTCAAGTGGGGGGATATGGCCGACTCAGCTGATGCAAGAAAGATTGCAATTCCTTACAAATCAGAACTCAGCCTGTTTCAACAGTCGGTTCCTAAGCAAAGGTTTCTTGACATCTAACCAGGATGCCGCAGCTGAGGCCTTGTCAAAGAAATGCGCCTGTCCCATGGCGGTGATCCTAAGTCGTGCCGGGCATAGCATCGCGTTGGAGAGCTGGAGTCACTTCTTCACATCAAAAAAGGTAGATCGGAAAGGGCGTGGCTAGCCGGCGACAGTGACGGCCACACTGTGAACAAGCTCCGGCTCTTCGGGCACACAGCGACACAGAGCGACTGAGGGCGCTACCCTACAGGATGTCAGCAGGCACCCCAGCAATCCCCGCACCTGGGCAGCAGAGAAAGAGGGGTCACAACGAGTGGCTCCGCACAAATTGACGGACTTCTCCGCCAAGTGCGACAGAGGGACCCAAGATGTCGGCGTTCCACTACCACAGGCCACAGCAGCAGAGGACTTCTCTTGAGTTTCCAGCTCCTCAGCAAGTCGGTATGTACCGCACTACTTAAGACGAGCCCAGGGGACATAGCACATTCTCCTCCCGACAGCCCCACAACTCGCAACCCTATTAACGTCAAAAAGGCAAGACAGGGCATCAACACAGAGGAAGAATCAGATATGGAGGAGGAAACAACCCAGGCACACACACCAGCCCGTCTCCATTAGTAACATGAAAGAAATGCTGATCTCCCTCAGAGATTCTATGTACCTAGACATGAGGAAAGCGCTACGCCCCATTAAGGCAGAAGTACAGGAGCTACAACAGAGAATGGGGCAAGTGGAATATAAGCTTGATGAGGCCTACACTGCCCACAACAACATGGTGGAAGCATACCAGGATCAACAATCAGACTTGCAATGTTTAGCGACTAATATCGCAGACATGGAAGACCGCAGCCGCAGGAACAATATAAAGCTTTGCGGGGTCCCAGAATCTATATCCAATACAGACTTGCAAAATTACCTACGCCAACTGCCCCATACTCTAGTACCCAAGGCAAGCGACATAGAACTCACCATTGACAGGGCCCATGGACTGCCCAAACTGTCCTTCCTGCCCAACTCTACTCCACGCGATATCCTCGCCAGAATCCACTATTACCAAGTAAAAGAAGAAGCTATGCATACTATCCGCAAATCGCCTCAAGAGGGCAAATTCGCTGGCGTAGCACTGTACACATAGAAAGAAACTCCTCACAATCACCAAAGCACTGCGAATCCATGAAATCAAATATCAATGGGGAACTCCATCAAAACTGATTGTGACTTACCGTGACAAAATGTATAACATATTCTCCCTGGAATCTGGCCCAAGGCACCTGAAAGAATGGGGAATCCTGCCAATTGAACCCCCATACGAGAATCGCCCGAGCCCTACAAGGCTCAGCCATGATTGGTCTAAATGATATCACCGAGCAGACAGCTCACCCCTATTTCTACAACATAGTGTGACCCACAAGCCCGTATCTTAATATGCCTCAGTGGGTAATCTCATACCTTTGGAATGGGAACATACCCCATAATCCCCTCTTAAGCAATCTGCAGGATTTTCTGCTATTGGTTCCTGGGAAATGCTCTGGGTTCTTTTTTAAGTTCTTTCAGTTATTTGTTCTGTTCCTTTTGTTTATAATAGCTGACCTAATTGTCGTCCATACCAGACAACTTTTCATTGACCCCCACATCCACCTTCGTCTGAAACAACCAGAGCCAGGAATTTATTCCAGCACTCCCACCTTTTGTGCACTTTGCCAGAAAATGGACCACGCTGGATTCAAAACAGGAACACTTCAACTATACAACACCACTGCGGTATGTGTAAATCTTTTGAATCTCCACCTTATAATTTATCTTAAACTGATCCCTACGACCTTGTCAGCATTAAATGACCCTCACTATGTCCATTAAATTTCTTTCCATGAACGTTAAAGGCCTTAACAGTCCCTTCAAACGTAAACTCCTTTGGACTGAAGCAGAGAGACTTTGAGGAGATGTCCTCAGTATACAGGAAACTCACTTTTCAGCAAATAAATCACCAAATTCTTCCCACCAAAAGTACCCTTATATATACTGCGCTAACACAAGCACAAAGCACAATGGGGTGCTTATTGCCATTCATAACTCCATTGCTTTTTCCTCACAAGAAGTAATCACTGACCCCAACGGTCGCTTTATTATTCTAGTATGTACATTGAACAATGTATTGTACACCATTGTCTCAGTCTATGCACCCAATAGGGGTCAGCTCTCTTTTATGAAAAAACTGCTCAAAAAGATTAACCTGGTTCACCAGGGTAGTCTTTTACTGCTTGGCGACTTCAACCTGGTCCCCGATGCCTCACTAGATTGTTCCCTACATACTCATAGCCACAAACCGACCCTAAAAAATCTCTTGCATACAGAGTCGTTATATGATGCATGGAGATGCATACACGCTGGAGAAAGGGATTATACCTTTTTTTCAGCCCCCCACAAATCATATACAAGAATTGACCTAACCCTCACAGACCTTTATACCCTCCATCTAGTTCAGTCAGCAACTATTGAAAATATCACTTGGTCGGATCATGCCCCAATAAGACTAACAATTTCTGAACGATATAATGACAGACCCACCACGCTTTGGCGAAATAATACACAAATTTTCCAGCAGGCATCACACCGGGAGGGGGTCGCCAAGCATCTACAAGAATTTGTTATGTTTAACAGCTTCCACACCGCGCGCAGTATATTTACTGCGGCAGTGTGGATGCTTCCCGCGAATCGCGATCTGCGGGTGGTCGCTAGGGGAAAGAACGGGGAACCGCCGATGTAAACACGACGGTTTCCCTGCTCTGTCAGTGCGGGCATAGGAGATCTACTGATCCCTGTCACTTAGATCTATTATGCCCATGGTAGCCCAGTCCCCCCACAGTTAGAACACACCCAGGGAACACAGTTAACCCCTAGATCTCCCCCTGCAGGTTAACCCCTTCACTGCCAGCGACATTTATACAGTAATCAGTGGACATTTACATTTCTGATCGCTGTATAAATGTCATTGGTCCCAAAAAAAGCGATTTTATTAAAACTTACCATAAAATCCTTTTCTCCGAGTTCACTGACAGACGCAGCTCTTCATTGACATGTGGGGATGTCAAAAAGAGGGGTGGGTAAACGACAAGAACTGTACCCAACAGAACCTCTCAGGAGGCGCCAGAGGCGCCTACACTGCCACCTGTAGAACTTTATGGCCAAAAGCAGCATCCGAAGATGCGGACACATCAACCTTATAAAACCTAGTGAATGTGTGCACCGAGGGCCAAGTAGCCGCCTTGCACACTTGTGACACCGAGGCCTGGTGTCAAAGCCCAGGAAGCGCTAACAGCCCTGGTAGAATGAGCCGTGACCAGAAAAGGGGGTCCAAGGAATGTAACTCAAATTCCTTAGGATGTGGGGGATGCGGACACAATGAAGGAAGAACAATATCTTCATTAACGTGAAAAGAGGAAACCACCTTCGGTAGAAATGAAGGTGGCGGGCGCAAGACCGCCTTGTCATTGTGCAGGACAAGGTAAGGAGACTTGCAGGACAACGCCATCAACTCAGACACCCGCCTAGCGGATGTAATGGCCACCCAGAAAGCCACTTTCTGCGACAGCAATTGTAAGGGAATATCCCTGATCTTCTCATATGGGGGTTTCTGAAGCACAGAAAGCACCGGTTTCAAATCCGCTGGCACCATAGGTGACCGTACCTGAGGAGCCACATGGCGCACACCTTGTACAAACGTACGAATCAACGAATGTGACGCCAGAGGGGTTGAAAGAGAATCGCCAGAGCCAATATCTGACCCTTGAGAGTAGTCAAAGTCAAGACCCTAGAGACCACGTAAGAGTGAGGGTTCCAACCCCCCCGCCTCACACCAGATGATGTAGGCCTTCCAGGTGCGATGAAAAATCTTGTGTGAAGTACACTTGCGTGCTTTCAGCACGGTAGGGATCACGGAGTCAGCGACACCCCTGTCCCTCAGCACCTGGGACTCAATAGCCACACCGTCAAAGCCAGCAAGGGTAAAGCAGGGTGCAATATGGGTCCCTGAAACAACAAATTGTCTCGCAGTGGAAGACGCCAGGGAACATCTGCCACCAATCGTACCACGTCGTAGTACCACGGACGCCGAGGCCAATCCGGAGCCACCAGGATCATCGGAATCCCCTCCGTTTCTACCCTGCGCAGTAGCCGCGGAAGAAGCTTGATGTGAGGGTTGTCGTACAGAAGACAATACCGACCCCAAGGCGCCACGAGCACGTCTGTGGCCACCGCCAACGGGTCTCTGGCCCTGCACACGAAAGTCTGAACTTTGTGGTTGAACCGAGATGCCATGAGGTCCACATCTGGCGTGCCCCAGCTGTGGCAAATCTGGCTGAACACCTCTGGATGAAGGGACCATTCCCCCTGATCCAACGTCTGGTGACTAAGAAAGTGCGCCTGCCAATTTTCTACGTCCAGAATGTAGATGGCGGAGATTACCGGCTTGTGAAGTTCTGCCCAACGCAGAATGAGAGCTGCTTCTGCAGCTGCTGCCAAGCTCCTCGTTCCGCCCTGATGATTCACATATGCCACGGCCGTGGCATTGTCCGACTGAATCCGAATCAGGCCGCCGCGCAACCTCACCGTCCAGCGGGAGAGGCAGAGCCTGCCTGATCGCCCTCAGTTCCAGCATATTGATCGGAAGGCGAGATTCCTGCGCCGACCAGAGGCCCTGGGTAGACAATTGCCCCAGGACCCCCCAGCCCAATAGGCTGGCATCCGTTGTGACAATCGACCAATTCAGAGGGAGAAAGGATTTTCCCAAGGTTAGAGCTGGGGCCCGAAGCCACCATATCAAGGACCACCTGGTCCGAGGGTCCAGTCTGATCAGTCGGTCTAGGGACAGTGGGGACTTGTCCCACCGAGACAGAATCGTTCGTTACAGGAGTAGAGTGTGACTCTGGGCCTAGGGTACCGCCTCGAAGGCCGAAACCGTGAACCCCAACACCCGCATACAGAATCGTAAGGAGGACCACCGGCGAGACAGTAAGGTTCGCACTGCTGCTTGCAGGGTCAATAACTTGGCCAGAGGTATAAACACTTTTGCCTGTTCCGTGTCCAGAATCAGACCCAGATATTCCAGGCGACGGGACGGTGTCAGTGTCGACTTCTGCAGATTGATCAACCCGCCAAAGTCCCTCAATGAGGCCATTGTGACAGCTACGGTCTCCTCCAGAGCTGAATCAGATCCCACTCTCAGGAGTAGGTCGTCGAGGTATGCTACTACCGCAATGCTTCTCTGCCTTAATAGCACCAGAACCAAGGCCACCAGCTTGGTGACACCCGAGAAGCTGAGGCCAGACCGAAAGGAAGTGCCACAAAATGGTAATGCCGGTCTCCCACCGCAAAGCGCAGGAAGCGCTGGTGTCTGGGGCAGATGGGAATGTGGAGATACGCATCCCTGATATCTAGGGATGCCATGAAGTCCCCTTGGCGCAGGGCGGCCACTTTTTAGGGACCACAAATAGGTTTGATTAAAACTGTGAAACCTCTCCAACTGAGGCACTGGCACAATCACCCCCTGGTCTGATAGGGCCCGGACAGCCCTGAATAGGGTCTCCCGACGTCCCTGTGGGAGTCTCAAGTTTGATGGGAAGAACCTGTCTAGGGGTAGAGTGCTGCACTCTATCCTGTAGCCGGAGGACACCACTTCCTGTACCCACCGGTCAGAAAAGCGAGCAGTCCACCTCTGCGGACCCCAGAAATCGTCCCCCCACCCGTAATTCGGTGGGGGGCAACCCATCATGCAGAGGAGGGCTTGTCCTCTGTCTGTTTGTTTGTGCACTACCCGGAATGCTTGCCGGCCCCTGCGGTAGGCAAGCCAGGTCTCGACCCCTTGCCCGCTGCGCCGGGGGCACGAAAAAACCTCTTCTGACCTGAAGAGATAGGCCCCTGCTTGCAGTGGAATTCCTGCTGCTTGGGTTCGGGAAGGCAACATACTCTTCCCTCCCGTGAAATCCTTGATGATTTCCTCCAATTGTGGCCCGAAGAGACGGCCACCCTGAAAAGGGAGATCCGCAAGATCTTGTTTGGACGCGTGGTCACCAGACCAAGAGCGTAACCAAGTACCCGTCTGATAACGACTGCAAAGACAGACATTTTTGACAGCATGGGAAGCAGGTCCAGGGCCGCATCACACAGGTACTGAACACCCTGACCCAAACGTTCTGCTTTTTGCGAAACCTCAAGCGTCCCGCCCCAGTCCAAGTCATTCTGCAGCTCCGACATACAATCGGATAGATATTGCGCCGCCACGGCCGGTCTCATGGCTGATCCTGCCAACAGGAAAAGTGCCTTAGATACTGCCTCCGTACACCTGTCAGGTGGGTCCTTAAACGAAAGGGACCCTTCCTGGTGTATGGTTGTAGCCTTGTTCAGGCAAGCCACCGGAGTCCACTGTGGGGGACGCCCATTTTTTCACAAAATTATCCTCAAAGGGATAGCATATCGCAAAGTGTTTTGGTAGAGCGAAGAAATTTTGATGGCGTTGCCATTCTTGATAGACCAGATGATCAAAAAAAAAAAATTGATCATACGGGTAGGCCTTAGGTGATCTAGGTGGTCTAGCTGACCCGCAAACGTATGCGGCAGCTTGCGACTCCCCTACTTGGTCCAGTCGCAGAGATGCATGGATACCGGTAATCAGAGTGGTTCTAAGTCTTCCCCTGAGGAACAGGGGGGAGGCGGGCGTTTTGCAGGAGCCCCCAGAGTCTACCTCGGCCCCACCCAGGGAAGAAATTCCCCAAAAACTGCCCTGAGCTGGTCCAAGGACACCAAGTTCCCCAGCGAAGGTTGTGTAGCCACGGACTCCTCCTCAGAGGGTCCCGCAGGGTCATCTGCCATTGTCCACTGGAATTGACAGTCAGGTTTAGCCACAAAAGCTCTGACACCCCCCATCATGTGCCCAGCCACCGCCCCACAGAACGCCAGGGAGACCCCAGGAGGACTGTGCCCACCGCTACCGACACCCCAGGGCGAGTCAGCTATACTTGCTGTACCTTAGTGTGCCCACGAGCGCTGTTCCCAGTAGGAGTGCTCAGTAGAAACCACCATAAAAACCTGTGCTGTCAGCGCTGTCTTCAGAGAAAGCGAAAGTAAAACTGCAGCAGCAAGTTTGACATGCTTCAGGGACTCCAATATGGCCGCCAGGACCATCCCAGAAAGTTCAAATCTGTTCAGCAATACAACTGTATAGGCCGGACTACGGCAAAATGGCCGCCGCTGGCACTAGAGGGAAAACCTCTAGTAAATGGTCGCGGCTACGGCAAAATGGCGGCGATCCGCCGCAAAATGGCAGCGGATCGCCGCATGGCGGTAAAACAGCGGAATATCATTCCGGGAGGGGTGCGGGGCAGGTGGGAGGGGGGTAGGGGGCAAGCCCCCATGGGCAACAGCCCGGCGACCCTGCTAAGGTGAAAAAATGTTTTTTCAGTTTTTGTGCCTGGCGCCCCCCCTTCGCGCCACGAGGGGGGAAGGGGGGAATCACTCACCACTCCAGCCAGGCGTATCGGGTCGCCACCCGTTGCAGACCTTCCTCCCCATCTGGAAGGGATGCTGTAGGCCCCAGCCCCTGGACAGGAGAACAAGTTCTGACATTGGGCCCCTGCAATATCGCAGTACCGCTAAAAATCGCAGATCGCCACCATTACTAGTAAAAAATAAAACCCCCAGAAATTAATTCTCATCATTCGTAAACGCGGCCACTTTTGCGCAAACCAATCAATAAACGCAGATTGCGATTTTTTTTACCAAAAATATGATTTAGAATATAAATCGGCCAAAAGCTGATGAAAAAAAAATGTTTATTTTATATAATTTTTTTGGATTTGTATTTTAGCAAAAAGTAATAAAAAATTTTTTTTTGCAAAATTGTCGCTTTTCTTTTGTATATAGCGGTGATCAGAAATGATGCAGAGGCGATCAAATACCACCAAAAGAAAGCTCTGTTTGTGGGAAAAAAAAGGACGCAAATTTTGTTTGGGTACAACGTCGCACGACTGCGCAATTGTCAGTTAAAGCGACGCAGTGCCGAATCGCAAAAAGTGCTCTGGTCCTAAAGTGGGAAATCCTTCTGGGGGTGAAGTGGTTAATAAAGCCGATGATAGTGATATTGCCAAGGTCTGGTGCACACATAAAGCCTTTGTAAGGGGTATCCTCCTACAAGTGGCTTCACGGGAAAAAAAGAAAAGAGTGCAAACACTAAATTCTCTCCTAGCCCAAATAAAACTCTAGAAGGACAAAATAAGCAATTAACTTCCTAAAGCACTATAGATAAATTGAACCAGCTTAGAATGGAACTCAAACAAAGCCTGCTAAAAGAGCATGAAAAATGCCTCAAATACCTAAAAACTTCCTTTTATTTGTATGGGAATAAGGCAGGTAAAAAAACTAGAGAGGCAAATACAAGTTAAGCAAGCAAAACGTTGAATAGCACATATGAAAAACCCCAAGACTGGACAACTGGTACAGCATCCCAAAGAAATAGAGGACATTTTTAAAACCTATTACAGGCAGTCCCCTAGTTATGAACATCCGACTTATGAACGACTCCTACTTACAAACGGAGGGAGACAACAGGAAGTGAGAGGAAATCTCCCCCTAGGTAGGGAAATTCACTCCTGTAAGAGTTATTATGGGAAAAATGTGTCTCCACTGATGCTTTATCCCCAAGGTTTGTTTCCACAACAACCCAAAATTTTCAAAATCCAATTACCATTGGGACAGGAAGTGAGGTGAAATCTTCTGAACAGAAACATAGACAGCAAAATAAACATTACAGGGGTGTTAACCCTCCCCTATGCTATCCAAAAAGCTTAAAAATATTTGTTTTGGCTGAAGCTACACTTAAAAAATGTACCTGTTCCGACTTACAAACAAATTTGACTTATGAACAAACCAACAGTCCCTATCTTGTTTGTAACCCAGGGACCGCCTGTATAGTACCCTCTACAATCTCAACACTGACCCTACAACTCCCCAACCAACCCAAGAAAAAATCCAAAGCTTCTTAGATGCATTGCACCTCCCTAGCATAACCCCTGAACAATTAGAATACTTAAACGCCCCCTTTACTGTTAAGGAACTAAATACAGTCTTACAGCACCTAGAGCTGAATAAATCTCCAGGACCAGACGGCCTGTCAGTGGAGTACTATCGCTCATTTAAGGACATCCTTATACCCCAACTTCTTGAATTATATAACACTATAGCCTCCTCCAAGACTCCCAAGGAAATGCTCAAGGCGAAAATTGTAACCCTCCCCAAACCTGGGAAAAATGCAGATTTCCTGCAAAACTATAGGCCGATCTCCTTCTTAAATACTGACCTCAAAGTATACGCCAAATTAATTGCTAATCGACTCACCGCGATCACCCCCTGTCTAATAGAACAAGACCAAGTGGGCTTTGTCCTAAATAGGCAAGCTCCCGATGGTACCAGAAGGATATTAAATTTACAAAAGGTAGCAGAAAGCCGTAAAACCCCAACAGCCTTTACAGCCTTAGACGCCGAAAAGGCTTTTGACAGGGTTCACTGGGGGTACATGGTGGCGACTCTCTCAAAAATCGGATTCACAGGCTTTATTAAATTGGCTATAACAGCTCTTTATACCAATCCATCAGCTCAGGTATACACATCCTCCGTCCTATCAAGGGAATTCCCTATTACGAATGGTACACGCCAGGGGTGTCCACTCTCACCCATTATTTTCACCTTAGTGATGGAACCCTTGGCAACAGCGATAAGGAAATCTCCCGATATATCAGGAGTTGAAATAGAAGGCAAATCTTACACCATAGGACTCTTCGCCGATGACGTTATTCTTACTCTATCTAAACTCGAAAGTTCCATTCCAGCAGTTAATAATCTCATAAATAGATATGGAGAAATTTTCTACTATAAAATAAAAAAAAAAAAAAAAAAGAAGTGTCAGGCGCTGCCCATAAATTTGAATAAGAAAATTTAAGTAAAAATGAAGGAATTATTTCCATGCAACTGGGACTCTACAGAAATCCAGTATTTAGGTATACAGGTAACTAACAAATCCCTAGCACTATATGCTGCCAATTTCAAAAGACTACTCGGGTCTATCCAATCCGATCTATCCCGACTAAACAAACAACATTTATCCTGGCAAGGGCGGATAGCCACATTCAAAATGGTGATCTTACCAAAGATTCTGTACTTTTTCAGAGCGGCGCCCCATTCCAGTCCCCAACAAATTTTTTAATACAATTAATTCTTATTTGAAACATTACATATGTCGACCACCCCCTCCTCCTCTAAAAACTTGACTCCCTCGGTCTCCGTGACTGTGCTCTTCAGTGGCTCTCGTCCTACCTATCCCATCGCACCTTCAGTGTCACGTACAATTCTTCCTTTCTCTGTTGGGGTCCCCCAAGGTTCTGTTCTTGGACCTCTCTTATTTTCAATATACACCTCTTCCCTGGGCCAGCTGATAGCCTCCCATGGCTTTCTATCATTTCTACGCTGACGATACCCAAATATACCTTTCCACCACCCAACTCACTCCATCAGTCTCCTCACGCATCACTAACTTATTAACAGACATATCTGCCTGGATGTCACACCACTTCCTCAAACTCAACTTGTCCAAAACCGAAATCATAATATTTCCTCCCCCACGTGCCGTTTCCCCTGACTTCTCTGTCAAGAGCAATGGTACAACCATCCACCCATCCCCACATGTTAGGGTGCTTGGTGTTATCCTGGAATCCAAACTCCCCTTTTGGCCCCACATCCAATCACTTTCTAAGGCTTGCCGCCTTAACCTCCGCAACATCTCCAAAATCCGTCCTTTTCTAACCAATGAAACTACAAAGCTCCTGATCCACTCCCTGGTCATCTCTCGCCTCGACTACTGTAACTCCATCCTCATTGGCCTACCTTTAAAAAGACTATCCCCCCTCCAGTCCATCATAAATGCCACCGCCAGGACTCATCCACCTTACAAACCGTTCAGTGTCTGCCACCCCTCTCTGCCAATCCCCCCACTGGCTGCCACTCGCCCAATTAATTAAATTCAAAATACTAACAATGAGCTACAAAGCCATCCATAACTCTGCTCCCAGCTACATCACCAGCCTAATCTCAAAATACCAACGTAATCGTCCTCTTCGCTCCTCCCAAGACCTCCTGCTCTCCAGCTCCCTCATCGCCACCTCTCATACTCGCCTCCAGGACTTCTCCCGAGCATCTCCCATCCTCTGGAACTCCCTACCCCAATCTGTCAGACTGTCCCCAAATCTATCCACCTTCAGGCGATCCCTGAAAACTTTTCTCTTCAGGGAAACCTATCCTGCCTCCTCCTAACAAACACACTTCTTATCTTCTCAATCAGCTCATCCCCCACAATTATTGCCCTTTTTGTATCATTTAACCCTCCTTCCTAGATTGTAAGCTCTAACGAGCAGGGCCCTCTGATTCCTCCTGTATTGAATTGTATTGTAATTGTAACTGTCTGCCCTAATATTGTAAAGTGCTGCGCAAACTGTTGGCGCTATATAAATCCCATATAATAATAATAATAATAATAATAATAATATGGAAAGGCAAGAAAGCCCGTATAGCCTTCTCTATTTTAACCAAGCACAAACTTAAAGGCGGAATGGGAGCTCCCTCACTGATAGACTATTATAGAGCATCTCCATTGGATCAAATCAAGGCATGGTTTGATCCTCACTCCACTAAACCTTGGGTCAGGATAGAGAAGCACATGATACACAATTTTTTCATGAGCCTACTGATAGCGGCCACTACCAAACTGCCACTTAACTTGTAGGCCTATCCCTCAATCCAAGCCTCTATAGAGGCATGGAAAGATCTGCTAAAATTGAGTAATGAAACCACTCAAATTCGGATCACTGAGGCCCCCCCTCCAGATATTTGAATTCTTAATCCCTGATTTCTCAGTTAAAACATGGATTAGCCAGGGATTCTCAACCTGGAATTCAGTACCAGACGAAAAAAAAACGAACGACACTCACAGAAGCAGCCAAATAAGACACCTTTTACAAGCATTCCAATATGCCAATATACATATTGATAAAAACTTATGGGACTTCTACCATAGCCATTCCAACGCCAAAGCAGGAATCTCCAGTATTTACTACATGTTGCAAAAAGACACCCCCATTAAACAAGTAAAGGCCATTCAGAATTGGGAAAGAGATCTAGGGAAATCCTATACTGAGCAACAATGGTTAAAGGCACTCCAAAATACTATGTAATCAATACATTGTGTTCTCCACTGGGAGAATATCCTCAAAGTGACATACAGGTGGTACTTAACCCCCTTCCGCTTAGGATGCATGTACTTCCGACTCCTCCACGGATTGCTGGCGTAATTGTGGACAAAAAGGCAACCTTCTACATATCCTGTGGCACTGTCCATCAGTAACCAGCTTTTGGCAGGCTACATTCAAATTAATATCTAGTCACAGGCTGCATAATCCGACCCTCCCCAGACCTAGCCATCTTCTAACGATAGAGCAATTCCCTTCAGGGAGAAGACAAGTAATACACATCTTATGCGCAGCCAGGCTAATAATTATGAGCAAATGGAAGAAAGACTTGGCCCCCAATATAGAAGTTATCTCCATGACAAAAATGCAATGCTCTCATGAATATGTCTTTGCAAGAGCACATAATAAAACTGAGCAGTTCCTCCAAACCTGGGAGAGTTGGACTAAGCTCTTTTGACAAGTTGGTCCCCACTGGCAGGGAAGATAACCACCCTGTCATTTTTAAAGTTTAAAATATTTTTATTGAAAACAAGGAGTCACATCACAAAAGTAAAGCGGTAAGTGTGATACATCCACAAATCCACTCAGTGGCTATCGCCCATAGTGGGACTCTGGACCATGAGCAACTCATAATTATGGGTAACAAAGACAAAAAAGAAAAACTTCATTATATCAAGAAAAAACACTTTAACATATAGAAACTTGATACCTTGTTGTTTTCTGTGTTAGAAAAACTGAAAGGCAGAAATATAGGAAAAGACAAAGGCATAGTGAGAAATGAAGGGATAAATAAACAGAAGAGAATAGGAAACGGTAGAGAAAAGAAAGGGGGGGGGGGGGGGTGTCTTCTGGAGGGTCTCGGTCTTGCGCAGTTGCCCAAGGAACAGACCTGAGACTTGCTATCTGTCTACTACCGGGGCTTGTTGGGAGCCTAGGAGGTTAGTGAGTGTGTCAGAGGCGGAGAAGCGTAGCCAGATCGACCATAAAACCTTATATTTGTCTAATGTATTATTGTCCATTGCCAATCTCTTGTCTATTCTAATGCCATTCATAGTGGATACCCACTGGGCTAAGGGAGGAATGGTAGTAGATTTCCAGTACAACGGGATAATTTGTCTGGCAGCAGGCAAAAGGGAACAGAGGTGGCATTTCTTTTGGGATACTAAGGAGCCAGGAAGGATAGAGAGCAGAGCGATCTTAGGTGAGGGAGTTAAAGAGTCATCGTATAAATGGTTATATACCTGAAATACTTGATTCCAAAAGGGCCGTATTCTCTCGCACTCCCACCAGACATGCAGATATGTTCCAACAGCTTCGCTGCAGCGCCAGCAATCCGCTGGGGTATCCGGAAAAATTTTATGGAGGGTCCAGGGGTCTCTATACCACTGAGAAAGGATTTAGATTTTTTTTTTCTTGTGAGTAGCAGGATATAGAGGATTTATGGGTGAATGAAAGGCGGTTAGCCACTCTTCCCCTGATACTTCCATTCCCAAATCCCTTGACCATAACCTAGAGTAGGATGGTAGTCCTGTGTGTGTGTAAGAGCCTGGAGCAGGCCATACAGTAAAGAGAGCAGATGTCTGGGCGTTTCCTGTAGGGCGCTTAAGTGTTCAAATTCTGTGAGAGGATGGTGTATGTAAGAGGAGTGGAAAAGTTGTTTTATAAAAGAGACCATATGCATGGATGTCAACCATTCTCGGGAATCAGCCGGGACCATTAGAGTACCAGTTTGGGGATGTATAAACTCACGGGCCTGTGGCCAGGAAATACGATGGATTGAATCAACCGAGTGGACTCCAACACCTTCAGGGAAGGCCGGGTTGTCAAATAAGGGTGTTAGTGGTGACGGATCTGAGGACAAGATATGGCAAAGCCCCCGTCTACACCATAAGCTCAGAGCAGCTAAAGTTAAGGGTGAAGAACAATTCAGGAGGGGTAAGGCACTCTGGTAGCCCCATAACAAGGCTCTGAGATCCACGGGTGCCAAGTCTTGTTCGACCATCACAGAAGCTTTAGTGATAGGACGGGGGAACCATTCCAATATGCGGGCCATGATGGATGCTTTATGGTAGATTTCAAAATCTGGGAGTCCTGTACCCCCTTGGAGCTTCGGGAGGGTTAACAGTTTTATACTTGACTCGGGACAGGCCTTGATGCCATATAAATTTAATAGTAAGTGAACGTAGAGAGGTAAAATATGATTTGGGTATCAGTACCGGTATGGTTTGGAAGAGGTACAATAGTTTGGGTAAGATATCCATTTTAATAGAATTGATGCGACCAAACCACGGCAAAGAGGAGCCCCCCCCAAGCCTCTAGATCCTTCCTGACACGTGAGAGGATCTGGATATAGTTTAGTGTAAAAAGGTTGGGCAAGTTGGCGGGTGTAGAGACTCCTAGGTACGAGATGCATTTGGATTGCTATTGAAAGGAGTAATTTGAGCGAAGTATCGATAACATGGAGGGGGATAAAGATAGGTTGAGGGCTTCCATTTTGGACATGTTCAGTTTAAAATGGTTGAAAACCCCAAAGTGCCCAAATTCCGAGAGAAGGGAGGGTAGGGTCGTATGAAGTTGTTGTACATATACCAGGAGATCATCCGTGTAAAAAGATTCTTACATCCTAGATTGTAAGCTCTAACGAGCAGGGTCCTCTGATTCCTCCTGTTTTGAATTGTATTGTAATTTGTACTGTCTGCCCTAATATTGTAAAGCGCTGCGCAAACTGTCGGCGCTATATAAATCTTGTATAATAATAATAATAATAAAAAGATAATTTATGGTTGGAAGTGCGAGTAAGGATGCCCTGGATAGAGCCATTCTGCCGAATGGCACATGCCAGGTGTTCGATAGTTATAACAAAAAGGAGTGGGGAGAGAGGACACCCCTGGCGCGTGCCATTCGAGTTGTCAAAGGGCTCGGAAGAGGAACCATTAACTAACACAGAGGCAGGAGGTCCAGACTAAAGTGACATCACTTAGGAAATGTAAGTCTAGCCCAGGCCCACCTGTTCTAGGGAGAGACAGAGAAAGCGCCAGTTTACACTATCAAACGCTTTCTCAGCTTCGAAGGACAACAGGCAAGCCTTCAAATGATGTCAATGGACATAAGATATAAGGTGTATTGTTTTGGTCGTGTTAGGGACAAAACCAACCTGGTCCGTGTGAATAATTTTGGGCAGGAGAGGGGATAGGCGGTTGGCTAGGACTTTTGCAAAGTTTTAGATCTATATTTAGAAGGGATATTGGGCAGTAACTACCACATTGGGAGGGGTCCTTACCCGGTTTCAGGAGGAATGAGACATTGGCAGACAAGAGGTTTTTGGAGGGGAGTGTAGTCTCGTCTATGGAGTTAAATGCCTGTGTCAGGAGCAGGGCTAGGAGGGATGCAAAGGTTTTATAGAACCTAGTGGTGTATCCGTCTGGACCGGGGAATTTACCCAGTTTTAAATCTTTGATTGCACCTAAAAGCTCGGGAACGGAGAGGGGTTTATCTAAGTCTGCGGCATCTAGTGGATCAATTTCTGGGAGTGCCGTCTCGGTGATATAGGCCTGCATGTCCTCCATGTGGGACGAAGTAGCGGTACGTGTAGAATTAGGGGGTAGGTTATACAGATTATGCCGCTGGTGTGGTGGATCTTAGTTTGGTCGGATCCGGTTATGAACGGGATAGAGGGGCGAGGGGGCCTAGGGTGGAGAAGTCTAGTGAGGTGTTGGCCGCATTTGTTGGCCAATGAATAGTGGCGAGTTTGTGCCCGATCTTGTGCGACTAAAGAGTGGGAGTCTAGGATCTGAAGTAGGTCACAGCGAGCATTGGACAATTCAATGAAAGTGGATGGCGCCAGATCTTTTTTGTGGGGTGGTTCGAGTTCAGTGATACGGGATAACAAACGGCGTATATCATCCGTTCTAATCTTTTTCAGTCTGGATCCATGTTGGATGAGGACTCCACGGATGATACATTTCAGAGATTCCCACTGTGTAAGTGGTGTAGTAACATCTGATGTATGGTCAGCTATAGTTCTGAATTGCTTTGGAAATTTCAACTACACACACACACACACACACACACACACACACACACACACACACAGAGTCTTGCAACAAGTTGTCATTTAGCCTCCATGACGCCCCTAGACGGGATCTAGGAGGATGCGCTAGGGAGAGAAGGACCGGAGCATGGTCAGACCAAAGGATGTGCCCTATAGAGGACTGTATAGGGGAGTCTAGTAGAGATTGTGAAATTAAGAAGTAATCCAGCCTACTGTAGGAATTGTGTGCTACGGAGAAGTGACTGCAATCACGTTCTCCAAGGTGTTGAATATGCCAGACATCTACGAGGTGTGTGTCATGAAGTAGGGATTTGATGTGTGCTAAACAGGATGCAGGGATAGAGGACTTACTGGATGAGGTATCTGCCGGCGGTGAGAAGGCCACATTGAAATCACCCCCGATAATGAAGCAGGGGCCCCCGAAGGTGAGCAGTCTGGTGAGAGTGGTAGAGAGAAACTTCGCTTGATTGGCGTTGGGAGCATAAAAATTTGCTACTGTAAAAAAAAAAAAAAAAAGAAGTATTTTTTGACCTACCGTAAAATCCTTTTCTCTGAGTTCATTGACAGACACAGCCTCTTAATCTTGGCATGTGGGTATGCACCTTTTACCAGGAGTAGACTAGGCAGAGCACAGTTTAGACAAAAAAAGCAAGCTAGCCCCTCCCGGGGGGCAGTCCTCACTCTGCATAATCCCCTCCGCCCTGCTAGCACTTCAGTTCGTATACAAACTCAGAACACAGAGGGGTGGGTGCTGCGTCAGTCAATGAACTCAGAGAAAAGGATTTTACGGTAAGTCAAAAAATCCTATTTTCTCTTTCGTTCATTGACAGACGCAACCTCTTAATCTTGACATGTGGGGACATTCCAAAGCAGTGTCAAACAAAAGAGGGGTGGGCAACACAATAACTGTACCCAACGGAAAACTCTCCGGGAGGCGCCAGACACGCCTACACCGCCGCCTGCAAAACTTTCCGGACAAAAGCAGCATCCGCAGATGCAGACACATCAACTTTGTAAGACTTAGCAAAGGTGTGCACAGAGGTCCAAGTGGCAGCCTTGCACACCTGAGACAACGAGGCTTGGTGTCGGAAAGCCCAGGACGTACTAATCTCCCTGGTGGAATGAGCCGTGACCAGAAAAGGGGGTTCTTGACTCCGAACCTCATACGCACAGGTCACCGCCTGTCTGATCCAATGTGAGATAGTGGCCGACGAGGCCCGCCAGCCCCTTGCGCGGTCCATCCGCCACCACAAACAGCACGTCCGACCTCCGAAAGGAGGCCGTGGCCGACAAATACACCCGCAGAGCCCTAACAACATCCAAGGAGTGCAAAGCAACCACCCTAGAATGTGACGGGCGTGGGCACAAAGAAGGAAGGACAATGTCCTCATTAATGTGAAGAGAGGAAACCACCTTCGGAAGAAACTAAGGAGATGAGCACAGCACCGCCTTGTCCTTATGCAGGACCAACTAGGGAGACCTGCAAGACAAAGCTGCCAACTTAGACACTCGCCTGGAGGATGTGATGGCCACCAAAAAGGCCACCTTCTGCAAGAGCAACAGCAAAGCAACGTCTCTGATCTTTTCATAGGGTGGCTTCTGCAGTACTGAAAGAACCAGGTTCTTGTCCCACGGCGCCAGGGACGACCGCACCTGAGGGGCCACATGACGTACCCCCCTGTATGAACGTACGAATCAAAGAGTGCGTCGCTAATGGACGCTGGAACAGAAATCGCTAGGGCAGAAATCTGCCCCTTGAGGGTACTCAATGCCAGTTTTTGATCCAGGCCTTGTTAAAGAAAGGCCAGTACACGAGCCACTGAAAAGGAACGGGGATTCCACCCCCCAGCCTCACACCAGGCCGTAAAAGCCTTCCAGGTGCGGTGATAGATCTTGCGAGACGTGGACTTACATGCCTTAAGCATGGTGGGGATCACTGACTCAGAGACCCCCATATCCCTCAGTACCTGGGATTTAATAGCCAGGCCGTCAAAGCCAGCGAGTGTAAAGCAGGGTGCAGTATGGGCCCCTGCGACAGCAGATCTTCGCGTCGCGGAAGGCGCCAGGGAACATCTGTTACCATCCGTACCACGTCGGCATACCAAGGACGCCGAGGCCAATCCGGAGCCACCAGGATAACCGGAATCCCCTCCACTTCTATCCTGCGCAACAGGCGCGGAAGAAGCTTGAGAGGAGGGAAGGCGTAAAGCAGCTGGTACCGAGACCACGGAGCCACAAGGGCGCCCACGGCGTCCGCCAATGGATCCCTTGCTCTGCACACAAAGGCTCGCACCTTGCGATTGAACCGGGACGCCAACAGATCCACGTCTGGTGTGCCCCACCTCTTGCAGATCTGACGGAACACTTCCGGATGCAGGGACCACTCTCCCTGATCCAGAGTCTGGCGCCTGCAAATTCTGTACGCCCGGAATATAAACGGCGGAGATGTCCGGCACATGAAGCTCTGCCCACTCAAGATGTGGGCCACTTCCGCGGCTGCTGCCACTCACTTTGTGCTGCCCTGATGGCTTAAAAACGCCACCGCTGTGGCGTTGTCCGACTGCACCCAAACCGGGGGACCGTGCAACCTCTCGGCCCGACGGGCGAGGCAGAGCCTGATCACCCGCAGTTCCAGCACATTGATCGGAAGGTGGGACTCCTCCGAGGACCATCGGCACTGGGCAGACAACCACCCCAGGACTCCTCCCCAGCCCGCTAGGCTGGCGTCGGCTGTGACAATCGACCATAGCAGGGGAGCCACCAGGCAAGAGCCCCCCTGGTCTGGTGATCCAACCTGATCACCCGATCCAGAGACAATGGAGACTTGTCCCACTGCAGCAGAGTCGCTGGCTGCAGGAGCCGGGTGTGACACTGGGCGCATAGTACCACCCCGAAGGCCGTCACGCATGCAAAAAATGTAAGGAAGAGCACCGCCGTGACAGCAGAGCTCGCACCGCTGCTTGCAGTGTCAGCAACTTGGCCGGAAGCAAGAACACCCTAGCCTGCTCTGTGTCCAGTATCAGGTCCAGATATTCCAGGCAGCACGACGGGGTCAGCGTCGAGTTCTGAAAGTTGATCAAACAGCCGAAGTCCCGCAGGGAGTCTAGGGTGATAGCGACGTTGTCCTCCAGGGCAGGAGCCAACACCGCCCTCAGAAGCAGATCGTCTAGATATGCCACGACAGCAACGCCCCTCTGCCTCAGCAGAGCCAGCACCGAAGCCAAAAGCCTGGTGAAGACCCGCGGAGCGGAGGCTAGGCCGAAGGGGAGAGCCACAAATTGGTAGTGGAGGTCCCCCACCGCAAAACGCAGGAAGCGCTGATGCCGAACACAAATGAGAACGTGGAGGTACGCGTCCCTGATGTCCAGAGTAGCCAGGAAATCCCTCTGGCGAAGCGCGGCCACGACAGAACGGACTGACTCCATTCTGAACCTTTGCGCCTTCACAAAGTGATTGCTACAAATGCCAAATGGACCCTCTGCACACTGCTACACCCTTCACAGCAAACTATGCAATGTAAAACAGGGATATTTAGTTCACAGTCAAGGCCACCTGCACCCCACAAAAGGGGGGCACTCGCCTGCCCCCCCCCCGCACCCCAGAAGGGGGAAGCGTACTCACCCTTCCAGACGGGCGCAGCGGGTAGCCACCCGAGACAGACCTGCCGCCCCTACAGGTGGGGAGGGAGCTGCCAGCTATGCGACACTACGACGCGAGCCGCAGCCCGGTCACTCAGTGCGCTGGCGGGACGTTTAACCCGCCGGTCGACCCCGCGTGCAGCTAAGGGACGGCTCGCATCCGTCGGCCGCGCTGGGGAGACTACCTGGACCTAAACATATCCAGCCTGTCACCCAGCCGGCTGCTTGATTGCATTCTTCATCAGATAGCTTGAGCAAAAACAAAAACTTGGGGAACCGCAGATCCCAGCAGGGAGCCTAGGTGCTACTCCTTGCACTAGGCAGATAAAAACTGAAGTGCTAGCAGGGCGGAGGGGGCTATGCAGAGTGAGGACTGCCCCCTGGGAGGGGCTAGCTTGCTTTTTTGTCTGAACTGTGTTCTGCCTAGTCTACTCCTGGTAAAAAGGTGCATACCCACATGTCAAGATTAAGAGGCTGCGTCTGTCAAGGAATATATCCCTCCCTGCCTCATCAATAAGCAAACTCAGTACTTCTGGGTTGAATGTTTTGTGGAAAGCAATGGACACCCCTTGGAGAGTTTTGGAGAGCGGGTTGGTGCTATGAAACCACGTGTGGTCGTATCTATTCCGCATATTGGGAATGGAACTGATGCGGAAGTGAGTTTCCTGTAACATTAAGATATTAGATCTCAGTTTATGAAAGTGGTATAACACCTGGCTCCGCTTCTCAGGCATGTTAAAGCACCTACAGTTAAAGGAGGCCAAGTTAATCAGGCATGTAGGAGCCATGGGACACATAAAAATGAGGCACATAGCGGACTGGGTGGCTTCTAGGGCAAGAGTATTCAACGGGTCGAGACAATCCAGCAGACCAGGGAGAAAGGGGAGTACATAGGGAAGAAGGGGAAAAAAAGAGAAAGATTAAGAAGGAAGAGAACACAATAGATAGAGTGATATATACGGGTCTCTGTCTCCAAGATCCCAACAGGGACATATGTAGAGGTTGGCTTGAATAGGGATAGTTGAGACCAAACATTTAAAAACCAGTTAAATGAAATGAATAATGAAAAAGAATAACAATACAATGTACTGAAGAAAAAAAACATTGTAACACAATGAGTCGTGCCTTAAGGGCACTCTTATAACCTATCGGGGGCTGAGGAGGTCGCATTAAGCGCCCCCCGTGGCCCCGCATCGCAGGGTAGCAATCTGTTGTGAAACAGTTGTTAGGCCTAATCATAACATTGATAAATAGATTATGAATATTCGGGGAGAGGTGTGGTAGTAACTGCATTTCCTGAAGGGAGAAAACACCAGGATCAACCAGTTCCAACGTGGTAGGGGTTGTGGAACACATGAAATGGAGCCCTGGTGGGCATGACATGTAAAAGTCAAGATGGGATGGGGTACCATCACTGTTTGCAGTACAACTCTATGCTGTCTATATAAAAAACAAAAAAAAAAAAAAACAAACTTGGTAAGAACAGGAGGTAGGATAACAAGTCACGCTGCTCTTAATGCAGAGTAGCGGTATCACAAATAGGTAAACAAACCAAAGGGTCCAGGTTCCGTTCAGTCATTTGGGCCCTTGCGAGAGGATGACCGTGAGCGGCGTTTGCGGCCTTAAGACTGCCATTGTGGTAAAAATGGGAGGCCAGGGGTGGTTGGTTTAAATGGCCAGTCGGGCAGAGATACCTGGGGGAGTTCCAGAGTACTCAGGAATGTAGGAAGGTTGCCCAGCGTGCGGAAAATGGCTGTTTTCTCTTTGTGATGGACTCTAAGGTGAAAAGGGAAGTGCCATTGATACTTTATGTGGCGTGATTGCAGGAGATGCGTCAGTGATTTAAGGGCTTTCCGCATCGCTAGCGTTTGGCGTGAGAGGTCTGGAAGGAGCATCACAAGAGTCTCATTGAAGAGGATGGTATCCTGGGTGGTGGCAGCCCGCATAATTGCATCTTTGACTTTGAAGAAATATATTCTGCATAGTGTGCCTCTGACAAAGGTGGGATCAGGAGACTTGGGGCCGGAGGTCCTATGGACCCGGTCAATTTCAATTTCGGTTTCTTTAGGTTGTTGTAAGAGCTGCTTAAAGATGGCTGTCCTGGCTGCAGCAAGGTCTTTTGGTTCCACCGACTCAGGAATACAGTGAATGTGAATATTATTGCGGCAATTACGATTTTCTATGTCATCTTGATGGTAAGAAAGTTGTTGTAGCATCATTGTGTGGGTATTGAGGATTTCTTCATATTACTGGACTGAGGCCTGGAGGCCCTCAGTAGTAGCTTCTATGTCATCAAAGCGGACCCCAATGTCTCTTTTGAGATCGGAGATCTCTTGTTTATATGTTTTTTCAATTCTCTTAACATAATGCTCAAAGTCATTTTTAGTTGGGAGGGATCGGATGCAGGTGTGCAGAGATCTTATTTGAGTTTCTAGATCCCATCCTTCTCCCGAGCCCAAGGAGGCGTTGGAATGGCTCCTGGAGCACCTGGAGGGGTGATCGGAGCCCTCTGGAGAGGTGAGTCTGGAGCGGTAGCTCCCCTGTGTTTACATCACAGAATCCAAGTGCGTAGGGGACGGAGGGGCCGACGCCATGTTGGAGCTCAATTGGCTCAAATGTCCCAGGTCACCTCCCTGGTGTGCCCCTCCGGTGCCCTTCTGTTCCTTGGGTTTGTCTTTCCCCATTTCAGTTGGATAGATATGATTCAACTGTGTCTGAAAGTCCTGCAGGGCTGCGGGACACGGGGGCCGACAACAAGTGTCTTTACGGCATCATGCGGCCAACTAAGCCCCGGTATACTGCTGTATGGTAGCAGTCAGTCGGATTGGTAGGGGAAAGCGCTGATGAGTGAGAAAAAAAAAGGGGGGGGAGGGAGGGGGGTCAGTTGCCAAAGTACTGTGGGTTGGTTATATCCCTTACGGCAAAAATAAGTCTGTAAGGAGGCCCTGCTCGCAGATGTGTGTCTGTACCGGACAATGGGTGATGTCAGCCGGGGGGGGGTGAGCCAGGTGACAAAGGGCCCAAAGGCCACCACTAACAGCAGGTAGGCTGCCAGTAATTACCCCTTCTGGGTGCCCTGGATTTGATGCAGAGCCTCAGGAGAGGACAGTGGGTGTAAGGAGGCCTCAGGTGGAGCAAGATGGCTACCGATCACTGGTGATGGGATGATTTACATAGTCGGCTCGTCTGAAGAGTCACTGAGGGAGCCGCAGGTTGAGGAGACAGCTATAGTCGTCAGGGCAGACACCGGCTGGCTGTAGGGAGATCCAGGAAGCCAATAAGTCTCTGCTGCACGGAGGTCGGGTGTAGCAATATGGCCACCATTACAGGGGCCTAGCCCGAAACCACGGGCAAGCTTGTAGCACCTTGTAGCAGCTCTCTCCAGGCTCTGGGTGGTGTTGTAATGGATGTAATTAATGGTCATAGTAAAATGCCTATTTCAATGGTGTCACATGCATGCTTTATACACATTTATGCTATTAGCCTATTATATACATATATTCCTTACTCAGACATGCTCGTCAGATTAATTACTTTCATTCTTACTTGGTTTGCTACTAACAAATAATAAGGGAAGAAACAGATGATTTCTAAGATGGCGCTTTCGGGAAGGAACCGCACCCAAGACAGAAGTTACCATATCCTGGAAGAAAATTATAATCACATAGATACATCCAATCATGAACTTATATGTCCTTTGCTTGATGTTCATTGAATTACATCTATCAGACATGTCCTACAATGTCTAGCAGACCCTTTATAAGCGTAAAAAGAGGAACGAATAAAGCAGAACTACCTTGACTCTGAAACTCGTATCAGCGTCTGTGTTTTCTCTCGTGTGTATACACATTGTATTGAAATTAGGCCAGGGACAGATATAATTCTGACGGTACTGATCCGTGTCCAAAACATTTGGCGCTCATCGTGGGGCCTTGGGTTCTGAACCAAGGACAGCCGATCGCGATATCGGAGACCGGGACCAATCAAATAATACGGACAGTGGGCAGAGCCTGATCAACTCTGAAATACGGTAAGACATATTATTTTTAATATCTTGCCTGTATACCCCCCTCTCTGTGGTTTATCTCTGTGTCCGTATCGGCTGCCCCTGCAGTCAGCAAAGAAAGGTAACTTCTTGCCCAAGGTTCATTTAAGAACCTGTATAAATATATATCTGCCGCCTGTTTCATGTTATATGTGCTGGCTTGTGATAAGGTGACAGGATAGTCAGAAAAGGAAATAGAGTCACAGACGAAGTAACTAACTGGCGTGGATTCGTTAAATTAACTCCCCTCAAGAGGCGACGTTGGTGTACGGTGTTACACGGGTGCCCGAGGGGAGGGGAGATGCCAGGGACCGCGCTCGGCGCGGGGAACCGCGTTTGATGCAGGAAAATGCACTCTCGTGTAGTGTGCGGGGGGATCCTGTGATATTCTGACTCCTGACCCTCCCTGTACGAGCCAGTGATGTAGTGATGTCATGTCCAGAATGTGTATGTTGTTTGCTACTGTGTATTAGCGAAGAAGGTTGGGGATTAGTCATGGTTAGTCAATGTGATTATATCAGGATATAAAGAGAATAGATCCTTGGTCTGAAACCTTTATTAGGAGATATTCCAGACGTACAGTACATTATCCAGTTAAACAAGAAGGTGAAGCCAGAGGGAGGGGATATTTGCCGGTTGGCACGTATATGATATCTGGAACGATACACTGAATTTAATCTATTGTGCTTTGATGAGATTAATCTCCCTCTGCTAATAAAAATCCCCCCCTTGCTGACAGCCCCCTCCCTTCCTCTTTTTGTTTGCTCAGTGTGTGACAGAAAGGCAGACTAGCCACTTCCTCATTTGTTTGTGAGATCTTGGGAGCTAAGTTAACCCCTGTGTAGCATTAGCAATATATATATATATATATATATATATATATATATATATATATATATATATTGGAGAAGTCCCAGGGGGGGTCACGTAAATCCTGAACCCAAATACATAACCTCTCCAATGGGACAGAAATTACAGGAACTGAAGGGAGGTTTAGCTTGTGACTTGATTTCAGACTGGGGTGGATATATTATGTTTGTTTATCATAAACCAGAAAACAAGCCTAGGTCCGAGCCGCCGCCCTATCAGCAACATGGCGCCGGGACGGCAGGGGGGGGGGACGGCAGGGCCGCGGTACAACGACTATCCCGCCGCCGAGCCTGGATCCGAACAAAAGACCAA
>BLSH010013549.1:286795-296839 GCA_018402905.1 Glandirana rugosa | reverse complement strand
AAAAAAAAAAAAAAAAAAAAAAAAAAAAAGGGAGATCGTTTTTTCTGCAATTCCGCTGAGAAATCAGGATAAAGAGACACCTTAGCTCCATTATAACGAATATCTTGTTTCTTCCTTGCCAGACGCAGTACGATCTCCCGGTCTCTGTAATTTAGCAGGCGTGCCAAGAATAGTCTGGGGGGATTGCCTGGAGGAGGTGAGCGAGTAGGGGTTCTGTGGGCCCTCTCTACCGCAAAGAGTGGTGTAAAAGCCTCTATGCCAAACTCCCCAATCAGCCACTGCTCTATATATCCTGTGGGGTCTTTGCCTTCAACGCGTTCTGGTAATCCCACAATCCTGACATTGTTGCGTCTCATGCGATTCTCAAAATCCTCGTCTCGAGCGGTGTTGGCTGCCGCCTGTTGTGAGGCTGCCCTGACATCAACACATAATGGCGGGAGCTGATCCTCAATCTCACTGACCCGGCTCTCCACCGCCATAGTACGTTCGCACATTTTTTGTAGGTCTTGTCGGAGCAGTGAGACCTCCACTTTCAGGCCCCCCAGTTGATCCTGCACAGAGTGCACCGAGGCTGTGCAGCTATGCACTGCTTTCAATATATCTCTCGGTGTCAGCTGGGGGTCTTCTCCCTCAGTGTCTGTGTGCTGCACTGTCTCTCTCTCCTCCATATCGGCCTCAGGATAAATGTCTGAGTCTACCAGGCCTCCTTGTAGCAGTGGTAGGGTCTGGGCTGCTGTAAAAGCCTCCTATTCCTCTCCCTGTTGTTCCTGTGTGCCTGCAGTTTGTGTGTAAAGAACAGCATGTCCTTTTTGGTAGCTTTAGTGGTTTTACTCACTGTGTCCTTGGCAGCGTTAGCTGAGGCCTTTGGAGTCTTGTGCATGGTGTGCTTCTGGGTGCCATGTTGGATTTCAGTGGCTGCGGGATCTTGCTGCTGTTTACGGGTCAGCATAGAGCCGGATGTGTCCAGAAATACTCCCAGAGGTGCATGGGGAGACGGGTGTGTGGGTCCAGTGGGTGAGTGGTGATCAAAATGCTGGTAGAAGGATCGTATATTTGGATCAACAGTGGGAGCTCAGTTAAACGCCGTGGCTCACATGCCCGTACAGGCCACACCCCCGGGAGGGGACTTTAATGTGTGTCCCAACCCGGAGGTTGGACACCTCTAACGGAAGGCCAGTTTCATCTCAGGCGGTCATTAAACATTTTAGTAAGGCGTTGCGGACATACTACTTAATCGACTGCTGGTGGCTTCTCAATGCATCAGCAAAGGACTATAGTTACTACCTAAAGGTACACAAGATGTACTCCAGAATTGATCTGTTCTGGCTTGATCAGTTCTGTCTGGACCTGTTAGATGGAGCCATGATAGAACAGATCACACTGTCAGACCATGCTCCTGTTTTGGTGATTAGACCCCCCGGAGGCAGGGCCGGCGCCACCATAAGGCAGCTTAGGCAGCTGCCTAACGGCGCCAGGCCAGGGGGGGGCGCCAAACCCAGGCATCCCTCACCTAGCTATATTACAATGAGAGCTTTTTTCCTGATTGTCCAAAGCGCCAGGCGATCCTATTGGATGCCTAGGCGCTTTGGCAAAGAAGAGGAAACCCGAGGAGCGGAACCTCCATCCGCCCTCTCCACACACCGCCACTCTACACACAGTAAATGCCGGGGGTGTGTGGTGTCAGGACAGTGCCGCCCGCGCCAGCGGCAGGGGCGAGGGCGAGGGGGGGGGGAGTTTTATAATGCTCTCTGGTGGCCCTGTATACTGTTCTCTGGTGGCCCTGTATACTGCTTCTGGTGGCCCTGTATACTGCTCTCTGTTTAACAGAACAACCTATCCTGCAGATTTAGCAGTTAGGGGAAAGAGATAAACCCTTTACCACCAACAGGGTGCTTAGAATGATCAGCTTTTATTTATGTAAAACCTTTATCCCAAAAGGAAAAAAAAAACTGTTGCTGTAACCGGTTAAAGTGTTAGCTGGAGTTAATAAATCTAAGAGGATTGTACAATCAGATTGTATAGTGTGTGGTTATCCGTAGATGGGTTACCATATGAGGGTGCGGGGATGTATTGTGGAGGGGAAAGAGGGTGGTTGTAGGATTGGGGGGGGGGCACCAAAATGCACCTTCGCCTGTGTGGACAAAAATCCTTGCACCGGCCCTGCCCGGAGGTATAGAGAGGGAATGGGCGTGGCGTCTAAATGACAACACCTTAGATGATCCTATAGCTCTGGCAGCTGTCACTGATAAACAGTACACATGAAGTACCTCCTAAGTTTGTATGGGAAGGGGATAAGGCAATCATTAGAGGAGTCTTGATCTCTCATGGTTCAAGGCTTAAGAAACAAAAATCAGAGGAGACACAATGTGTTCTCTCAGAGATACAAAATCTAGAAAACTTACATAAATGTTCCCAATCTTCTGGTACAGAGAGCCACCTTAAAGAGACACGGGACAGACCATCACATGTGCTGGACCAACGGGTTAAGAAAAGGTTAAGGTTCTGGGCACACAGGGTCTATGAACAAGGCAATTAGCCTGGGAAGATGCTGGCAAACACTTTGAAGAAGAGAAAAGAGGGGCAATGTACACAGATTGGTTTTCCAGGAGGGACAGCAGGTCCCTCAGTCATCCAAAATTGCCAAGATGTTTCAATAATTCTATGGTAAGCTGTACTGTCTGAGTCCGGAAAGATCAGCAGGTGCGGCTTTGAAATATAGGGACAGGATTAGAAGATATCTGGCAGAAATAAAAAATCCCAGACTCGCTTTGGATCAGGCTGCCTCTCTCAAGAAACCAATCACCCAGGAAGAACTAGAGATCATCATCAGGAAGCTACCCAAGGGGAAGAGCCCAGGACCAGATGGGTTCAACAGCACATATTATGGGAAATTTTTACCACTTCTTCTACCTCACCTATGTAACTACCTAAATTCCTTCGCCAACAATAATGCCATTCCATCAGAGGCCCTTATGGCATATACAACGTTAATACCAAAAGAAGGGAAGGACCTTAATTCATGCGCACGTTACCGCCCGGTCTCTCTCTCAAACGTGAACATGAAAATACTAGCCAAGGTACTAGGGGGGAGGCTGCAGCCTCATCTGCCCTCTCTGACTGACCCGGATCAGACCGGGTTCATCAGAGAGAGAGAGAAGCTAGGGACAACTCAATAAGAGAGCTGCATTTGATACACTTGGAGGTTCTGTCTGCCATGGGCCTAGGGCCAAAAATGCTGGGCTGGATAATGGCTTTATATGGGAAGCCCTCGGCCAGAGTTAAGGTTAATGGAGTTCTATCTTCCCCCTTTGAGATAAAGAACGGGACCCGGCAGGGTTGCCTGTTGTTACCCTGCTGTTCGTACTAGTAATAGAAGCACTGTTACATAGAGTAAGAGAATCCAAATATCCAAGGGTTCATAGTGGGATCAGCTGAGCATAAATTAAACGCATATGCGGACGATATCTTATTTTATATTTCAAACACACTGATAATGCTACCCAACCTAATGGCGGACCTTAACGATTTTGGGGGCATGTCTAACTTTAAAATAAATCTGAAATCCTGCCATTACACATCCCTGAAACTATAGAGGATTCTGTTAAACAGTTGTTCCCCTTCACTTGGAACAAAAAAGCTATTAGATATTTAGGAATTAATCTAACGGCAGAACTCTCAAAATGATATAATGAAAACTATATCCCTCCTCTCCTCTGGAAAAACAGGATTTTTTAACTTACCGTAAAATCCTTTTCTCTGAGTTCAGTGACTGACGCAGCCTTCATATTGACAAGTGGGGTTTATGCACATCCTACTAGGAGTAGACTAGGCAAAAAGAAAAAAAGCAAGCTGGCCCCTTCCAGGGGGCCGTCCTCACTCAGCATATAACCCCCCAGCTCTGCATAGCATATCAGTTCGTAACAAGCCGTACAAACGCAACACAAAGGGGCATGTGCTGCGTCTGTCAGTGAACTCAGAGAAAAGGATTTTACGGTAAGTTAAAAATCCTGTCTTTTACTTCCGGTTCCGGCGCCGTATGGAGAGGAGCTAGGAGATAACCGCTCCGCTCCCATGCCAAGAATCCTGCTCCAAAGCCGACGTTCTCCCAGTAGGACAACCCAGCTGCTCTCCTCCACAGGTCCGGCGATCTCTATGGACCATTTTGTGGAACGATCCGGTCAGCGTTCGCCTGCAGCACAGCCGTCATTAGGGGGAGAGAAGATGCACGCTGCAGCCAACATGGCGGCCGCTGCTCCATCACAGACACAAACTTATGCAGCTATGCTGGCAGCTCCCTCCCCACACCAGCGCGCTGACAACCCGAACGGCCAAATACACCAGCAGCCGCCAGGACCCCCCACAGCGGAGCCCTCCACCCCGGCAGATATAGCACAAGCCGTAGTGGCCCTCATACAGCTGGTTATCATGGAGGCCGTAGACACAGCAGTGCAGACCGCAGTGCTGAAAGGTATGGAACAGTTACATAGAGATTTACAAGCACAGGCCACTAGAATGGAGCAGGCTGAGGACAGGATTTCAAACATAGAAGATGACACTACAGCATTAAATGCATCGGTCGCTAAATTGACTACTTCACATAAGGGGCTCCAAGACAAGGTCATAGACCTGGAAAACAGGGCCAGAAGGAATAATCCATGGATTATAGGCCTTCCGAATCCTATTCTCCTCATGTCCTTCCAAAACAGTATGCAGTGGCCATACCCGAATTGTTAGGCCTTCGTGCTCCCTGCACGGTGGAAAGAGCTCACAGGATAGGACAGCCTTCAGACACACAGTCCAAACCCAGAGCGATCATTGTGCGATACCTTAACTACATGGACAACAATCCATCTTGCAAAGTTTCAGATGGTCATGCTCCTTAGTTTTTGAAGGACATAACCTGCTGATCTTCGCAGAATATTCTATAGAAGTCATGCACAAGAGAAAGGCCTTCTCCCCAGTTTGCTCAACCCTCCATGACCTTAACATCCGGTTTAGTCTGGCATACCCGGCCACACTGTACTTCCAGTCGCCACAAGGTGAAAAACTCTCCTTTACCTCTATCCTGGATGCTGAGAAGTACGTGAACAGCTCTTTACACCCGGACATGGACCAGACTCCACAATCGGAAGCCACCACCCGAACCTCGCCCAAAAAAATCCTCCATCTTGACCAACAAGCCCGGGAGCACGGTGAAACCTCCCTACAAGAGAGTCCGCTTTGGCCTTCCGGATCCTCCTTTGCTACAAGATTAATCGGGACAAGCTCAAACCCTCATGACCCTGATTCCTTGCTCGCTATTACCTATCTCACACTACACAATACTTCTCCCGTTTTTTCTCAAATCTGCAGATTCTCCCATCCTGGCATTTCCATGGCCGACTGACCAAACACCAAGTGCTTTCTCATGGGTACCCCTTAAAGGGGAACCAATAAGTCAAGTTTTCCTTCCCAGAGACAGTTTGTCATTTGCTACGAAGCTGTGGTAACATGCATATTGTTTTCTTGTGCTTCATTTGTTTGTTATGATGTTCTGTACCCTGTTAACTCAGGGGCCCATGTTTGTATACTTGGAACCTGCCCCCGTGGCTTTAACACCCGAGGGCAGACTCCAACACTTTTGGTTAATGCTCTTTTTAACTCGTTTATTTGTTTGGCACTGTGGTTGTAATTGTTGTTTCCTTTATAATGGATGGAAGCGGCCTATACCCCCCTTCCCCCCTATACCCCCCCCACCTCATCATCGCCCCACCCCCTCTCCCCAGCCTTCCTCCCCCCCTCCCCTGTTCTTCCTCCCCTCCTCTCTCGCTTCTAGTCCTCCAGGTTTACATAACCTACGATGCCTTTTGGCAGGGGCGGATAACTATATGTAGAGTGTATCCCCCCTATGCGGAAAAAAGTGAGGTCCATAAGACTTTATTTATGTGGTACAATCTCCCGATGTTTCCGATGTTTTGCTCAGCTATCATTATCATACAAGAATACAAGTCTTGCTTTGTGTCCACTCCCCAGCTTCGGGGGATATTGCTATAGGAAGTTTCCCTTATGGCCTTCCCAATCAACATTCCTATTCTCTAACACAACATGGATCCCCCAAAGCTCGGGAGGAACTTAAACATTGTTACATGGAACGTCAAGGGGTTGAGGGCTCCTCAAAAACGAATGCAAGTTCTTAGACACCTAAAGGGCAGATATAGATATGCTACAGGAAACGCACTTGGGGGCGGAGGATCTTCCCAGGCTCCGCAAACTGTGGGTGGGTGATGTGGTGGGTTCCCCTGCTCTGGGGAGGAGGGCAGGGGTTGCCATTCTCCTCAACAAGAGGCTCCCTTGAAGTAGACACCATTGGTCGCAGGGTCACCCTCCACCTCACCCTAGATGGCAGGGAGCTAGTCATCTCTAATATATATGCAGACAATTCCCAATCGCAAGCGTACTTCCAAAATCTAACTATATGGGCTCTTCAAGTGACGGAACGCCTACATCTTTTAGGAGGCGACTTCAACACGACCATGCACCCCATTGATGACCAGACATCACATCTGCCCTCCCCCCCAACTGACACCCAACAATCTCCACTCGCCAATGTTGCAGAGTCCCTCCATATGACCGATGTCTGGCGCATGCTGCACCCCATCGATAAGGAATACACTTATTACTCTCCCCCCCACAGAACATTCTCCCGATTAGACTACTTCTTTGCTTCTCCCGCTCTTCTCCCCATGATAACATCCGCTGTGATTGAGAGCATGGCAATATCAGACCACTACCCCGTAGTTGTCAAAATCTCCAACCTGATGCACAAGGTGCCGGGCACACTATGGCGCTTTCCTTCGTACCTATCTAACAACGAGGAACTAAAGATTTCCCTCCAACTAGCTTGGTCCGAATACGCGACAGCCAACAGAGACCACCTCTCGTCCACCAACCTCTACTGGGAGGCCAGTAAGGCCTTCCTCAGAGGTCACATCATCTCCTTTGCCACTAGATATAAGAAAAAAGTGCACACCAATATGCAAATAGCCAGTACCGCACTCAAAGAGGCCCATAGGCGGCTGAACAGGTCACGCACCCCTGAGAACATTCAGGCCTGGCAATACGCCAAACAAACATTTGACCAATGGTCCGCTCAACATGAATCAATTAACCAATTCCACACAAAGCTATTCTTTCATAAACACGGCAATAAAGCCGGGAAGCTTATGGCTCGTATGGTCTCAGGCAAGTTCACCCCAACCTATATCTCCTCTTTGAGGGACTCGTCGGGCAACATAGTATCCGCTCCTTCAAAAGTAGGACACATACTGACGAATTATTACAAGACCCTATATACAGAAGATCAAATTGATATAAGTAAAGCTGCTGATCTATTGGCGTCCTCCAAACTACCCAAAATCACCAAAGCTCAGCTTGAGGCTCTAAAAGAACCCATTTCTCTTTCAGAAATCCAAACCACTATCAAATCAATGGCCAGAAACAAAGCCCCAGGCCCAGACGGACTTTCATCCAACTTTTACAAACTGACTGCAGACTTCACCCCAGAAACACTATAACACGTCTATACTAATATTGGGAAAGGGGGCCCCTACCTATCGACAGGACATTCAGCATACATAAAACTCCTGGCAAAAAAGAATAAAGATCTGCTATCCCCCGGGTCATATAGACCTATATCACTTATCAATGTTGATGCCAAAATACTATCAAAGATTATTGCCTCTCGACTGGCCAGAATACTCCCCACCATCATTCACCCAGCACAATCAGGTTTCATACAGGGAAGATCCGCAGCCCTGAACATCAGAAAAGTGCTCATTATTCTAGAACAGGCCAAACAATGCCCCGACAATGACTTTGCCATCATAGCCCTAGACGCCGAAAAGGCTTTTGATAACATTAGTTTCAAATGGCTCTCCATGGTATTGACCTCTTTCGGCTTCGCTGGCCCCTTCACGAAATTCATTCACAAAGTGTACGCCAACCCGTCCGCCTGCTTAGTTACTCCAAATTTCGTATCCTCTGAGTTGCCACTGGCCAAAGGAACCCGTCAGGGTTGCCCACTATCACCGCTTCTTTTTAATTTAGCCATAGAACCTCTCTCACGCATTCTTAACTCGCCCCAGGGGATTAGTGGAATCGCCATAGGAAATAGGGTATGCCGCTCAGCCCTCTTTGCTGACGATATAGTCCTGTTCTCCTCCAACCCACCTAAAGACTTCAAATATCTGACACATATCCTTCACACGTTAAGAGAATGTGCAGGTATGAGAATAAACTTCGACAAAAGTGAAGTTTTACCCCTGAACCCGCGCAAAGCGAAGGCTTGGAGATCCTTCTCCCCCTTCGTTGTTGCTAAGGGTCAGATTACATACTTAAGTATCCTCATAGGAAAAGACTCCCTCCGCTCTCTACTCCCTAAACTACAACCAGCTTATAGCAAAAATCATGAGGGAGCTGCTCGCTTGGCGGTCCCTCCCCCTCTCGCTCTTCGGAAGATGTCACCTAATTAAAATGATCCCATTTGCCAGACTATTGTACCCCCTCCAAACCCTACCACTTCTACTTAAGCATATAGATATACAGACACTCCACTCAGCCTTGCCCTCGTTCCTATGGAAAGGTAAACGACCTAGGATCGCTCTGAAGAAACTTTGTCTCCCGAAGAGCGAGGGGGGGGGCGGGCTTGCCCAATCTGAGATTTTATAATATAGCTTGCCTGCTTAGGAATAGCCTAGACTGGATAGCGGGAAATTCCACCTACTCCAATCTTTGCATGGAAAAGGAAGCCGCCTCTTCCTACAGCTTGCCTGTCATCCTTCATGCGAAGGTGCCTTCCCTCCCACCCCGCCTAAAAAGTAATTTAGTCCTCAGAGACACCATATTGGCTTGGAGAGCAACGAGAAAGTTGTTACACCTCCCCTCATCGATTTCACCCTTCCTTCCCATATTGGGGAACCCTATGTTCCCTCCTTCTCTGGACTCACACGCCTTCTCGGCTTGGGTGGCTAGGGGTCTGACTTTAGTCTCTCAAATGTTCACCCCGGGCCTCAGATCCCTCAAAACATTCTTGGACCTACTCTATATCCCAAATATACGGTCATCTGATCCAACACCAAGCCTCCAAGTACTCCATCAGTTTCACCAGTGGAGCTCAATACTTGAGAACCCTCAGGCACCTGAACAAATCCTCTCGGGCTACAAAAAAGTGTGCTCCCTAGCAGTGGCAGAAAACTGGAGGGAACCCCAATTCAAACTAGCACACAGAGCATATCTACCAATGGTTTACTCCCCAGGACGCAACACCAAGGTATTTGTCCGTGGTGCCACATACCCAGACCTACACTTTACCACAGGCTTTGGCAATGCCCTTCGATTTCCCGCTTCTGGGACAAAGTTCTATCATATATAGGTCAAATCAGTGGTAACACTATCCCAAAAGACCCTATTTTATGCCTCTTCAGCGGAACCCCACAGGCATCCCAAACTCGGGCCACCCCACCCCCCCCCCCCTTCGATTTGGGACCATATATGCCTCCTGGCAGCAAGGAGAGCTATTATGCAGTTCTGGATCCAGCAATCAAAGAGGATATGTTCAAGCGCAGTGTGAACCGTGGACTAGGGATCAGGTGGAGTGGTTATGCTGTGAGCATGTGATGGGAGGCATTTAGGTGGGGGCAATCACAGATCGACGGTCCTCCGTATATACCAGGGTTTAGCTTCCCCCCCCCCCCACCCCACCGGGCTCAAACCCTACGGACACCCCAAGGCGACTTCTCCGTATTTTATCCCAGAAAACCCTATCACAATGGTGACTAAACTGGATATATACTATCTTGAAACAGGGTCTTCGCCCTTTAGCTTCCCGTAACGGTTTCGGACACCATTTCACATCCAGACCCATACACCGTGGTGCCTGTTTATGGAACCACAACGCAGGACCCCTCATTTGGTAACCATCTATACGAGACACACGATCAAACTTAACCCCAAGGGAGGTCAAAAGACGGTGACGATCCCTCGTGTGAAAAAACATCGGGCTCTCCT
>BLSH010013549.1:228782-240414 GCA_018402905.1 Glandirana rugosa | reverse complement strand
TCACCTAACTAGGCCTAGTACTAGACTAACCTAACACTGATTTAGCGTCACAAGGTCACATGTACATCGATAGCTAAAAATCAGATCGCTGCACTATGTGATACTGTGACAGGAGGGTGACAGGTAGTGAAAGGGTTAACTGGGGGGCGATCAAGGGGTTAAATGTGCCTATGTGACCTGGTGTCAGTGCAGTGTTGGTGCACTCACGTTTTTAGATGCTTCTTCTTCCTCTCTGATGTCGAAAAGGACTTCAGGGAGGAAGAGGAGTGAACTTCCCCTGCCTCTGTTTACATTTACAGAGGCAGAGGAACATTTCATTGGCAGGGGCGATCTACAGAGCCAGGCCAAAAATCATTGGCATGGCCCTGTAGATTGAAAGGCCCTCTGTCAAATGTGCTTGCATCGGCCGCGCCTAGGGGGCGCGCGCACACGGCTCATGATCGCGGCCGCCGTCATATGACGGCGATTTGCGCTCACGAGCCACCTTGCCGCCGCCAAATGCCGATCGGCGGTCGGCAAGGGGTTAAGACAGGGCAGAAGTGACTTGTGACATTGCTTCCGTCCTGCCATGTTTTGGAGCCAAGTAAAACCTATGTAGGAGGATTTGTTTCATCTCTGTGTATCATCTGAGGCTGCTCATTTGTGTTCATATGTGAGGGTTTACAACCACTTTAAAATGTTACACCCTAAATATTGGTGAAAATGTAACATGTTACTAAAGGTGAACTTATCCTTAAGCAAATGTGCCTATAACATTAAAGTGGTTGTCAACCTGTCAACATGCGCGGGAGTGACATCACGCGACTCCAGCCAGTCACAGAGCCGGAGTCGCGTCCCCCGGAAGGAAGAGGGGCAGAAGATGGAGGCGACCTGGAGCGGGGACATCGCTGGACGCCGCAGGCTTCGTTTCCAGGTAAGTGGCACATAATGGGCTACTATGCATTTCATAGTAGCCCATTATGCTTCTACTTTACAGGGTTATATTGAGGAAGTAAACCCAATCTGGGTTTACTTCCTCTTTAATGTGAGTTCGTTGAGTTTGCCATGTGTTAAAAACGAGCCCCAAATGCCCTATCCACGCTTAACATGCATTAAAGGCGTGTTAAAATAATGCACCCCACATGCCCAGGTTTTGTTTTTTTTTTGACTCTTGAGAACAAGGCTAAATGCACTGTAAACTCTTCGCAATTGAGTGGCGGCACATTACCATAGATTTGAATGGAAGGTGTAGAGAGTCAGCCTAGAGAAGGTTAATGAAAGAGGGCAAGTACTTTCAGGCCTGCTCATTAGGCAGATGGTCAGGGAGGCTGGGATAATAGCTGTTTTGCTATCACTGCTGAAGAGAGCTTGATGCTGGAAGGACACCTGTTGCCTTTCTCTTGAACCTGCTGGGTGAGCTTACCTGAACTGGGACTTTGCTATGTTATATGCTGTAGCTGGGATGCTGAGCATTATTTAAAAGGACTGGCATACTGATGAGAAGAGTTTTTGTGTTGTTTGAACTACACTTGAAGACAAAGTCTGTCATTTTTGTGTTGCTTTTTGCTGAATAAAGCCTTTTAAATTGACTAAACTGTCTTCACAGCTACCTGTTAACCCCTTGGATCCTGACAAAGGAGAGATATTTCAACTCCTTCCAAACTCCACATGAAGGTTCATTTTTTAAGCACAGCAAGCCAACATGACATAAATGCTTAATGTTTTGATAATGTGTACTGTGGACTGTCCGTATTATCAATTGCAGATTGTTTAACTAGGAGTTTGAGGAGAGTTAAAAATACACCTCAAACTGCTTTTAATGACAGTGTGAACAGGACATAAGGCAGCCACCTCAGCTGGTAAGCTGAAATATATTCCAAGTTTGTTTCTAGATGATACACTTAGGTTTCATTATCTCTGACCTAAGGGTGAGACCTTAGTAAATTGTACACTTTTCAAAAGAGAATTTATTTAAATGCACCATTACCTTATGATCTTATCATGTGTCCAAACCCATTTACGGTGACTGCAAAGCAAATCAACTGCAAAGACATATTCCCAAATGCTATCTGTTAAATCTTCTCCATACTGCTTACTCTGCTGAAACTTCCCATCAGGATAAAGCTGTACTGCCATTAAAATGCTGGACAGAAGTACAGTTACATTCATGGGTTGGACCTGCAAAACAGGATAAAAGTTACAAGAAAATTAAACTGATGTACAAAAGTGATTAGGACAAAAAAAGTAAAGTGTTTAATATCAGAACTGCTGTATTGATAAATCTACTATTTTTGTTACTTCTGTAAATCACAAAAGACAAGTAAATGAATAAGAGAAGATGTAAATAATTGTGAGATCTGGGTACACAGTAACAATCAAAATGCACAAAAAAAAAAAAAATTCAATAACACGTGCAGATTAGCTTGTGTGGATCACCTTTCCTGGGAAGAAGGCAGCTTGTAGGCAAACTTTCTTGCCACTTTTATTAGGTACAGGTTGCAGGTCATAAAACAAACAAAAATAGCAGAAACAAAACCTTGCCTAAACAAATACAGACAGGATTGTCCCTGACACCTTCAAACAAACGCAAACCTTTTGCAGTCTTTAGAGCAAACCAACAACTCAAGGTCTTCGTTCTCTCAGTGTAAGCATACTCAGTCCCAGGGTGAGCTCCACTGAGATCTCTTCTTGGTTATTTCAAGCAGCTAGAGAGGGATTTGGGTGGACCAAAGACTCTGGGACGGAACCAGCTCTGCCACGGTGGCTGGCAAACCCGGGTCGGACTCACCAGTCCACTCCAAGTGAACGCATACGAGGCAACAAATATTGCTCATCCATAACGTCACATGCCCCTCCCGCTGCTCAAGCCCCCTGCGGCTGAGCAACTGTTACCCCCATACAGTGGGCCTGGGAAAGGGCATCTGCATTGTTTTGCAGCTTTCCTGCCCTATGTTCCACTGTGAATTTATAGGGCTGTAGGGCCAAAAATCACCTTGTCACCCAACTATTCTTTTCTCTTTTGATGCACATCCACTTCAGGGGGGCATGGTCGGTGACAAGTCTAAATGGCCTGCCCAATAGATAATACTTTAGGCTCTCCAAAGCCATTTAATTGCGAGACACACCTTCTCGACTATGGCATAATTTTTCTTGTGCCGGTTCAGCTTCCAGCTTAGGTATACAACCGGGTGCTCTTCCCCATCTTTGATCTGGGCCAGTACTGCCCCTAGACCCACATCAGAAGCATCGGTCTGCACCTCAAATTCTTTGGTGAAGTCCAGGGTTACAAGCACCGGTTGTACACACAGGGCTTGCTTCAGCTTCTGAAATGCCTTCTCAGCTTCCGGGCTCCATTTCACCATAACCGACCCTCTGCCACTCGTCAGGTCTGTCAGGGGAACTGCAATGGTGGCAAAGTCAGGTATGAAGCGCCTATAATACCCCGTGATCCCCAGGAATGCATGCACCTGCTTTTTAGTTTCGGGGTTGGGTCCATTTCTGGATTGCCTCTAGTGTGTTGGTGTGCGGTTTAACAAGTCCCAGCCCAATAATGTGGCCAAGGTAGTTGGCCTCCTTGAGACTGATGGCATGTTTTTTGGGGTGGGCACAATCGCTTGCACTCAGGGCAAATGGGATTCCCAATCAGAACTGTGAATGACCACATCATCCAAATAGGCGGTTGCATAGGGGCGATGTGGGCGCAACATCTTGTCCATCATCCATCATCCTCTGGAATGCAGACCAAATGGCATTTGTTTGTACTGGAAGGAGCCCTCTGGAGTAGAAAAAGCTGTTTTCTACTAGTCAACTCTGTTAGGGGCATCTGCAAATAGCCCTTAGTTGGGTCCAGGGTTGTTATGTACCGGACCCCTGCCAAACAATCCACAATTTGTCAACTAGAGGCATTGGGTATGCATCAAGCTTGGACAAGCTATTCAGTCATCTAAAGTCGTTACAGAACCAGATAGTGCCATCGGGCTTTGGGAATAGCACTATGGGACTCGACCGGTCACATCCAACTCTAACTTGTTCTGTATCTCCTTTACTGCTGCCTCGCGCCTAGCCTCAGGTATTCTATAAGGTTTCACATTTACGCGGACACCTGGCTTTGTGATTATGTCATGTTGAATCACTGGTCAGTCCGGGCAAAGGGGAGAAAAAGTCTCTATTTTTGTTCACAAACTCTTTAATGTCCTGTTGTTGGGCTACTGACAAGGATTCCATCAGGGGGACATCCGATGTCATTGGTACCCTATCTTTTTGAGGAGGTGGTACAGCCAACAAAGCCCCTCTGTCCTTCCATGGTTTAAAGAGGTTAACATGATAGATTTGTTCGGGCTTCCTTTTTCCCGGCTGGTAAACTTTGTAGCTTACTTCCCCTACTCTTTCCTTGATCTCAAAGGGACCCTGCCATTTTGCGAAGAATATACTTCCAACAGTGGGGACCAGCATCAGTACTCTATCCACTGGTTGAAAGTTTGGGTCTTAGCAGCCCAATTCTAAAACTTTCTCTGAGCCTCCTGGGCTCGCTCCATATTGTTCTCATACCAGGGGCAGGACTGCTGTGATTCGACCCTGCATCAAGGAAATATTGCCAACGCCTCTTTGGCAACATCTAACAATACCCAGGATGTCTACCATACAAGAGTTCAAATGGGGAGTACCCTGCAGATGCCTGTGGAACCTCTCGTATGGCAAACGTGAGATACGGCAGCAACATATCCCAATCTCTCCCATCTTTTTCCTCTACCTTTTTCAACATGCTTTTGAACGTTTTATTAAACCTCTCCACGGGGGGGCGTGGCCTGGAGCTCGATGCGGTGAGACGTGGGTAGTGTGAGCTCTGCATACCTTTTATCCTGCACGACTATCCTGACTAACCGACGGTACACCTTAGATATTTCTAGGGAGTAGAGGACCCTTGGAACCCCAGGGAACATGTCTCCGCCGAAAACCACGAAGGACGCAGCTAGCAAACTGGCTAAATTCCAGCTCCAGGAGAAGGACTCCCAGGCCGAAGATGGCGCCGGCAGCGCACCTGACACAGACCACGCGGCCTCTGAGGCCAGAGTGCTAGGGGCCATCGCGCTCTGTCAGAGCACCCTCACCACCAAAATCGAGGAGATTAAAATCGATGTTTCGCTTATTCGCCAGGATATGTCTACTCTTAAAGGCCGGGTGAGAGAGACCGAGGATCGTATCAGCGCCGCTGAGAATATAATACATTCCCTACAGCATACCACCGAACGGCTCCAACGCCAAATACAGCAGCTCGGGGCCAAACAGGACAACATGGAAAATCGTCTCCGTCGATGCAACCTCAGATTTATCGGGCTCCCGGAGAAGGCTGAAGGCTCCGACCCATCGGGGTTCCTCGAAAACCTGCTTGTCACTACCTACGGCAGGGAGGCTTTTTCAGTGATGTTCGCGGTGGAGCGAGCACACCGCATCCCAGCTCGACCTCCTCCCCAGGGAGCCCCACCACGCACATTCATTGCGAAGTTTCTCAACTTCAAGGACCGGGACAAAATTCTACGTCTCGCAAGGGAGCGGGGTAACATTCAATACTCTAACACACATGTGTCTGCATTCCCTGACTTCTCAAGCGAAGTACAGAAGCAAAGATCACGCTACCAAGAAATCAAGAGATGATTACGTACAGTCCACCTGAAATACTCCATGTTATGTCCGGCTCGGCTCCGGGTGGAGGAAGATGGTCGCACTCACTTCTTTGATGACCCTGATGCGGCAGCAACATGGCTTGACCAAGGCGCAAATCTGGCATAGAGCTGCTGCGAAGACGGACACGTCCATCTTGGCACCTAGAGACGCTGACTGCAGGTACCTCACTCTCCTCCTCTCCACTTATTCCCATCTGGCTTCTTTCTTCCTCCTGCCTCCTTCCTCTGTTTTTGCCTTCGCCCAGGCGCCTAGCTTGGATGTTCCCTGTGACATATCGACCGTCATCGCCACCCCCCCCAGGCCACAGTCTCACCCACTGATTATTGATCCCCCTCGCTCCTATATAGACCCTGCTCCCCCCCCCAGCGGGGGTGAGCGGGATCATGTGAACTATCTGTACCTTGAGACGGAATACGGGCCCTTGGAACATCGCTTAGCCTGGGGGGACATGTACTAGATCCTATATCCCTGCATATGATGTGCGGAAGGCTCCCTATGGAACCACAGACTGGCTCTCTCTAAGCCTTGCATGTGCTACAATGTGATTTCCGCCCCACCAGATCTTTCACCTGACTGTTACCCAGTGCTGGTTGTGGCTCACGATCGTCCAAACGAAATCGGAATATGTCCAATTAGTGTACCATCCTTAGATCGCATGTCCCTACACCGGCACTGGAGACCATTTTTCTTTTCTGTTACAGTTATGGGTGTTATGCTCGCCTCCGGTTTTTTGGATGCTGAGCTGGGTATGGGATGTTATACCAGGATGCACTGTTCCATCCCAGGACTCGTTTTTCTTTATTATTTTCCAAACAAGAGCCATTGTAATTCCTCAATATTGCAGAATTGTACATGTGTGGGCCGTGCATAGGCCATGCTCTGGTATTCATTACGTAAAATGTATCTATATTAGCTAGTGTCCGCCCTGCTGGTCTTGCCTCGCAGATATCCTGAACTCAGACTCCAATTTCCTAACATGACTTCATATAAGTTGCTCACCTGGAATGTCCGCGGTATGCGGGACAAAGTTAAGCGTACGGCCATCCTAGCCCTACTTAAGGCACAGCGAGTGAGCATTGCAGCCCTGGTGGAGACCCATGTAACAGGGCAGATGCAGATGGCACTAAAACGTCCCTGGGTGGGATGGAGCTACCACTCCACCCACTCTCAATACTCCAGAGGTGTATCTGTCCTAATAAGCAAGGCTGTGCCTTTTGAAATCATCTCTCTGCGAACCGACCAGCAGGGTAGATACGTATTCATACATGGAGCAGTTCGTGGTTTTCATATTCTGATACTTGCCTGTTATGTCCCCCCTCCATACCGTTCAGACGTGATACAAGAGGGTTTTGCCTTTATGTCACAGTACCCGTCCGTCCCGGCGGTGTGGATGGGGGACTTTAATAATGTGATGGACCCGCTGTTGGATAGATGCTCCGGCGCGGGTGATACATCAGTGACCTCCGCCCCAACTAGATTTGCCCATCTAATGAGGGACTTTTCACTGAATGATACATGGAGGCACAAATACCCCACACATAGAGCCTACTCTTGTTTCTCATCTACACAATACTATGTCGCAGATCGATTTTATTTTCATTTCCACGTGGCTCCTGCCGAAGTTAACTGAAGTGGCCTTTAGCAGCAGGATCCTTTCTGATCATGCCCCCTATTGGATCACACTAAACCTATTTCCAGACGCCTCGGGGGGTCGGTGGAGATGGAATCCCTACTGGCTCTCGGTCTTGGGAGAACAGCTGGACATTCCTACAGAGTTCCAGTTCTTCTTCCAACAGAAGTTGGGTACCTCTGACATGGGGTCAGCCTGGGAGGCCTTTAAGCTACATGCCAGAATGGTTCTCTCAAATCGCATCAACAGGCATAAGGCGAACTCTAAAATCACCCTACAACAAGCCACCGAACATTTGCACACACTGGAAACCCGTTTCACAAACGACCCCTCTATTCAAAATAGCAACGAACTTAAGCTACACATCCGGACGTTCACCCAACTGCACACTGACCAAGCTAAATGATATCTGTTTTTCACCCAGCAGCGCATATTTGAACAGGCAGAGACGGCGGGTAAGATGCTGGCGTACCTAGCGCACTTAGATAACACACCCCCAATCGTAATCTCCCTGATTGGCCCAAAAGCGGACCGTATAATCTCCCCTCCGGAGGTCGCAGAGGAATTTTAAACGCTATTATGCCAGGCTATATACTTCCCAGACCACGCAAACATCACAGCAAACCGCCTCATTCTTGCAGAACATAGCTTTTCCACAGCTTAAGCAGGACCAGATTAAGCTCCTTGAGGCCCCTATCACAACAGAGGATATTACCATGGCAATTTCCCAGATGGCGAAGTATAAGGCACCAGGGACCGATGGCCTCCCCCTAGAATTTTATGCTACATACGCTGACATACTAACTGACAAATTATGTACACTATATCGTTCCATATTTGAAACCGAGACTCTCCCTAGCTCTATGCAAGAGGCCTTGATAATCGTTATCCCTAAACCTGACAAGGATCTCCACTCCCCTGACTCATATCGGCCAATCTCGCTGCTCCAGGTTGACATCAAAATTCTGGCCAAAGTACTGGTAACTCACCTTAATCAGGTGATACTCTCCTTGATAAATCCCGATCAAACTGGGTTCATGCCAGGTAAAAACACCGCTATGAACATTAGGAGACTTCTCATGAACATACAGGTGGTTCATGATGAAGTTGGCACAAGAGTGGTAGTCGCCTTGGATGCGGCTAAGGCCTTTGATTTCGGTGGAGTGGGGCTTCTTCTGGGAGTGTCTTGAGCGTTTTGGCTTTGGCCCAAATTTCATTAAATGGATCTGACTCCTGTATCAAACTCCCCGGGCCAGGGTGATGGTAAATGCCTGGTTATCAGAGTCATTCCCCTCGGGGCGAGGCACCCGCCAGGGATGTCCCTTGTCTCCTCTATTATATGCACTAGTAGTTGAGCCCCTGGTCATTTCCATCAGGGCCAATACCAAAATCAAAGGACTACATAAAGATAGTCTTGTGGAAAAAATTGGGCTCTACGCAGATGACATGGTCCTGTACCTGGCAGACGCGGATGCCTCCCTCCAGCAGGCCCTACGTACCATAACACATATGGGTAACATATGGCCTAAGTATTAACTGGTCCAAGACACAAATACTGCCCATCGACCTTTTCCCTTCCCCGCAGATGAACCCTCCACTTCTACTGTCCTGGGTGTCTGCTGTCAAATATTTGGGAATTAGGGTTACCAGAGACCTGACAGATTATGTACCCCTTAATATTGCACCCTTGTTCAACTTGATTAACCACTTCCTTACTGGGCACTTAAACCCCCCTCCTGCCCAGACCAATTTTTGGCTTTCAGCGCTGTCGCATTTTGAATGACAATTACGCGGTCGTGCGACGTTGTACCCAAATAAAATTTGTGTCCTTTTTTTCCCACAAATAGAGCTTTCTTTTGGTGGCATTTGATCCCCTCTGCGTCATTTCTGATCGCCGCTATAAAGAAAAAATGAGCGACAATTTTGCAAAAAAGAACAATATTTTTTACTTTTTGCTAAAGTACAAATCCATTAAAAAAAATTATTCATCAGTTTTGGCCGATATATATTCTTCTACATATTTTTGGTAAAAAAAAAATTGCAATCAGCGTATATTGATTGGTTTGCGCAAAAGTTATCGTGTCTGCAAACTATGGGAATTGATTTATGGCGTTTTTATTATTTTTTTTTTTTACTAGTAATGGCGGCGATCTGCGATTTTTATCGGGACTGCAATATTGCTGCAGAAATGTCGGACATTTTTTACACATTTTTGGGACCAATGACATTTATACAGCGATCAGAAATTTAAATATCCACTGATTACTGTGTAAATGTCATTGAAGGGGTTAACCTGCAGGGGGCAGTGAAGGGGTTAACAATGTTCCCTGGGTGTGTTCTAACTGTGGGGGGGTGGGGCTGGCCGGGACATAACAGATCTAACTGATCCCAGTGACAGGGATCAGTAGATCTGGTATGTCCCGTCACAGAACGGAGAACCGCAGTGTTTACATCGCCGGTTCCCCGTTCTGCAGCTGTCAGGCGATCGTGGGTCTTGAGCGGACATCGAGTCCGCCCGACCCGGGGGCACGGGCGCGCCACCGCCGCCAGGGGGCGCGCCGGGAGCGTGCAAACGGGATGACGTCCATGGACGTCGTCCCGGCATTTCAGATCCGCGCTGGAGCCGTACTTCGGCAATAGCGCGGATCTGTAGGGTTTAAAAACAAGACCCAAATCTGGGCCAAACTCCCACTTGGGGTTTTTGCCGTATCAACAAGTTATTATATATGGTATGGCATGCTCCCCTTCCTATTTCCCATAAATTTTTAAAAACCATTGATTCAATACTAAAATTCATTCGTGTGGGGTCACGGTAGACGTAAATTACCATGGGCCGCCCTAAAAAATCCCACAGATCAGGGGGGCGCAGCGATGCCAGATTCTTAGGATAACTACCTGGCGGCTCAACTCTCACATTTTTAATACTATATGAAAGCAGAACACCTCTGGTACCAATCCCTACTTCTAGGGAAGCCTGGCAGTCTGGCATACACATCCATCCAGTCTATCTCCAGATACGTGGCGCACCGACTCCCCCCCAGCCCAAAAAAGGACATGATTACCCACTACCATTACATCTGGCGAACAGCCCTGCGCAAACTAAAGGCCACTGGGTTGCATACCCATACTCCCCTTTGGTTCAACAGGGACCTGCCCGAGCTACTTAGCATTCCCGACCCCAAGCCCTGGATAGATCGAGGCGTGGTGTTCTTGTATCAAGAACTTTCCCCCACTGGAGTTAGGCCATTCCATCAATTAAAAGAGGAGTTCTTACTCCCAAACCACTTACTATTCCGATACCTTCAACTTAGACACGCCCTGCAAACCCAACTGGCAACTGGGACTCCTACATTGTCTAGCCTACCCATTACACAAATTGTTTTAGGATCAGAGCCTTCCCGTTTGATTTCTAACATTTCCACCTGTTTGCGCCCTCCACGTTGGTCAACATCACAAAAGTCAAATGGGAGAAATCCAGGATGAGGAATGGGAAGATATCTTAGACGGAGTTAAGCTGGTCTCCCCTAGGTTGCCCGATCGACTCACCCGGCTCTATATCCTACACCGCTCCTATCTGACTCCCCAAAGAATTGCAAAGTTTCATCCCTCCACAAGCTCCCTGTGCCCTATATGTGGGGAGGGCCCAGGTACTTTTTTTCCATCTAATCTGAGCTTGTACAGTTATTCAAACTTACTGGATGCAGGTGGTACGGTTCTTGCATGATGACATGGGATCCCCAATCACTTTAGACCCTAAGCTATGTCTCCTTGGTCTCCTCCCTGAAACTGGCATAGATACAGTGTGAACTTCATTAGTGAAACTCTGTACACAGCACGTAAGGTGATTGCCAAGAACTGGATGAGACCCACGCCCCCCAGTATTCAGGACTGGATACGAGAAATTAACCTCTACAGGTCCGCGCTATTGACAAAAGACGTCAACAGCGCGGACCTGAAAATCCGGGGGAACGTCCATGGACGTCCGCCCCTTTACACGCCCCCTGCGCGCTCCAGAGTAGGTCAAGAACCGTTAGTGGAATGCACGACACATGTCTCAAAGTGATTACTTCAAGTGTGACATAGATACGGTCAAAGTCCCTCCTCTGGTTCCTCTGTATCGAATCCCAGATTTCACTAACCCCTAGGGTACAGTAGTACGTTCTTGGCATGGTGGACGTAGGTCATTCAAACTTATTGACATGTTCGAGTCTAATCTACCTTTTTTTCATGGACCCGGGAGGGGTGTATATCCCGTGTCCCTCGAACACCTCCCTACTTTGAAACGTTAAGAAACCCCTCAGTCTATCCTCGCCACATCCTATATCTCGGCCCACTCAGCTA
>BLSH010013549.1:217324-228542 GCA_018402905.1 Glandirana rugosa | reverse complement strand
GCGATAACTTTTGCGCAAACCAATCAATAAACGCCGATTGCGATTTTTTTTACCAAAAATATGTAGAAGAATATAAAATCGGCCAAACCCAATAAATAATTTTTTTTTTTTTTTTATTTTGGGATATTTATTAGAGCAAAAAGTAAAAAATATTGTTTTTTTTTCAAAATTGTCGCTCTTGGTTTTGTTCATAGCGCAAAAAATAAAAACCGCAGATGTGATCAAATACCACCAAAAGAAAGCTCTATTTGTGGGGAAAAAAGGACATCAATTTTATTTGGGTACAACGTCGCACGACCGCGCAATTGTCATTCAAAATGCGACAGCGCTGAAAGCTGAAAATTGGTCTGGGCAGGAGGGGGGTTTAAGTGCCCAGTAAGGAAGTGGTTAATATTGCCCTGCCCTACAAAAAACTGATCTATGACCACAGAGGTTGTCCCGTCAAACACTAAAATTTGGAACAAATGGCTCTCTAATCCCAATTCTTGTGCGACCGGAGTACGCCTAAATATGTATGTCGTGTTGGTAGTGGGAGAGAGGGGGCTTCATACTGGCTCATGGTGCTCGTCCACCTTGCAATCTCCTTTATCCCCGGACTCTGGCTACGTTTAACTCAGTCATCATGTTGTTTGGTCCTATATTACTTTAGACAAACTCTCCATAAAGAATATGTTTATACCTTTCCTTTTTTTTATATATTTTTTATTTTTTCGCTCTTCAAACTGCACTGTAGATGCCCTGGGCAATGTACAATTCTTGTATCATTTGATGTTCAACCTGTTCAATGCTCTTGAATAAATTTGGTTTCTTGATTAAAAAAAAAACCTCTCCACCAGTCCATCCGTTTGGGGGTGGTAGACTGAGGTACGGAGATGGGAGATTTTATACAACTTACACAATTCATTGGTTACACAGGACATAAACGGGGTGCCCTGATCCGTTAAGACTGCTTTAGGGATCCCCACCCGACTAAATACAAGGACCAACTCCTTTGCAATAGTTTTAGCGGATGTGTTCCACAAGGGTATGGCTTCAGGATAGCGGGTCGAGTAGTCTAGTATTACGAGGATATGCTGGTGTCCCCGGGTAGACTTTACTAGGGGTCCCATGAGATCCATGCCAATTCTTTCGAATGACATTTCAATTATGGGCTACGAAAATGGGGCTAGGGCACAGAGAGTTGACACTCAGGGCAGGATTCACAGTACTCTCTGACCTCTGCATGCAACCCAGGCCAGAAGAATCTCTGGGTTATTCTCCATACCCAGATGTCCCCCATTACATGTCCATTGGCAGGATCTAGCACCATCCTGCAAAAGGGTTTGGGAACCACTAGCTGCTCTACCTCGTCCTCCCCACGTTTTACCACCTGACAGAACAAATTATTTTTAAGAGCCATGTAGGGAAAAGACACCACCCCAATTAGGGTCCACAGGTTCCCCATCCGTCATCTTCACGTTTTCTCTGGCTCTAAGCAGAGTGACATCCTGTAGTTGCTCTGTACAGAAGCCCTCTCTGCGGACCTCTAAATCAGGTACTACATTCTGTTCACTCTCACGGTCAGGGTCAAAGACATATACTGGGTCATTAGCCACCAGCTGGGAGCTATCTTCCGGCTCCCAAGCCATTACAGGAAAAGGAAGAGGGACTCTTGGATGCAAATGACACCGACAACGCTAGGGTGTAACCTTGCAGAATTTATACAATTGCTTTTGATCAACATTCCCACACTACCCGAGTCAAGCAGTGCCGTGACTGGTTTCCCATCAATAGAAATCACACACATCTGCTTCTCGATGCGACCTGAACACGATGCTGTATATGCGATCTGTGCAAAAAGAGAAATGCGTCTATTCACATAAGTGTAATCGCATTGCATGGGTTCATCATTCAGGGGACAATTGGCGGAAATATGGCCCAATGCATGGCATCGGTAGCACTGTGTGCTCTATACCCAGTCCTCTCAAGGGTCCCCAAGACCTTCCTGGCTTCTTTGGCCAGTCTCCAGGTCTAGAGCCCAAAGTCTCGTTAGTCATTACAGCAGTCTTATTAATCTTCCCGACACCCTTCAGAATTGGGACAGTCTCACCGCATCCACTGTGTGATTTTTCACCCCTAGCTACATTGGAGTGGGGCGCAGACAGGTATCACATGTCCTCAGCTGCACTGTATCTCTCCACAAGGTCCATCAGTTGGGTTACCGTTTTGGGCTCTCCATGGTTGACTCACCTCCTTAAAGTCGCAGGGTACGCAGATACCGGTCCATGACCACACGCTCCACAATCTGAGGGCCTGGCAAAGTCTCCGGCTGTAACCACTTCTTGGTGAGATGGATTAAGTCAAACGTTTGGGAGCGGGGTGGCTGGTCCATGCGTTCGGTCCACTGATGCACCCGTTGAGCCCGGACTGCCATGGTGACACTCAGGCATGTGTCTCCATTTTTAGCTACTCAAAGTCCTGGGCCTCATCGGGTTCCAAATCAAATTAAGCCTTTTGGGTCTCACCTGTCAGAAAAAGTGCTAGCAGTCCTGACTACTGTTTATTTGGCCATCCTTCACGAAAAGCGACTCGTTCAAAAGCCGTGAGGTACGCATCCACATCATTTGCAGGTGTCATCTTCTGCAGGTGGTAAGAGGTGCGTACCAACTTTGGCTCCACTATCATAGGAGGTGTGGGCCCTTTAACTCCAGCAGGGCCTCCGCAAATTGTTGGTTCATCTCCTATTGTGCTGTAAAAGTCTGGCGACTTTACCTCCGCTGAGCTGCAGCGACCTGTGCGACCCGGAGGTTGGTTTCCTGCAGAGCCGCCTGTTGTGCTGCAGTGGCCTCTGCGACCCGGCGGATGGTTTCCCGCTGAGCTGAATTGGCTTGCAGCAGGGCCTTCAATATTTCCTCCATCTTGGAAAGTTGCCCGCTGAACTCCACCACGTGTGGGAGATTAGCTTGTGTGGATCACCTTCTCTGGGAAGAAGGCAGCTTGTAGGCAAACTTTCTAAAAATCTGGATGGTTGCCAGTTTTATTAGGTAAAGGTTGCAGGTCATAAAACAAACAAAAATAGCAAAAGCAAAACCTTGCCATCCGGTGCTAAACTAATACAGACAGGATACCTCTCTATACAATAGATTAAAGAAAGAAGGTCTTCAGACAGCCGCACTCCAAATAATAGCCGTTTTATTGTATAAGTATCAAATGTACATAGGTACAGTCAGGGCACAACAGGAGCAGACCCCAGGTGCAGCAGCTATTTTTCCCTTCACCTCGCTATACAATGTCGGGCTTGTCCCTGACACCTTCAAAACGCAAACCTTTTTCCTTTTGCAGTCCTTAGAGCAAACAACTTAGCTCTCTCAGTGTAAGCATACAGAGTCCCAGGTTGAGCTCCACTGAGATCTCTTCCTGATTATTTCAAGCAGCTAGAGAGGGATTTGGGTGGCTGACAAAAACCGGGTTGGACTCTCACCAGTCTACTCCAAGTGAACACATGCGAGGAGACAAATATCGCCCGTCCACTATTGCCCTCGCATTACGTCACACACATAACTATGTTAATAGGATTTAAAAGCAGAAAATACACTACTCAAAAACCAAGGAACACTTTGAAAACGCATCAGATCTCAATGGGGAAAAAGATCATGCTGGATATCTATACTGATATGGACTGGGTAATGTGTTCGGTATGAAAGGATGCCACATTGTTTGATGGAAGTGAAAATGATCAACCTACAGAGGGCTGAATTCAAAGACACCCCGAAAATCAAAGCTAAAAAAAGAGGCAGCATTAATCCCCAATTGGATGAGGTGTTTAAGACACCAGAGGGAACCCTTTGGACTGGCTATGGCATTAAGTATGTGCACCAACTTTTCTCTGAAGGGAACTTTAAAACGTTCAGGGATCTTCAACTGGAATATAGGGTTCCCAAATCTGTTCTTTTATGGTTACCTACAATTGAGACATGCAGCCCAATTCGGGCTATCGGGGGTCTTGCTTCTTCCTTCTAGACTAGAGAAAATACTATTTGAGGATGACCACACTAAACTTATATCCACATATTGCTCCCTCCTTACATCCATCCACTTCATCCGTGAGGATGGAGAGGATAGCTAGACAATGGGTCTCAGACATCCCAACCCTCAATGACGACACCTGGTCTGAGGTGGTGGGGGCTCTGCTGTCCTCGGTAATATCTGCTCTAGACAAAATGATTCAATTTAATTTCCTGCATAGGATTTACTATACCTCAGCTTGCTTGTATAAGATGGGTAGAGTGGATTCCCTGGTATGCCGTTGTTGTCATAATTTAGAAGGGAATTATTTCCACATGATATGGCAATGTCTATATGTAGCACGGTTCTGGAGGGCGGTCCTCAGGTTTCTGGAGGAAAATATAGCTATCCCAAATATTTACTCCCCCGCCAGATGCCTCTTAGGGAATTTTGGAGAGGAGGAACTACCTAACAAAAAGACCCTACTGAATACAGTGTTTTTTTATGCAAAAAAAGCTATAGCAGTCAACGGAAAAATCCTAATCCTCCTTCAGTCCAATACTGAGTGGACTTGATCAATAGAGCACTGCCGCTGTTCAAACGAACGTATACTGCTAGGGGGTGCCCTAAAAAATTAGAGAAAGTATGGTCTGGCTGGACCTCATCGGTCTCTGGCGACATTGATGTTTAAACTCAAATAAATGATACTGTAATTTAAGAAGGAATTAAGCACAACACTGGAGAGATTGCGGAATGTGAATATTTTGATGTAGTGAAGCATGGAACATGTATTGGAATTAAAAAAGGCCGACTTTTCACATGGTACCTCTGTGAGACATGAATGTGTCAAACTGATTGCACCCTAAAATTTAATTAGGACACCATCACCCTTTTCATGGACTATTTGCACTGATGTATTTTATATACCTCAATCTGTGGTTGGGCAAATGTACTAACATTGCAGAATGACGCTATGTAATACAAAAGTTGTTTTCACTGTTCACTCTGTAAAACTTCAATAAATATACCCTTTAACCACTTGCCGACCAGCCGCCGTCATCTGACGGTGGCAGGTCGGCTCTCTTGCGCAAATTGCCGTCATATGATGGAGGGCGCGGGAGCATGGATTGGAGGCGCGCTTGCAAGCTCATGGCTAGTGTGGAGCCAATCAGTGGGTGGGGTGGACTCGATGTCTGCCGGCCACCCGCGGTCGCTCCCCCGCAGTGACAGAACGGGGATTTGCAAATGTGAAACAGATCTCCATTCTGAAAGGGGAGAGGAGAGTGATTGTCTGTTTCCTGTAAATGGGAGCAGCAATCTCTCTCCCTCTCCCAGTCATCCCAGCCCCCCCACAGTTACAACACACTGACAGGGAACACTTTTAACCCTTTGATCGCCCCTAGTGTTAACCCCTTCCCTGCCAGTGACATTTATACAGTAATCAGTGGCTATTTAAAACTCTGATCGCTGTATAAATGTCAATGGCCCCAAAAAAAGTGTCAAAAAAGCGTCCGATCTGTCCGCTGCAATATCGCAGTCCCGCTAAAAATCACAGATCACCGCCATTACTAGTAAAAAAAATAAAAATAAAATGCCATAAATCTATCCCCATAGTTTGTAGACGCTATAACTTTTGCGCAAACCAATCAATATACGCTGATTGCAATTTTTTTTACCAAAAATATGTAGAAGAATATATATTGGCCTAAACTGATGAAGAAATGTAATTTGTTTCCCCCCTTTTTTTTTTTAATATGTCTCATAGCAAAAAGTAAAAAATATTGTATTTTTTTTCAAAATTGTAGCTCTTTTTTGTTTATAGCACAAAAAGTAAAAACTGCAGATGTGATCAAATTCCACAAAAAGAAAGCTCTATTTGTGGGAAAAAAAGGATGTCAATTTTGTTTGGGTACAGCGTCGCAAAAATGCTCTGGTAAGGAAGGGGGCAAATCCTTTTGGGGCTGAAGTAGTTAAAAAAAAAAGATGCAGCAGGCTCGTCCATTTTCTGAAATTTCATTGCAGCAACTCAAAATGGTACTCAGTAGTTTGTATGGCCCCCACATGCTTGTATGCATGCCTGATGTCATCGGGGCATGCTCATATTGAGACGACGGATGGTGTCCTGAAGTTTTTCCTCCCAGATCTGGTCTAGGGCATCACTGAGCTTCTGAATAAACCGAGATGCAACCTGGCAGCGTCTGATTGACCGAAACAATGTCCCAGAGGTGTTTTATTTGATTTAGGTCAGGCTAGTGTGGGGGGGGGGGGCATTCAATGGTATCGATTTCTTCATCCTCCAGGTACTGGCTGCATACTCTTGCCACATAAGACCGGGCATTGTCGTGCATCAGGAGGAATCCAGGATCCACTGCAACAGCGTAGGGTCTGACAATGGGTCCAAGGATTTCATCCCGATCCCTAATGGCAGTCAGGGTGCCATTTTCTAGCCTATAGAAGTCTGTGCATCCCTCCATGGATATGCCCAGGGGCAGAATGACAACTCATGGGGCCCCCGGGCAACAGGAGATTATGGGACCCCCTGTATCCCTGCCCACACAAAACTCTCCCCCCCAGCTTGCACTGTGTGGATGCATGCTGTGTGGGATCAAAACTGGTTGGTTCACGACAGGCTAAAGAGGGTGGGACAGGGCCGAGGAGGCCAAGAGTCTAAAGGAGGGGAGACTTAAAGCTGGAGATCCAATAAAGCAGGGTTCCTCAAACTTTTTTTTAATGATAAGTCTTTTATTTCAGAAATAAGAAAAAACAAAAAGGGGCTCCAATCATTAGCACAATTAGAATACACATATTTAAGTACTAATAACCATATTAGTCATACGTTCATACCTAACCAGCTAAAACTGGCTTATCCATTAATGCAATATTTAATATCAGCAGTCTAATCAAAATATTTTTCCCTTCTCGATCATATGCCCATAAAGTAAAATGTCTAGTCCCGTAATCAGAGTCCTAGGAAAAAGAAAAAGGGGGAAAAAAAGAAAAAAGAAAGGGGGGGGCAAAGCACAAGAGCCAGCAAGTAAAGTTACATTCATTCACTTAGCCATACTGACTTAAAGGGGACATTACATTTTCTCCTCAACTAGTAGGATTCACATCTATGAGAGTCCTTCCCTTCTCTGAATAAAAAGGTTTCATGGGGTCCATACCTTAACATATATCTCTCGTTTCTGTCTGGTTGTTCAAACTAGGTCTTCCATTTGGTTCACTTCTTCCACCTTTCTGAGCCAGGCCCACTGAGGGTGGTTCGGTCTGTTTCCAGGTGCGAGAAATACAAGACTTAGATGCATTCTAGAGGTGGCACAGAATGGCATTTTTGTAGGTCTGGTGTTTGGGAGTCATGTAAAAGGAAAAGGTTGGTTCCTCGGGTATCTCAAAGTCACTACATTTTTGAGTGATCCTTAGGACCTCTCTCCAATAGTCTTCTACTCTAGAGCATGACCAGAAGATGTGTAGTAAAGTCCCTCTCTCCTTCTGATAGCGCCAACATCTGTCCGAGGCATTCAGGAAATATCTATGAAGAAGGGCTAGGGTTTGATACCATTGGGAAAAAATCTTTTAGTTTGTTTCCTGTATTTTTGTACAAATGGAGGATTCAAATATGGAATGAATTATGTTAGCAAGCTGTTCCTCCGTAAAAATTATATCCAGATCCTGCTCCCATTTTGAAAGAATGGCATCTGGAAGTTTTCAGGAGCTGTTACCAGTATATCTTTGAAATAGTATGAGTGAGTAATCCCCTCTTAGTACAGTATTCTTCGAAAGGGAGTAAATTGCGATCAAAAACATCAGGGGCTGGTAAAGTATGTAAGAAATGTCTCAATTGAGATACTCCAAAAAATCCAATTGGTACCAGCCAATTCCAAAGGTCAACATTTGAAATGTTAGTCATTCCCCAGATGTTATAAAATGAGAAACCTGGTATAATCCCCGTTCCCTCGTTCATGTAGATTCTAATGATGAGAGCTTACCCTTGGAGAAGAGCACTGAACATTGCCGCAACGTTGGTCCTATCAAGGGATGTGTCTTTATAGAGGGTGTAAGGTCTCTGGAACACCAATGGGCCCTGTGTAACATAATACTGCTCCGTGCCTATTCTAAATTTTTTATGTCTCTGTGCCGGCACCAGTGGGCAGTCTGGTAGAATCTACACAGATCAGGTACTGCCAATCCGCCATGTTGCTTGGGAAGAATCAACAGGGATCTTCTGATCCTCAGATGCCCAGACAAATCCAGTAAAAAGAGCAAATATCTGTTTAAAGTATTGAATAGTTATGGCAATAGTTATAGTCTGGAATAGGTACAGGAACTTTGATAGAATATTAATTTTAATAAAATGACATCTCCCGAACCAAGAGTGGAGCCCCTTATGCCACCTCTCCAGGATGATCCGCACCTCCTGAAGAAGTGGTGAAAAATTAAACTCAAATATTTGCGAACAGTCTATGGGATCGATGTCCTGAGGTACTTCAAGGCCTGATTTGTCCATTTGCATTTAGAACTGTTTTTTAATGATTTCATCAAAACAGCAGGGACTGCTACTCCCATTGCCTCAGATTTAGAAAGGTTAATCCTAAAATAAGATAGAGTGCTGTAAGTCTCAATCTCCTGACAAAGATTAGGGAGGAATATCCTTGGGTTTGTTAATGAAAAAACATATATCATCGGTATAAACCGAGATCTTATATTGGGTTTTTTCTACCATAAGTCCTTGAATATCATGGATTCACCAGATCTTGTCGTGCACCAGGAGCAACCCAGTACCCACTGCACCAACATAAGGTCTGATAAAGGGTCCAAGGATTTCATCACAATCTCTAATGGCAGTCAGGGTGCCATTGTCTAGCCTGTAGAGGTCTGTGCATCCCTCCATGGAAATGCCCAGGGGCGGACACACCACTCATGGGGCCCCCTGGGCAACAGGAGATCATGGGGCCCCCCGTGTCCCTGCCCACGCGAAGCCCTCCCCCCAACTTGCACTGCATGGATGCATCCTCCGTGGGATCAAAGCTGGTTGGTTCATGACAGGCTAAAGAGGGTGGAACAGGGCAGAGGAGGACAAGTGTCTAAAGAAGGGGAGACTTAAAGCTGGAAATCCAATAAAGCAAGGTTTCTCAACCTTTTTACCAAGGAACTCTTGGCGAAAAGTTTGAGCTCTCAGGGAACCCCTGAAAAATGTTCAGTTCTACAGCTCACAGAACATTGGTATGATCAGCGAGCTGTTAATATAACAATTATTTTTAGAAATAACATAACAAATGGAATATTAAAACTTACCTATTTAATGTGAAACTTGTGCTTGCATCATTCTGTGCATATGCTCAATACTGAGTCGAACCTGAGATAAGCAGTGCAGCAGGACAAGGCATGGGGGAAGGGGGGGGGGGGGCGTCAGGAGGGCACAATGTGTGTGTGTGTGTGTGTTGTTGTAGAAAGTTAGGATATGTTAACCACTTGACCACTGGGCACTTAAACCCCCTTAACAACCAGACCAATTTTCAGCTTTCAGCGCTCTCACACTTTGAATGACAATTACTCAGTCATGCAATACTGTACCCATATGAAATTTGCGTCCTTTTTTCACACAAATAGAGCTTTCTTTTGGTGGTATTTAATCACCGCTGGGTTTTTTATTTTTTTCACTATAATTAAAAAAAGACAGAAAAATGAATTTTTCTTCGTTTCTGTTATAAAATTTAGCAGATTAGTAATTTTTCTTCATAAATTTTGGCCTAAATTTATACTGCTACCTATCTTTGGTAAAAAAAAAAAAATAGTGTATATTATTTGGTCTTTGTGAAAGTTATAGAATCTACAAGCTATGGTGCCAATCACTGAATAATGATCACACCTGATGTACTGACGGCCTATCTCATTTCCTGAGACCCCAACAAGCCAGGAAAGTACAAATACCCCCCAAATTACCCCTTCTTGGAAAGTAGACATTCCAAGGCATTTAGTAGGGGTTATGGTTAATTTTTTGAAGTTGTAATTTTTTCCCACGATTCTTTGCAAAATGAATTTTTTTTTCCCCCAAAATTGTCATATGTTAACGGGTTATTTGTCACACCCAGCATATGCATACCACAAATTACACCCCAAAATACATTCTACTACTTCTCCTGAGTATGGCAATACCACATGTGTGAGTCTTTTACACAGCCTGGACACATACAGAGGCCCAACATGTAGGGAGCGCCATCAGGTGTTCTAGGAGCATAAATTACACACATAATTTCTTGACTACCTCTTGCACTTTTGAAGGTCCTGGAGCACCAGGACAATGAAAACACCCAAAACATGACCCCATTTTGGAAAGCAAACACCCCAACATATATTTTAGGAGGCATGATGAGTCTTTTGAACATGTCATTTTTTCCACAAGTTTTTGGAAAATGTGGAAAGAAAATGAAAACACATTTTTTTTTTACACAAAGTTGTCTGTTTATACAATATTTCTAACACACAGCATGTACATAGCAAAAATGACACCCCAAAATATATTCTGCTACTCCTACCGAGTATGGCGATACCACATGTGTGACACTTTTACACAGCCTGACCACATACAGAGGCCCAACATGCAGGGAGCACCGTCAGGTGTTCTAGGGGCATACATTTAGAATCTAATTTGAACATCATTTACACTATTGTGAGGCACTGTGGTGGCATGGATAGGCACTGTAGTGGCACAGATGGGCATTAGAGTGGCACGGGTGGGCACTGTAGTGGCACGGGTGGGCACTGTAGTGGCACGGATGGGCACTGTAGTGGCACGGATGTGTCACGGATGAGAACTGATGTGGTATGGATGAGCATGAATGAGGCACAAATGAGCCATGGATGGGGATGGATGAGCCACGGATGGGTGGGTGAGCATGGATGGATTGATGGGTGAGCATGGATGGATGGATGGGTGAGCATGGATGGGTGAGCATGGATGGATGGCTGGGTGAGCATGGATGGATGGCTGGATGAGCATGGATGGATGGCTGGGTGAGCACGGCTGGGTGGGTGAGCATGGATGGATGGCTGGGTGAGCACGGCTGGGTGGGTGGGCATGGATGGATGAGTGGGTGAGCATGGATGCATGGGTGAGCATGGATGGATGGGTGAGTGCGCACGGCTGGGTGGGTGAGGATGGATGGGTGAGCACGGCTGGGTGGGTGAGCATGGATGGAGGTACGAGTGGGTGGGTCGGCACGAGTGGGTAGGTAGG
>BLSH010013549.1:174030-200744 GCA_018402905.1 Glandirana rugosa | reverse complement strand
GCGGGAAGTGTCCTAAGTGCCTGGTATTGAAGTGGTTAAATACCACCAAAAGAAAGCTCTATTTGTGTGAAAAAAAGGACACAAATTTCATATGGGTACCGTGTTGCATGACTGAGTAATTGTCATTCAAAGTGTGATAGCGCTGAAAGCTGAAAAATGGCCTGGACAGGAAGGGGGTTTTCGTGCCCGGTACTGATGTGGTTAAGTGGTTAGTTAAATGCAGTGAACTTGCATGGTGATTTTTTTTTAACCCTTTGCATCGGCTCCTGCCGAGGTGTTAACTTCCGTGGACGGACTGGATGTCTGCGAGATGGTTGCAGTTCCATCTTTGGTAATTTTTTGTATCCCTTTTGTTACAGTATTCTGACTGATAAGTAAAGCTTTGCTGAGCTTCTTGTACAAATAAATTATTTTCTTTCTCAGGCCTTGTGACATCATTCTTCCATGTGGTGCCACTGCTGACAGCATGAAATGGGAAGGAGTTTTCTTTGCTAAAGCTGGATACACACTATACAACTTTTGTTGTTAGATTCCCTTTAGATTTACCTTCAACTATGTAGTGCAAAGGCCTGCCTGATTGCATACAAATTGAAAGTGTTAAGGTTTGACCTCATAGGATTTTAGTAAATCTAAAGGAAAAAATCTAAAGAAAATGTTATAGTGTGTATCCAGCTTAAGTAAAGCCTGTAGTTAAACTCTTGTTAAATAGGATTTTGTTGTAAAAAATTTAGCTTTGCTCCTAAGATTTTCATTGGCGTGTATTCATTTTTGCAACATGATCTTGAATGAATTTGTTAGGAAAAATACTTTGTGTGTGCAAATTACCAAATCGTGGTTGCAATCAATAGCCCATATTTGTGGGAGTGTTTTGTAACATAGTGTCCTATAGAAAATGTTGATTGTGTAAAGAAAGTTAAGGTTTTCTGACAAATCTGTTGGGATGCACTCATTTTTTTTTAACACTCATTTATTATCAATCAACTGTGTTTACTCTTTTTAAATCATACTGACAACAGAAACTACCCAAATTACTCTGATCAAAAGTTTGCATACCCTGGTGGTTTTGGCCTGATAACATGCACACAGGTTGACACAAAGGGGTCTGGATGGCTATTAAAGGTAACCATCCTCACCTGTGATCTGTTTGCTTGTAATTAATGTGTGCGTATAAAAGGTCAACGAGTTTCTGGACTCCTGACAGACCCTTGCATCTTTCATCCAGTGCTGCACTGACGTTTCTGGATTCTGAGTCATGGGGGAAAGCAAAAGAATTGTCAAAGGATCTGCGGGAATGTAGTTGAACTGTATAAAACAGGAAAGGGATATAAAAAGATATCCAAGGAGTTGAGAACGTCAAACAACAGTGTTCAAACTCTAATCAAGAAGTGGAAAATGAGAGGTTCTGTTGAAACCAAACCACGGTTAGGTAGACCAACTAACATTTCAGTCACAACTGCCAGGAAAATTGTTCGGGATGCAAAGAAAAAGCCACAAATAACTTCAGGTGAAATACAGGACTCTCTGAAAATATGTGGTGTTGCTGTTTCAAGATGCTGGAGGAATATTTGCATTCATCAGCCAGGAAGCTGCGCATGGGATGTACTTAAACATTCCAACATGGCAATCATCCCAAACACAAGGCCAAGTCGACCTGTCATTGGCTACAGCAAAATAAAGTGAAGATTCTGGAGTGGCCATCTCAGTCTCCTTGACCGCAATATCATTAAGCCACTCTTGGGAGATCTCAAACATGCAGTTCATGCAAGACAGCCCAAGCATTTCCAGGAACTGGAAGCTTTTTGTCAAGAGGAATGGGCAGCTATACCATCTGAGAAGATAAACAGTCTCATCCACAAAAGACTTCAAGTTGTAATTGATGTTAAGGGGGTAATACACAGTATTTAGAACTGAGGTATGTAAACTTTTGATCAGGGTCATCTGGGTAGTTTCTGTTGCCATTATGATTTAAAAAGAGTAAACACAGTTGATTGATAATAAATGGCTTCAGCCAAACACTAACCATGAGTGAAAGAAATGTTTTTGTGTTACTCATATTCTCTGAACAATGGCCAAGGAATCATAAATTCTGCCAGGATATGTAAACTTATGAGCGTGTGTGTGTGTGTGTGTGTGTGTGTGTGTGTGTGTGTGTGTGTGTGTGTGTGTGTGTGTGTGTGTGTGTGTGTGTATATATATATATATATTTATATAGTGTGGGAGATTAGCTCATGGGGATCACTTTTCAGAGTAAGATTCAGCATGGAGGTCGTTTTTTTTTTTTTTTAAATCTGGTGACTTGCCAGGTTTATCACAGGTTTGCAAGTTCAAAACACATAAGAAAAACTGAAAACAATCGGGTTCCTCTTTATACAGTGTGGCGCTGTCCCCCGACACCCACAAAACATGAGCACAGCGCAAACCTTTGTCTTTGAATCCAAATTAGCACACAGAGCTCTGCTCTCTTCCTGGTCATTAAATGCAGGTGGAGAGGGGTTTGAGTGGACCAGAAAGTCCGGGCCGGAACCAGCTCTGGCAAAACCCGGGTCGGACTTTCACTAGTCGCCTCAACGTGATCGCATGCAAGACGACAAGTTTTGCCCGTCCATTATGGGGCCACGCATAACATCATATCCCCCGCTCAAGCCCCTGGGGCAGAGCAAATGTCCCGACCATGCAGTGGGCCCCGGGAAAGGCCATTGGTGTTATTTTGGAGCCTTCCGACCTGGTGCTCCACTGAGGATTTAAACGGCTGTAGGGCCAGGAAACACCTAGTCACCCAGCTATTTTTCTCCCTGTTACACATCCACTTAATGGGGGCATGGTCGGTGACTAGCCTGAATAATCTTCCCAGCAGGTAGTATTTTAGGGCCTCTAAGGCCCACTTGATAGCCAGGCACTCCTCCTCCACAATGGCATAATTCCTTTCAAGCCTATTAAGCTTCCTGCTAAAGTAGATGATCGGGTGCTCCTCACCGTCTCTGATCTGGGACAGAACAGCACCTAGTCCCACCTCAGAGGCGTCGATTTGAACAACAAACTCCTTTGTGAAGTCTGGGGTCACGAGCACCGGCTGTACACAAAGGGCTTGCTTCAACTTCCAGAATGCCTTCTCGGCTTCAGGACTCCACTTAACCATTCCTGATCCTCTACCCCTCGTCAGATCGGTCAGAGGGACGACAATGGTGGCAAAGTTGTGATAACCTGTAATCCCCAGGAAGGCACAAACCTGTTTTTTGTTCACTGGTTGGGGCTACTTTTGAATGGCCTTGATCTTATTGGTCTGTGGCTTGAGCAGACCCCGGCCAATCACATACACAAGGTATTTGGCTTCCTCCAGACTTTTGGAACACTTTTTTGGGGTTGCTGTTAAACCTGCTACCCTCAGTGAATCTACCACTGCCTGTACCCGGGGCAGATGTGATCAACAATCTGAGCTGTGGATGACCACATCATCCAGATAGGCCGCTGCAGCCTCAAGGTTTTATCCATCATCCTCTGGGAGGATGCAGGGGCCCCATGCAGACCAAAAGGCATCCGCTTGTATTGGAAGGACCCCTCGGGGGTAGAAAAGGCCATTATTTCCTTTGCTGCCTCCGTTAGGGGGATCTGCCAGTATCCCTTAGTTAAGTCTAGGGTTGTGTACCGGGTACCTCCCAACCTGTCCACAAGTTTGTCAACCCGTGGCATTGGGTATGCGTCAAACTTAGACACGTCATTCAGCTTCCTGAAATTGTTACAGAATCGGATAGTGCCATTGGGCTTTCGGACCAGCACTATAGGGCTCGACCAGGCACTGTGGGACCTATGACATCTAACTCCAACATGGTTTTTATTTCTCTCGCCACCGCCTTTCGTCTAGCCTCAGGTATTCGGTAGGGTTTTACATTTACACGGACCCCTGGTTCCGTGACTATGTCATGTTGTAGTAGTGGTCAGTCCGGGTAGGGAAGAGAAAAAGTCTTTATTTTTACTGACAAATTCATTAACGTTGTTTTGTTGCATCAGTGACAAGGATTCTGTTATAGGGACATCCGGGGTTAGGGGGTAATGTCACGTACCTGGTGGTAGAGTCTGACTTATGCAGTAGGCAACAACTCTTGCGGCCCTGGTTCCAGAACCTCTGGTAGAGCAGACAGGGGGCACTGGAGCGCAGGGGGGCATGAAGGCTGGATTGGACACAGATGGTGGTAAGATGTCTTCCAGAAGTCCATGCAAGACTGAAGAATAGTGATAGAGGCCTGGTCAACAACATGCGGGCAGAGCAGTACAGGAGGAGCAGGCAGTCAGATAGTCGGATGCAGGCAGAGTCGGCAACAGGCGGGCAAACTGAGGTACAAGGGGTCAGGTAGAATGGTCGTAAGCAAGCCGGGGGTCGGTGCACAGGTAAACAGGAAATCACAGAACGGGTAGCTAATAGCACTGGATGTTGGGTGCTGTCTGCTTAAATGGGCCGTTCTGGTGCCAATGCCGACACATACGCATGGCGTGCGCACACGCTATGTGCGCCCGCACACAGGCCCTCCAGTGGCCAAGGATGTTTCCTTACATTGCCCCCCCCCCACAAGGGGCAGCCTCTGGATGCCCAAACAGGCTCTTGGGTCTGGGTGTCTCCTCCAGAACAGCTTAACAAGTTCTTCAGCATGGATATGGTCCTCGGGTTCCCATGAGCTCTCCTCAGGCCCATTCCATTTCACAAAGAACTGGATGGTGCCCCGCCTCTTTCTGCAATCGAGGATGGCTTCCACTTCAAACTCTTCATCATCCACAAGGATCGGCTCTGGTGGGGTCATCCTCCGATCTGGGAAAGGGTCCTGGATCACAGGTTTCAGCAGGGTGACATGGAACACGGGGTGAAACCGTAGGGATGATGGCAGATTCAATTCATACACCACCTCCCTGTTAATCTTCCTCTTCACGGGGAAAGGGCCAATGAATCTTGGGCCCAGTTTTTTGACGGACAAGACAGTCTCAGGTTCTTGGTTGCTAACCAGACTCGGTCACCAGGTTGTAAATCCAGTTCCCCGCTGTTCCTCTTGTCAAAAGCCCTCTTAGAGTGTTCCTGGGCCCAAGACAGTGTCTCCTGTAATAGTTTATCGTTCCTTTCAAGGGATTCTGTTGTTTTTTTTATAACGCTGGCATCGTACTTTCTGGGATTATGTTGGGTATAAACGTGGGGTGGTAGACGAGGCTTGCCCAAAATGGAGATTGCTTGGTAGCTGAGTGTATAGTGTTATTGTAAGCAAACTCGGCTATTGGTAGTAGCGAAACCCAGTCATCCTGAGCAGAGGAGTAGCATTGGAGGTACTGCTCTAAGGTCTGATTAGTCCTTTTTGTCTGACCATTTGTTTGGGGGTGATAGGCCGATGAGAATGCCAATTCGATTCCCAATGCAGTACATAAAGCTTTCCAGACCCGGGATGTGAACTGCACGACACAATCTGAGACTATGTTAACGGGGATCCCATGAAGTCGAACCACTTCCTTGATAAAAGTCTCTGCAGTTTCAGCTGCGGTAGGAGTGCCTTTCATGGGAATAAAGTGCACCATTTTGGTAAGGCGGTCCACAACTACAAAGATGGAATTGAAATTTGCAGATGGAGGTAGCTCTACTATAAAGTCCATCGAAATATGGGACCATGGGCGCTCAGGAATGGGCAGCGGGTTTAACAGACCCCCCAAGCTTTAGCCCGGCTGGTGTTGTTTTGGGCACAGACGGAACACGTGCCAACATATTTTCTGCAGTCCTTGCCGACAGATGGCCACCAAAAGGAGCACAAAAGCAGCTCCACCGTCTTGCGACCTCCAAATTATCCCGCCATTTTGTGGTCATGGCTGAGTTCCAATACTGAGAGCTGTAGTTCCTCTGGAATGTATATTTTGTCGTGGTACCACCACAGCCCATCTTTCACTGTCAGCTTAGGATCCAGAGACATAGTGGATTCGGCCAGAGATCGCCTTATCTGAGACAGTAAGTCTTTCTGGGTGAGCAGGAAGTGCCAGGAAGGCAGGATGTTGTCTGGTGGTGCGGACCCTCCTGGTTCACTGAACATTCTGAATAAGGCGTCTGGCTTTATGTTCTTCGACCTGGGCCTGTAGGTGATGTGTAGTTGAAAGCGGGAGAATAAAGCCCAACGTGCCTGATGGGGTCTTAGTCTTTTGGCAGTGTGTAGGTACTCCAAATTCTTATAGTCGGTGAAGACCATAACAAGCTTTAGGAAGGCTTCTTGGGCCTCAGGGGGCCAGTGGAAATAGGTGTTCTGTTTGGTGAGCTGGGTAATTGGTGCGATCACCACAGAGAACCCTTTGATAAACTTCCTATAGAAGTTGGCAAAGCCTACAAATCGTTGGACCCCTTTCCTGTCTATGGGAGCTGGCCAATCTAAGATTGCAGACACTTTCTTGGGGTCCATCGTGAGTCCGGTAACTGAAATGATGAGGCCCAGGAACGGAATGCTGGAGCATTCGAATGCACACTTTTCAGCCTTGGCGTAGAGCCCATGTTGTTAGAGACACTGTAATACACACTTTACGTGCCTACGGTGCTCATCCATTGTGGCATAAAAGATGAGGATATCGTCCAAGTAGACGATGATGAATTGGTCCAGATAATTCCGGAAAATATCGCCCAACAAGTGCTGAAAGGTGGCCGGAGCATTACAAAGCCCAAAGGGCATTGCGAGGTATTCGTAGTGGCCGAAACGTGTTTGGAAGGCCGTCTTCCACTCGTCACCCTCCTAGATGCGAAGGAGGTTCTAAGCCCCGCGGAGATCCAACTTGGTGAAGACTGTAGCTGACCCGAGCCTTTGAAACCGTTCTGGGACTAGAGGTAGAGGGTAGCGAATTTTTAACTGTGACCTTGTTGAGGTCCCTGTAGTCTATGCAGGGTTGAAGGGAATGGTCCTTTACCACAAAGAAGATCCCTGCACCTGTCGAGGAAGTAGAAGGTCTGATGAATCCCTTTTCGAAATTCTCGTCTAAATAAGCCTTGAGGGCTTTCAGCTCTACCTCCGTGAGGGGATAAATCCTGCCAAATGGTACCTCAGCACCGGGCAACAGCTCTATAAGGCCTGTGAGGTGGGAGTTCATCTGCCCCCTTTTTACTAAACACATCAAGGAACTCAAGATAGGCCGTGGGGACAGCTCTGCGGGTCTCCGGGTCCGGATCCACGTCTAGACAAAGCATGGAAGGAGGTACTTCCGACCCCAGCTGCTGACAATGGTGCTGACAGTAGAGAGAGGAAAATTTAACTTCCCCAGTAATGGTGGGGCAATGAGCCCAGAGCCATGGCAGTCCTAGGATAGGAAAGAGCGGTGACGCAATAATGTCCATCAGTAGGTACTCTGCGTGGTCGTTTTGGCAAGGAGAGGGACTGTCCCATGGGTGACTGCACCCGATTTAATGGCAGATCCACCCACCAGGCGGATGACTATCCGGTATGTCTTAGGTCTAAGAGGGACATGATGTTGAACTGCAAATGGCGAGTCCAGGAAGCAGCTGCATGCTCCAGAGTCAAGGATGGCTGGAACCTGGATGCTCCCGCTCGGAAGCTGTAGTGAGACGAGAAAAACAAGGTGGGTTGTTCTATTTGGTATGGACAGAAATTCTCCCTTGGTGGTGCGGGGCCCCTTATGTTTGACCGGACAAGACTTGACAAAATGTCCCAGACCTCCACAGTACAGAGAGGTTAGATGTCAGGCGCCTGTGCTTCTCCTCTGGGGAGAGCGAGGGTCGTAGAAATCTGGGCCCCGGTGGGTCTTGTGGGATTGGTCCCGGGTAGCTGGGTACTCCGGATGGCATCCCGGCAGTTTGGGCAAGCCCTGCGGGCCTTTCCGCTCTGCGTTCCCGCAGGCAGCGGTCCACCTGGATGGTCAGGTTAATTAAGGCATCCAGAGATCGGGGAACACCCACACGAGCCAGCCCGTCTTTAAGCGGATCTGAGAGGCCCAGCCTGAACTGATGGCAGAGTGCCGCCTCATTCCAGGCCGTATCAGCGATCTATCGACGGAACTCAGACACATAGTCCTCCACTGTAGGCCGCCTTGCTGGAGCATGTGGAGGGCAGCCTCCGCAGTGGCAACCTGATGGGGGTCCTCGTCGAGTCGAGCCATAGACTGGAAAACGAGGGTGAGATCAGCGGTTTCAGGAGCCTTTAGTTCCAGTAGCCGATGGACCCAGGCCTGGGGTCCGTCGAGTAGTAGAGAGAGGACCAATCTCACCTTAGTGGCTTCCAGGGAAAAGGTGTGGGGTTGCAGGGCAAAGTAGAGCTCATAAGCGTTACGAAACGCCCGAAACTTCTTACGGTCCCCCATGAACCGTTCAGGCAAGGGCACCTCGGGCTCTGAGGACATCGTGACCATGGTACAGGCAGCAGGCTGGGAGAGCTCCAGGACACTGTTTTCCAACTGGATGTACCCTCTTTGCAAGTCCTTCACAGCTTGGGTGAGCCTGTTAGGTGCATGCTTGGGTCAACCATTAGAGAGGGCTACTGCGCAGACTCGGACTGGCTGTCCGTTGCGGTCACGTACATGGTGGTAGAGTCTGACTTATGCAGTAGGCAACCTCTCTTGCGGCCCTGGTTCCAGAACCCCTGGTAGAGCAGACAGGGGGCGCTGGAGCGCAAGGGAGCACGAGGACTGGATTGGACACAGATGGTGGTAAGATGTCTTCCAGAAGTCCATGCAAGACTGAAGAGTAGTGATACAGGATGCGTCAACAACATGCAGGCAGAGCAGTACAGGAGGAGAAGGCAGTCGGATGGTCGGGTGCAGACAGGGTCAGCAGCAGGTGGGCAAACTGAGCTACAAGGGGTCAGGCAGGAGAATGGTCGTAGGCAAGCCGGGGGTCAGTGCAGGCAGAGTTCAAGCAGATACGGGATCAAGTCGGGTCACAGGCAAACAGGAAATCACAGAACAAGTAGCTAATAGCACAGGTAACGCTGTAGTACGGACAGCACTGGATGTTGGGTGCTGTCTGCTTAAATGGGCCGTTCTGGAGCCAATGCCGACGCATATGCGCGCACACACGCTACGTGCGCCCGGCACAGGCCCTCCAGTGGCCAAGGATGGTTCCTTACAGGTAAACTGTCCTTTTGGGGAGTGGGCACTGCCAATAAACTCTCTCTGTCCTTCCACGTTTTTAGGAGATTAACACGGTAAATCTCTGGTTCCCTTTTCCCAGGCTGGTAAACTTTGTAGTTTATTTCTCCTACTCTTTCCCTAATCTCAAAGGGACCCTGCCACTTTGCCAGAAATTTTCTTTCGACCGTGAGGACTAGCACCAGCACTCTGTCTCCGGGGTTGAAAGTTTGGGTTTTGGCACCCCGACTGTAAACCCTTCTCTGGGCTTCCTGCGCTTTCTCCAAATGCTCTTGTACAAGTGACAGGACAGCTGCAATTCGATCCTGCATCAAGGAGATGTGCTCTATGACGCCTCTATATGGGGTGGCCTCTCCTTCCCATGTCTCTTTTGCGACATCCAGCAGCTCCCTGGGATGTCTACCATACAGGAGTTCAAAGAAGGAATACCACCGTAGACACCTGCGACCTCTCGTATGGCAAACATGAGGTACGGCAGCAAAAAATCCCAATTTCACCTATCGTTATCCACGATCTTTTTTAGCATACACTTGTTAAACGTTTCCACCAGACCGTCAGTTTGGGGGTGGAAAACAGAGGTACAGAGATGGGAGATTTTGTACAACTTGCACAATTCTCTGGTCACTCTGGACATGAACGGGGTACCTTGATCCGTCAAGATTTCTTTAGGGATCCCCAGCCCCACTAAACACCTGGACCAGCTCCTTGGCAATTGTCTTAGCGGAGGTATTCTGAAAGGGTATGGCCTCAGGATAATCCAGGATCACCAGGATGTGCTGGTGACCCCAGGCAGATTTTACTACTGGTCCCACGAGATCCATGCCAATTCACTCAAATGGCACTTCAATTAGGGGAAGTGGGACAAGGGGACTACGAAAATGGGGTGACGGGGCTGTCATATGACACTCAGGGCATGATTCACAGTATTCTTTGACGTCTGCATACAACCCCGGCCAGAAGAATCACTGGGTTATTCCCTCCCTGGTTTTCTCCATACCCAGATGTCCCCCCATTACATGCCCATGGGCCAGATCTAGCAACATCCTGCGGAAGGGTTTGGGAACCACTAGCTGTTCCACTTCGTCCTCCCCGTGCTTCACCACCCGATACAACAAATTGTTTTTAAGAGCCATGTAGGGAAAAGACACCCCCCCCCCAATTAGGGTCCACAGGTACCCCATCCATCACCTTCACGTTTTCTCTGGCTCTAAGGAGTGACATCCCGTAGTAGTTCTGTACAAAAGTCCTCTCTCCAGACCTCCAAGTCAGATACTACATTTGGTTCACTGTCAGGGCAAGAGACATTGTCAGGGTCATTAGCCCCCTGCTGTGAGCTATCTTCCTGCTCCTCCTGCTCCCCAACCAGTACAGGAAAAGGAAGAGGGTCTCCTCCCTCCTCGGTCCTGACACCAGTCTCCCCTTCCATTTGGCAAAACAGGTCTGGCGAGAGGTCTCATGCTTCCGCAACAGGCGGAACTCTATCCTCCAGACTCCCTGTGCCTTCCCATAACCTTCAAAAATGGGGAAAACCCCTGCCCACTAGGGTGTCAAAGTAGTGAAGGTACCACCCCCACTGAATGAGTCACACTACCGCAAGGGGTGTCGATCTCAATCACCGCTGTCTGGTAGTCACGAGTGTCCCCACGTCATCCACAGGTGTCATCTTCTGAATGTGGTAGAGGTGCGTACAGGCTTTGGTTCCATTGTCACCGGCAGTGCGGGTCCCTTCTTTAATTTCAACAGGGCCCCTGCAAATTGGAGATTCTCCTCTCGCTGAGCTGCAACGGCCTCTGCAGCCTGACGGTTAGTTTCCCGCTGGGCTGCATTGGCTTGCAGCAGGGCCTTTAACATTTCCTCCATCTTTGAAAGGTGCCTCGCTGAACACCACCATGTGTGGGAGATTAGCTTGTGGGGATCACTTTTCAGAGAAAAGATTCAGCATGGAGGTCAGTTTCTTTAAAATCTGGCCAGGTTTATTATCAAAGGTTTGCAAGGTCAATACACATAAGAAAAACAAAAACAGAAAACAAAACCTCTCCGTCCAGCGCTACACTAAACAATCAGGTTCCTCTCTATACAGTGTGGGGCTGTCCCTGACACCCACAAAACATAAGCACAGCGCAAACCTTTGTCTTTAAGACTCCAAATTAGCACACAGAGCTCACTCAGCTTTTTCCCTCTGAGATCCAGGATAAAGCTCACCTCTGCTCTCTTCCTGGTCATTAAATACAGGTGGAGAGGGTTCCAATGCTGTTTATTAAAAGCACCAAAAAGTAGTTACAGGACACCAAAAATTAGATCCATGTAGATGTGTTTTGCACTCAAAGATAGTGCTTACTCATTACAAGGATACAACACACTGATAGATCATTATATAGCCAACCCATCGCTCCACACAGGTGCTTAGAGGAAGGAGGGAGAGGCGATAATCAGTGGCTCATTTGTTACCTTGATACACTCTGGGGTTGATTTACTAAAGCTGTAAATTGCAAAATTTGCTGCAGCTCTGCACAGAAACCAATCAGCTTCAAGGTGTTATTGTCAAAGTTTGATTGAACAAGCTGAGGTTAGAAGCTGATTGGCTAGCATGCACAACTGCACCGTTTTTTTTGCACTCTCCAGCTTTAGTAAATCAACCCGTGTCTACACTGCATCAATTAATTTCAATAGTTTTTATTAGGTTTTTCAAAAGGAACAAAAGGGTACCCAGGGTACCAAGGTAACAGAGTATAAAGGTTACATTTTGTGCACAAAACAGCATGACATTGTGGCATGTAACATTGATTACAATACGTTCAAATAGACAATAAGGTGAACATTTGGATGAACATTCAGATGGACAGTTCAATAAATGAGCCTGTACAATTCAGAGTCAGGGGGGATATAGTTGATTGTCTATGTATGGTCTTTGATTGGCCAGGCTTCCCATTTTTTGAGGAATTTTGCTCCATTCAGACTAGACATTCAGTGTTTGAAGACTAGAATGTGTTCAAACGTGTAATGTTGTTGGGTTAGGGTCAGTACCTCTGTCAGGTTGGGGGATAGATCTGTTTTCCATTTCCTTAACATTGTTTGGCATGCTGCAAGTAGGATAGGAGAAATCACTGTTCTTAGCTCTGAAGGGTAGATTTCAATCCCTATGTGGAGTAACGCTAGTTGTAGGTTAGGAGAGATAAGTATTCCAGATATTGATGTCATGTATTTAAATATTTGCGACCAATAGCTTTGTCAGATTAGGGCAGCCCCAGAAAGTATGGATTAGGTTCCCTATTTGGCTATCCTGTACAGGTTATAGTACCACCTGATTTTGAGTGTCATTTCCCCGTGTGCTACACAATGGGATGATTTGTGTAAGGTTTTGATGGCCATGTTCCACTGATTGGTGGTAAACTTAGTTTTAATGTCTTCTTCCCATTTCAGCATGGAGGCTGATTTTTGGAATAGGGATTTATTTTGCAATGTATTATAGATTAATGATATTCCTCATTTGGGTTTTGATTGTGGCGAATATAGGTCTCGGATGGGAGTGGGGATTCTCATCTGGGGTAAAGGGTTCTCTTTTAGGAAGTGCATGATGCAAGTGCACGTGAATATGTAAGTCTCTAGGTATGTTGAATTCTTTTATGATGTCAGCTATGGGCTTTATTTCTTCTCCCTGCAGAAATTCTAGCACTGAATTGATGCCAATATTGGAGCCCTTTGGTAGATAGCCATGGGATGACACTTTCGAATAGTTGAATGGGGAAGGGCCACTGGTTTACCTCTGTTGTATCTATTGGGCTATGTAGTAGTTCCCTCCAAGCAAGTATAGATGCTTGCATAGGTAAAAGTAGCGAGGAGACAGCACCTGAGGTCCATGTGTCACAGATTAGCAGGTGGAACAGGTTCCCTTGGGGAGCTAGAGTTGCTTCAATTTCAGTCCATGTTGGGGGGTTCTCCTTATGGAACCAGTGTGAGTTGGTCCAAGCGAACTGCATAGTAGTAGTCTCATATCTACCCATCCCGCTCCGCCTGCCAATCTGTGTGGGATTAGTGCAATTTTGGAACATCTAGCCTTTTTACCCTGCCAAACATATCTGCTAAGAATACTTGACATAATATTTAGATAGTGTTTTGGTATTGGTATGGGGAGTGTTCTGAACAGATAGAGGATCTGAGGTAGTATCATTTTGAAAGAAGCTGGTTTTCCTGTCCATGAAAGCTCCTTGTTCACATATTGTTTAAGTTGTTGTTCTATTTTGGTAATCAGTGGTGGCATATTAAGGGCTAGGAGATTGCGGGACTGGCTGGTTAGCATAATGCCCAGGTACGGGATGCCTTGTGAGTTCCATTTGAATGGGAGAGATAGTTTTAATTGGGATTGGATTTCTTCTTTTATACCCATACTGAGTATAAGGGATTTGGAAAAGTTTACCTTGTAATAGGAGATTTTGCTAAACTTGGATAGTATGTGGTGGGCTGCTGGTAGAGAATTAGCTGGATCGGTGAGGGAAAGTAAAACATTGTGTGCAAATAGTGTGATGGTGTGTTGGGTTTGGCGAAATTGAAAACCTGTTATTGAGGGGCAGTTCCTAATGCTTTCCGCTAGGGGCTCTATCATGAGGTTGAATATAGTTGGGCATAGAGGACACCCCTGTCTAGTTCCGTTTGATATTCTAAACACTGTGGACAGTAACCCTGATGTATACACCTGCGCTGAGGGATGAGAATACAATGCTTGTATAGCTGTTAGAGATACACCTCTAAACCCAAATTTCTCAAGAACCAAAGACATATTTTGAGTGTACTCTGTCGAACTCCTTCTCCGTGTCTATTTACAAAAGCAGAGAAGGTGTTCGCGAGAGCGCTCTGCATGATTAATGATATTGATTATACGTCTGGTTGCAGCTGAAGTCTGCCTCCCCTTCATGAACCCCATCTGGTCTTTACTTTAATTTAGGGATGTTGCTCGATAGTCGTCTGGCCAGTACTTTCGCGTATATTTTAACAGTATTTAGCAGCGAAATTGGCCTGAAATGTACGGGTGTGGTTGGTTTCTTTGGGCAGGATGACGATGTACGCTTTGAGCATTTCTTGGGGGAAGGAGGAAGTATTTGCTGCCTCAGTAAACATCTTTTGTAGGTAGGGAGCCAGAGAGCTATGAAATCAATTTGTAATAGTCATTCGAAAAGCCATCTGGGCCTGGTGACTTACCTATAGGAAGGGTCGCAATAGTGTCTTGTTCCTTGTTTGTGAAGGGGGCATTAAGGTGTTGTAGTTGTGCTTCACAGAGGGTAGGTAATTTTATGTTGTGTAGAAACTTCTCTATGTCTTCTCTAGATGGTTGGGGTGTTTGAGGGTCATGGTCTAAAATTATATAGCCCTGCGTAATATTTAGCAAACTGGTTTGCTATTTCTTGTGGGTTGATGACTTTTTGGTCAAGAGAGGGGTGGTTGAGATATGCAATTCTGGTTTTAGTTCTAATTGCTTTGAGTTTGTGGGCCAGTAGTTTCCCTGCTCTGTTTGCATTTGTGTATGAGTTAGTTTTGAGGTGTTTGAGGATGTTGTCATAGCGCTTTAATAACAAGATCCTTAGCTCCTATCTTAACTTGTTTAGGCATTTGGAAGTTTGGTTATCAGGTTTGCTTTTATTGGCTGTTTCAAGTTTGTGGATCTCTGACGTGATAGTGTTAAATTCTAAATCATATTTTTTTGGCTCTGGCTCCTAGTTTGATCATAAACCCTCTGATGAATGCCTTGTGTGCATTTCAGAGTGTAAAGGGATTGTTTACTGAGGGAGCATTGATGCGGAAAAAGTTTTGGAGTTCCTTTTGGACGGTGGATGAATTTGTGGGGTCTTGTAGAAGACTAACATTACATCGCCAAATGGGGGTTTGGGGTGAGGCAGACTCCCCTGCTATGGGAATAGAGACAGGAGTGTGGTCAGACCATGCAATATCATGCATTTTGGATGATGACATTCACTGTAGTAGCTATTTATCTGTAACAATTAGATCAATCCTTGAATAGCTGCTGTGTCTGGCTGAGAAAAAGTAACAGTCCCTTTCAGACGCATGCTGGCACCTCCAGGTGTTGTACAGTTCTTCTGAATGGAGTAAGTGCCGTAAGGACAATGTTTGCCTTGGTGACCGGGATGTGGTGTCCATGTCTGGGTCTACCGTTAGGTCAACGTCTCCACACATAAGCACGCACCCGTATTTGATTGACACTATATGTCTAAGAAGGGATTTGAGAAAGCGGATTTGGTGGGTGTTAGGTGCATAAATGTTCACCAATGTGTAAGGCTTTGCGCTTATATGACAAGTGAGGATGATGTACCTCCCTTCTGCGTCAATATTAGAGCTTTTGAGTTCGAAGGCTAGTGTATCTCTTATTGCCAGTAGCATTTTTTTGCTTGTGGTCTTTGCTGCTAGCAAGAAACACATTGGGGTAGTTCTTGTGTGTACATTTGGGTGTTGTACCTAGCTAGAAATGCATCTCCTGCACACACAAGATATCTGCTTTGCGACTGATCGCTTCTGACCACATAAACGTTTGGCCGGGTGGTTCAGGCCCCTAACGTTTGGTGACAAACAGGTGATTGTCATTGTTCAGATGTTTTGGGTGATGTGTGTGGAGTTAGTCTGTACTCACTTTTGTTGTCGGTCAGTTGTGGGTAGTATTCCCCTGCTGGGTTTCGCTTTTCTGCTATTGTTCCTGGCAGGTGGTTCATGGAAATGGTCCATTTGCATGTCGGACATGGTGTTACTTGTGATGTTTCCGTTGAGCTTCTTGTGGGGTTCCGCTGCTCTGAATTGTGCACATAACAGAAAAGAAAAGTAACAATTGCCAAAATAGAAAAGCTTTGGCTGTAACCTTTGGAAGAGAGTTTGTAAAAAGAGGATCTGTGGCTAAATCCATGTGTAGTTCTTGCTGCTTTAGCTGTGAGTGGGAGATCATGATATGGAATTTATCCTATCTTGACCGGGGGTTAGATTAGGTTTTAGTAGACTGACAACTGGGTTCGGAGTCGCCCTTGTTGCTTTTTTTGCCCGAGCGCTTGCGTGATACCACCTGCCATTCGGCCTCCCTGTAATTTATGTAGGTAGGTGCTGATAAAACTGGGGTTTCCAAGTGAAATGCGTCCACGGTAGGGACTGTGTGGACATGTGTCAGTTGGTCTCTCATATCCTTCTCATCCCCTTCGACCATGCCTCATCCTTTCTAGTGCCTTTCGGTACACTGCATGAAGCTTACTGGCCTGACTGCTGCAGGAAGGGAGAATGGCCACATGGTGCGCTCGAGTCCTCAGCCTAGGTTTGTAGCCCAGGAGGACCGAACGCTGTGCTATCCCTCGTGGCATGTGTATCTAGCAGTGCCGATACAGAGAATGTACGTTTGTGACCATCCGGTCGGACTTGGAGGTTGAACGTCCGTGACCATTCGGTCGGACGTGGAGGTTCAGCGTCTGTGGCCACCCGGTCGGACGTGTTTGGTTGAACACCCGTGGCTGCTTGATCAGGAGATGGAAGGTGTACGTTCCTGACCATCCGGTCGGACGTGGGAGACTCTGGCATGCACAGATCATAGTGGAGACATCAGGAGGAGTTTATTTTTCATGCTGAGTGGGAGAAGACATCCATTACATAACTATGCTTGCTTATTATCTATATCCACTCCCATAAATTTCAGTGGTTGGGGGTGGATTGTTTATTGTCATTCGTTGGCCAGGATTTGGACTACTATACGACCCTCAGTATCCAAGGTGCATTTCTCTACTCAATTTTTTCTATTCAATTTTTCTACTTTTTTCTACTCTCCAATTTTTTTCTCCCACTTGTATACCCACCTGTCCATCGTGGCCTATTTTGATCTCCATTAGTATTTAAGCCTAATTTGGACTCAGTGAGGGAGTTTGAACCTAGGTGACCCACCAGGTGATGCTCTATTTAATCAATTTTTTTTTTATGCCAATTCACATAGTCTCTTTGTACTGGTGACGTGGTCTGGTCATAACTCACTTTGTCCAAGCTTTATGTTTTGGTATGAGTTGACTGCATGCATGACACTTGTCTAGACAGTGGATTTAATTGACAACATTGTCATGTTGGTGGGGGTGATGGTTTATGTCTGTTTTTCATGTGAGTTTACATTTTAAAATGTATGTAATTCATCAATAAATGTATCATTATTTTATCTAATTTTGCATTGTTGTTTGAAATTGAGTGGGTCAATATGTCAATATGGCTCCAGTAGTGGTTCTTTTGGACCCCTCTCTCTCTATGATGTCCTTTTTTGGTTAGGTTCTGTTTTTTTGCCACTGAGCCCCACTGGTCTTTTAGTTCGGTGAGTGGACTAGCCCACAACTTGGCCTCCCCGGGCAGATACTTCAGTCAATCAGGAGTCTTCGGATCCTATTTATAGTATAATTCCTGGGTGTAGTATGAGCCTACATCTAGGGTTGAGACGGGGATGGTAGCTCCATTGTGCATGATGGATAGTGTGGTGGGGTACCTCCATTTATGAAGAATCTTATGATTTCTCAGTGCTTTGGTTATGGTCGCCAGGTTGCGGCGGCGTAGGAGCGTATGTTTAGACAGATCAGGAAGCATTTGTATGCCGGTATACGGCGTGGGTAGGCCCTCCGATTTCTTGGCAAGAGTCATTAGCTGGTCTTTGATGTGAAAAAAATGGACCCTGAGGAGGACATCTCTTGGTGTCTCTGCTGGCAAGAAAGACTGCCTAGTTATATATCAGACACACCGAAGGTGAAGAGCCGTGTAATAAATTAACTCCTTTGCCCAGAAAGTTTGACCAAAATACCCTCTCAAGCACAATGACCCAACCATCCAACATTGACACCAATGAAAATGCCAATCTTAAAATAGTATCCCTCAACGTAAAAGGATTGAATATCCCAGAAAAACATAGTCAAGTGCTCTCTTTAATGCATAAACTTAAGGCTGACATTGTGCTCCTTCAGGAAACGCACTTCAAATCGACCGCTATACCCAAGCTAACCTCTAGACGTTTCCCCACATTTTACCACGCCACCAATGACCTAGCCAAAACCAAAGGGGTCACCATCCTTATAGCAAGCCACCTCCTCTGGCAGCTTACAGACTCAATAGAGCACGAGGAAGGCAGATACCTACTCCTGAAAGGTACAATTCGGGGTAGGCCGGTGACTTTAGCTAATGTCTATAGTGCCAATACAGCGCAAGTCACCTTCTTCAGAATGATTACTGAACTGCTTACAGGCTTCCAATCTGGCCTATTTTACGCAGAGACTTTAACCTCGCCCTAAGTCCTCTTATAGACATTTCGAATGGTAGATTTAAACCCAACTCCAACTCCTCGGCCTACATGATACATGGAGAACGCCAGACCCTGGCGAGAGAGACTTTACCTTCTTTTCCGCCCCACACAATAAGTACAGCAGAATAGATTACATGTTTGTGACTCAAAATGACCTAACCTATCTTACGAACACCTCCATTGAAACAATGGTGTTCTCTGACCACCATCCAATAACGATGACCCTAACCTTTCCTGAAAGGATCCCTCTAAGATTTGGCATCTCGACTCCTCCCTCCTGACATCAGAACACGATATGAAAGGGATTGAAAAAGAGCTGAAAGACTTCTTCCTACTTAATGATACACCTGAGGTGACTCTGCTTACCCAGTGGGAGGTGCACAAGTGTGTCATTAGGGGTAAATGCATAGCCCTTAAAACAGCCCTTAAAAAAGCTCAACAAGCAATGATTAATGATCTCTCGAATAAGATCAAAACCCTAGAACGCATGCATAAACAGTCTCAGGCCCAAAACACCTATCAGGAGCTCGTCCAAACCAGACCGTTCCTATTAGCGGAACTTAATCAGAAAACCCGCCGCAAATTCACCCTTGCCCAGAAACTCTATTACGAGCATGGGAAAAAGAGCGGGAAGCTCTTAGCCAAAGCTCTTCATGCCCGAAAGGCCAATACTTGCGTCTACCTACTGAAGGATACACAAGGTCACACCATATACACGAACAAGGACATAGCAGGCCTTTTCGAACACTTCTACAAGGGGCTGTACAACCTCCCCTCCCTGCTAGCTACCATTGGGGCAAACCAAACGTGCGCTAACCTAATCCAAAACTTTCTCTGAACCTATAGTCCGAAACCTATCCCTGTGCAGGACAGGGAACAGCTTGATAAGCCCATTTCAGTAGAAGAATCCAAAGTGGCAGTGAAACAGCTTAAAACTGGAAAAAGCCAGGACCCAGATCATTTCACGGCAGCCTACTTCAAAATGTTTCCTGATATACTCGCGTCCCCATTCCTGAAAGCTTTTAATACCCTACACCCTCACGCACCCCAGCAACACAGACTACTAGAGGCCCATATAACCGTGGTTCCCAAGGAAGGTAAAGACACAACAGCAGTGACGAATTACAGACTGATATCCCTCCTGAACGTGGATGTCAAAATTTTCGCTAAAAATACTGACCAACCGCCTCCTGCCTCTCCTACCCCAGTTAATCGATAATGATCTAGTAGGTTTTAACCCTGGCCGGGAAGCCAGGGACAATACAACCAAAGCCATCAACATCCACCACTGGTTAGCGGTGACGCAACAGAAAGGTTTCCTTCTTTCAATGGATGCAGAGAAGGCATTTGACAGGTTGGCCTGGGACTACCTAGAAACAGTCCTTGAACATCTAGGCATTGGTTCGCAATCCCTACAATTTATTATGTCCCTTTATACAACACTAACTTCCAGAATAAAAGTAAACGGCCACCTGTTGAATGCCTTCCCCATCCACAATGGAACCAGTCAAGGATGTCCCCTATTCCCGATTCTGTTTGTACTCACCCTGGAACCACTCCTACGTCGCCTTAGAGCCAACCCCCGACATCCAAGGAATATCAATAAGAGACCGTACATATAAGCTTGCGGCATTTGCCGATGATATTCTTCTTTTCCTCCAAAACCCATTAATCACTATACCAAATTTACTGAAGGAATTTGATTTATTTCACCAAATATTCAATCTTAAAATAAACTACACCAAATCGCATGCGTTAAACGTATCAATTTCGGATGAGGAAGTAGTCCAATGTAGCATGAACTTCCCCTTTAAATGGCAACCCCATGCAATTACATACTTAGGTATACAACTAACGACCCATTTCTCAGACCTATTCTTAAAAAAAATCTACACATACTTAAATCCATCATGGTCGATCTCCAGAAGTGGGACAAACCGACCTTCTCTTGGTTTGGCCGGGCGGCCATCCTCAAGATGAATGTCCTCCCAAGACTGCTTTACGTCCTGCATGCCCTCCCAATCAAACTTCCCAGCAGCTTCTTCATAGCTTATAAACGGCTATGTTTAAACTTTCTCTGGAAACAGAAGCACCCGAGGGTGAGCTACAATCAATTAATTAGGCCGAAAGAAAAAGGCGGAATAGGCCTCCCAGATCTCAAGCATTATTACCTAGCTACTCATCTGACAAGGGTGATAGATTTGAGAGCCCATGACGGGCACAAGGACTGGGTAAGCCTTGAATCTTCCTTCTCCCCCATGCCCGTGAAGCTGACCCCGTGGATCCTAACGGATCCCCTCCAACAGGCAATAAAAGAACACCCACTGATCTGCCCGACGTTACAATGCTTCAGAGAGGCATGTGCGAAGGGGAACCTCTCGACTACCCCAGGACCGTTAACGCCGATCTGACACAACCCTGCTTTCCCCCCAGGCCTCCACAGGAAATTTTTTGTAGACATATGGCCACACCCTGAGATACATGCATACCAGTTTTATGGCGGTGAAAAGTTCACTGACCACACTCAGCTGGCAACCGAGGGGGAACAAAGCCCCTTCCCCCACTGGGCTTACTTGCAAATCTGCCACTTCTTGAGGGAAAGTTTCCCTATCGAGACCGCTCACACCATTCGAAACATTATGCACTCAAAACTCTCCCCAACGCCATATGATATCGACACTATACTCTATGCTATTCATCAACACGCCCCCCAACCTAGGGAAAGCTTGCAAGACTTGGGAGAGAGACCTACAGATCGACATCTCGGAAACCCAATGGGAACGCATTTATACCTTAGCCCACAAGGGGTCGTTAAATGTGACAGTCCAGGAAAATAACTACAAAACACTAACCAGATGGTACCGTACACCTGCTCTTTTACATAAAATCAATCCATCCATCCCAGATACCTGCTGGAGACGCCAGGATGAAGTGGGAACGCTACTACATATATGGTGGTCATGCCCCAAAATACGCCCCTTCTGGGCTAAGGTCAGAGAGATCACGGAACAGGTCACTACCGTGCAGGTGAAACTCTCACCAGCCCACTTAATACTGCATCACCTCTCAGTTCCCACATGCTCGTACTGCAAATCTCTCGCCATGCATATGGTCAATTCTGCAAAATGATGCATGCCAAAATACTGGAAATCCCAGCACACACCGACGATCTTAGAATGGTTCCACCGTATTAATAAAACAGCCGAGATGGAGGAACTGACCCATATAGCCAAGGATACACCAGGCAAATATACCCACACATGGGCATGTTGGACACATTTCGTAACCACAGACCGGTATAAAAAACTCACCTCACCCAGCGTTTTGAATGCATCACTCTGAATCTAAAACCGCTCAGCATTTCAGACACAGACACGCCCAATTACTTTCCTCTGTCCCACCGAATCCGTGGAGGGAGAGACCCCTGACCCCAAACAGGGGGAGAAGTCGGGGACTCACCCACCTATGCCTAAAAGAGAAGACCCACTATGCAGTAGCTGTCACGGCACGACTCTAATGACCCTCTAGTTAAGACTCATCCTCTTGACCCTACCTAGGCTGTTGTGGAGACGGGAAAGGCGGGTAACGCCCACCGCCGTCCCCAGGATTTCCCTCCCCCCTCCCCTTCCAGCCTGACCCCCCCTTTTTTTTCCACCACCACCCCCCCACCCTTTCCGGTTTAACAAGTCGTACCTACTCACCCTCAATTCGGGCCGCCGAACACGAGGTTACCTTAAAGTATTCTCCCACCGCTGATGGGAGAGAGGCTGAAGAGACCACATGCCCACCCCAACCTTACACTAACATATTTCAACCAGACACCTAGTCAGAGAAGAATTCTAAAACCCTTAATGCACACGGATTGCAGTCTGACCTACGCGAACAGCTGACATCCTACAGATGTGAGCCCAGGTGACCATGAGCCACCTAGATACTGAGGTATTTATATGTTGCCCTACTAATTAACCTACAGATTTACCATCCCTTTCTTTTTTATAGAAACGTACTTGGCTTCACAAATCAATGGTGTCACTACAACACTTTGTTTTGTTATCTGTACACAATGTGTCTAATCGCCTGATCCATGATTCTATACAACGGTGCAATTTCGTTACTCTGTACCACTTATATAACCTGTTATATATAGTGTATCCCAGGCATCCTCAAACTACGGCCCTCCAGCTGTTGCGGAACTACACATCCCATGAGGCATTGTAAAACTCTGACATTCACAGACATGACTAGGCATGATGGGAATTGTAGTTCCTGAACAACTGGAGGGCCATAGTTTGAGGACCCCTGGTGTATCCTCTAAAGCTTTGCCAGTGTTTAATCACCTGGAGGCAGAGGCTATGAATACTTTGCTTGGAAATTGAAAGGGTTTAGGTTTGACCTCATAATATATATTTTTGATAAATCTAAAGAAAAATTGTACAAGAATATTGTATAATGTATGGCCAGCCTTAGCCTCTGAACTACTTAAAAGAAAAAAAAAAAGTAATACTTTGATATACTGTATACGGAAAAATATTCATTGCGTTTACCCCATACTAGCACTATACATCTATCTACGTATGATGTAAGCAAGTATTTGACATTTTGTACAGTAGAAAAGAAAAGAGAGGGATCATTGATGCAGTTGGCCAGCTTCAACACATGCACTATATGCAAACCAAGAATCTGTTTTTTTGAAAAAGCATGAACTGACTTGCCTTTTCCCAGTTAAGGTAGACACTCAGACAAGAGCCAACATCATCCTTTGCCAAGTTCTTAAGTACAGCCTGTATTGCTTTACTGACAACTCCATATGTAGAAAATATATCATTCCACGAGCTCACAATGAATAGTAGCAATCTGTCAGGGTCTGGGAAATCTAAACAAGGACAAAAATAGAAAATTAAGCAACTCTTTAAACATGGTCATATTTCACAACAGCCACATATTACTAAGAATACATTTAAGGGTCTAATGACACTTCTACACTTTAGGAGTGTTGTTAAAGTGATTGTAAAGTCAGAAGGTTTTTCATCTTAGCAATCTATGTGCAGCAGCAGCAGCCCCAGCACCCCCTAATACTTTCCTGAGCCCCATCCCTATCCAGTGGTGTCCAGCCGTCCAGGACTCTCCCTCATGAGACACAGCAGTGGCGCCATTGACTCCCGCTGCAGTCAAAGTCAGGCAGCCAATCAGGAGAGAGAGGGGATGGGGCCAAACTAGGCTCCGTGTCTGAATGGACACAGGGAGCTGTGAATCGGCTTGCTTGCAGTGAGGGCACTCGACAGGAGGGAGGGGCCAGGAGAGCAGATTAGGGACCCGATAATAGGACGATCCAGGCTGCTCTGTGTAAAACCACTGCACAGAGTAGGTAAGTAGAACATGTTTGTTATTTTTATGGAGAAAAAAGTAGAATTTACAATCACTAACTTCACCTCAAAAACGGGAAATTGCATCTTCAATAGCAACGAACATGTGCATATGCAATGCAATGAAATGTGCATATGCCTGTAAATATACTTCTACAGTATCTCACAAAAGTGAGTACACCCCTCATATTTTTGTAAATATTTTATTATACCTTTTATCATGCGACAAAACTGAATAAAATACAATTTGCTACAATGTAAAATAGTGAGAACTACTTAAGAACAAATTCTTGGAAAAAGGGTATCCAGCGGGGATTGTAGAGGAAGCATATTCACATTATCTCCATACAGATCCCAGTGGCAATATAGACCAAAAAAAAAAAGACTGCACAACCTTCAAGTTTTGTGACCCAATTTCATAGACAGTTTAGGAGGATGGAGCAAATCCTCCACAAACATTGGTCCATTTTACTACAAGACCCTCACCTCAAATCCACACTTACCGACAAACCTAAGTTCACTTACAGGAGAGCAAGAAACCTAAAAGCCCAATTAGCACATAGCAAACTACGACCTACACACCCCATTGCAACCGGTGCTCCCCTAACCTTTTTTTTTTTTTTTTTTTTTTTAACATCGAGGGGATGTACTAATGTAAAAAAACCCTTTGTCTCACCTGCAAACACGTAACCCATGGTCAAAAATAATTTAGGACCAATAAGAAAAAATATATCCTTTCCGAGTTCTAGAACTGCTGTTCAGAGTATGTTATATATTTCGTTCAATGTCCGTGTGGTCATGTAGGCCGCACCATTCAGACCTTGAGAAAAAGGTTCGGTGAACACTGGGGCCTTGTTGAAAAGGGCTCAGATAAGCATAGTGTCCCGAGACATTTTTCCGAAACCATGAACAAAGTTCGGATGGATTGCGGGCGTGGGTAGTAGAAGCTATCCCTAAGAGCCTCCCACAGGCAGAAAGATACAAACGCCTGTGTGAGAGGGAAAATCATTGGATTTACACTCTGGATAGTCTCTCGCCGGGCGGGTTGAATGAGGACCTTGAAGTAAACATCCGTTTATAGAGACCAGACATATATAAATGATCTATTTATTACCCATCTCCCCCTAATATGGTTTAACTACATAACCAACTTTTCAATTAAAAAATGTCATTCATTAATTTTATCACATCCACCCTGTAACATATATATATTTACACATATTTATTTTTAGATATGAGCATCTATGGACCACACCATTAGCCCACATTATGATAGTGAGTACAATACATTTGTGTTCATATATTTACATACCCTGGCAGAATTTATGATTTCTTAGCCATGTTTTTAGAGAATATGAATGATAAAACAAAAATCTTTTCTTTCACTCATGGTTAGTGTTTGGCTGAAGCCATTTATTATCAATCAACTGTGTTTACTCTTTTTAAATCATAAGGGCAACAGAAACTACCCAAATGACCTTGTTTAAAAGTTTACATACCCCAGTTCTTAATACTGTGTATTGCCCCCTTTAACATCGATGACAGCTTGAAGTTTTTTGTGGTATTTGTGGACGAGGCTCTTTATCTTCTCAGATGGTAAAGCTGCCCATTCCTCTTGGTAAAAAGCCTCCAGATCCTGGAAATTCGTGGGCTGTCTTGCATTAACTGCACATTTGAGATCTCCCTAGAGTGGCTCAATGATATTGAGGTCAGGAGACTGAGATGGCCACTCTAGAACGTTCACTTTATTCTGCTGTAGCCAATGACAGGTCGACTTGGCCTTGTGTTTTGGATCATTGTCATGTTGGAATGTCCAAGTACGTCCCATGCGCAGCTTCCTGGCTGATGAATGCAAATGTTCCTCCAGATTTTTTTTTGTGATAACATACTGCATTCATCTTGACATCAATTTTTACCAAATTCCCTGTTCCTTTGTAGCTCACATCCCCAAAACACCAGCGATCCACCTCCGTGTTTCACAGGCCTTGGTGACTCTTCTCCAAATGAAGCATTTATGGTTGTGGCCAAAAAACTAAATTTTGGTTTCATCACTCCAAATGACTTTGTGCCAGAAGGATTGATGCTGGTCTTTGTGCTGTTTGGCGTATTGTAAGCGGGATACTTTGTGGCATTTGCGTAGTAATGGCTTTCTTCTGGCGACTCGACCATGCAGCCCATCTTTCTTCAAGTGCCTCCTTATTGTACCGCTTGAAACAGCCACACCGCCTGTTTTCATAGAGTCCTGAAGTTATTTGTGGGTTTTTCTTTGCATCCTGAACAATCTTTCTGGCAGTTGTGGCTGAAATTTGAGATGGTCTACCTGGCCGCGGTTTGGTTTCAACCGAACCCCTCATTTTCCACTTCTTGATTAAAGTTTGAACACTGCTGATTGGCATTCTCAATTCCTTGGATATCTATTTATATCCCTTTCCTGTTTTATACAGTTCAACTACCTTTTCCCACAGATGTTTTGACAATTCTTTTGCTTCCCCCAAGACGCGGAATCCAGAAACTTCAGTGCAGCACTGGATGGAAGATGTAAGGACCTGTTAGGAGTTCAGAAACGCATTTACCTTTTATACACACACACTAATTACAAGCAAACAGATCACAGGTGAGGATAGTTACCTTTTATAGCTATCCAAACCTGTGTCAACTTGTGTGCATGTTATCAGGTCAAATCACCAGGGTATGTAAACTTTTGATCAGCATCATTTGGGTAGTTTCTGTTGTAATTATGATTTAAAGAGAGTAAACACAGTTGACTGATAATAAATGGCTTCATCCAAACACGAACCATGAGCGAAGAAATGTTTTTGTGTTATCATTCATATTCTCTGAAAAATGGCCAAGAAATCATAAATTCTGCCAGGGCATGTAAACTTATTCAAATGTACGGGACCGTCTTAAATACTAAAGAACCGGTAAAAAGTCTCTTATACTTACTATTGTGTTTT
>BLSH010013549.1:147928-166067 GCA_018402905.1 Glandirana rugosa | reverse complement strand
AAAAAAAAAAAAAAAAAAAAAAAAAAAAAGACGCCAGCACCCCTTGGTCCCTTGGAAGCCTGAGCTCCCCTCTCTGTGACCCGTGGAGCATCCCCTGCCAGCTGAGGAACCTATGCAGCTGGGCCGGACCAGGCTATCTCCTGAGGAATATGCTAGGCGCAGAACTCTAGGCCTGTGTATCTACTGTGGGGGCAAAGGTCATTTTCGTGAAACTTGCTCGCTTCATCTGGGAAAAGCTCTGGTCTAATACATTTAGAAGGTGGATTATTGGACCTAGAAACATCACCTTCATGTCTCCTCCTTTTGGTGTTCCTTCATGTCGGTGCTTTTTCTCATTCCATCTTGGCATATCTGGAGAAGTGCATCTTCCATGAAACGTACCCTTCTGCCCCTCGCCACTCAATTGGTGATCTTGGAGATCGATGGCGCTGTTCTTCCAGGGGGCCCTATCCGCTTCCAGACCCTTCCTGTTAATATGTCGGTAGGAATACTCCACCAGGCGATATCCTTTCTTATCCTACCTAAGGCCTCAACTCCCATCGTAATGGGCCTTCCCTGGATACAGCTCCATTCCCCCCACGTTGACTGAGCTTCTGGGCAGATACTGGCTTGGGGTTCCTGGTCCTGCCTACTCAAGTTTGCCCTAAAAGACTTCCTGTTGCCACCACTTCAGTTTCTTCTGCCCTTCCCTCTGCATATAGCGATTTCCAGGATGTCTTCTGCAAGAAATCAGCTGAAGTGCTTCCTCCTCACAGGTCCGCTGACTGCCATTGACCTTGTTCCTGGAGTGACTCTGCCGAGGGGCTGTACCTGTCCCGTGTCCATCCCAGATACCCTGGCCATGTCAGAGTATGTCTCTAAAAACCTAGAGTAAGGGTTAATCCGGAAGTCCTCGTCGCCTGCGGGAGCAGGATTATTTTTTGCTGCCAAAAAGGATGGCACTTTAGGACCCTGCATTGATTATTGGGGCTTAAACGCGGTGACAATCAAGAACAGATACCCCTTACCCCGAATATCTGAGCTATTCAATGGGTTTAAAGGTGCAAAAAAACAGTAACTCCCAGTGCCAAAAGGTCTCCCATAATAAAAAACAGCAAGGGTGTGACAACTCCAAGACTAGGCGGGTGCTGCCCTCCTCGGATGGGGTAATCTGATAAAAAAGAGAGAAAAGACAAAAAAAGAAGGTGCGCACACCTAGTGCATTACCAGAGACATTTAATAGAATAAAACAGGTAGAAGTGAGTACTCACAGAGTAGCAACTCTCAAAGAAGCCATGCAGCAAAAACATTGTTACAGGTGTGGACACAGCAAGGGGTAATGGATGAAAGTTGACGCGTTTCTCAGAGTTAAGCTGCTCTGGATGACAGAGCACAGCACTTTATATATGGCTGTGGTGGAATGAATGATCAAATTGATGGGGGAGTTAATTGAATTTTTAATTGAATAATTAGATGAAAAAAAGAAACCATGTACAATTAATAAATTCTTAATAATGAATGATAAATTGATAATTAATAATTATTATATACCATTGCAGCATACCGATGAGTGACCTTTACAAAATAGTTTGCACTTGTATAAGCAATAAATGATGACTCACCATAGCCACATCAACCATAATGCTATAATGGCTGCTACAATGGTAGAAAAACAAACGTTCCCAGAGGGAGAATTAGGACACAGGGACACAATTGCAAATGGACCAGGAAGTACTGGAGCTCCCCGCACTGCACACCGCCGGACTCCTCCTATAAGACCTGAGCCAGGTGCGGGTCAGGTGCAAGTGCATCCCCCCCGGAGGGGAGACGGATTCAAGGCTAAAATCCTCCAAAGATGTCCAGACCCCCTCACATCGCAACACGCCTGTCACGGAGGGGCCGATGATCTCGCCCCCTCCGGAACAAGCAAAGCGGTGCTCAGGAAAATCCATCCTCTCGAGACACTCAGGAGGAGGCATGTGATGTCACACCCAGAAGTGTCGGGCTGTGTCCCTGCCAGAGGAAAACAGTACACAGCATAGTATATGAAAGCGCTGGGCAGGCAATACCAGAGGGCAGAACCCCATTACATTTCATAGCTGGTTATAAAACACAGTAATTAAGCTCATATAAATTCAGAAAGATCACTTGGTTGCGCAACACAATATTAATGCTGGTGAAATTGCAAATAACTAACTAGGACTAAAAACTTGGATTGAGGCTTGCAACTTAAATTCAAAAGTAATTCATCAGAGCATTCATTATATATATATATATATATATATATATATATATATATACGTACCAAAGGAAAAAGGTGTAAACCCACAGAGCCACACGTGGACCACATCCTGAGGATAAACCCGCATATGTGGGCAACACACCTGTGTGACACATGATATTAAATACATGCAACGTGCAGTGTAACTGTCGTGAGACCACTTCTGCCTCTAAAGTTCGGGCCAGGAGACCCATGTGCGGGCGTATGTAGCGTTTGCGCGCGCCTATGCACGCTGGTGCGTGCGTGGTCCCCAGATGGTCATTAAAGCTGACAGCACCTTGCAATCGGTGCTGTCCGTTCTACAGTGTTACCGTGTTTCTGAGTGACCCGTTCTGAGCTTCCTGTTACCTGGCCTGAACCTGTATCTGTTTGAACTCTGCCTGCACCAACCCCCGGCTTGCCTATGACCACTCTTCTGTCTGATCCCTGTGTACCTCATCCTGCCTGCCTGTTAACAACCCTGCCGGCACCCGACCATCCGATTGCCTGCTCCTCCTGTACTGCTTTGCCCACGTTATTGACCCGGCCTGCATCACTACTCTAAAGTCTAGCATGGACTTCTGGACGACATCTTACCATTACCTGTGTCAAATCCAGCCCTCGTGCTCCCCTGTGCTCCAGCGCTCCGTGTCTGCTCTACCAGGGGTTCTGGAACCAGGGCCATAAGAGAGGTTGCCTACTGCATAAGTCAGACTCTACCATCAGGTACGTGACAGCAACACCCAGGGGTACCCAAATGCTAAAATACTAACACAGAAAATACACTGGTGGTGACCGGGCAGAGATGATGGTGGAATCTTGATATAACAATAGACCACTCTCCCTGACAGGGGAAATATGGGAACCTTCAAGGCATGTGGGTCAGAACAGGGAAGGAGAGCAGAGGTCAGGACATGTCAAAAATGGGCTCAAGTGAAGAGGCCGTGTTGAAGGCACACCTACAGGTCTAAATGTCTACATCAGGGTCTGGACATCAAGTCCTATATTCAAGCCTCTCTTGGTGCCAAGGCCCCCAAACGATGGATCTAAAAGGTTTCTCTCCTACAAAGTCTCCGAAACCTCTATCCAGTGTCAGCATCTTCTCTCATGGTTTCTAACCAGAACAGCCTCAGCCCAGTTGGATTCTGATTATGTTTTTCCAAAAAGTGCAAGGGCAATGAATGCTTATCGAAACCCTTGAGGAGGTTTCTTTTGTGCTCCCCAAAATTGTGTACGAAGCATAAAGCAAACCACAAGGACACAGTATGCAATATGCCACGAATTCTGAACCACAGTTTATGAATTGCCGGATGGTGTGGGATTGCCCATCATTGCCCGTCACTTCCTTCTTTCTGTGACACATGTATTGACATGCACCACAGTTGGAACCCCACACCTATTGCTGCCCTTCTGATCAAAAAGACTGCTCCAGTTGTGGTTAATCATAGTTTTTTGTTGTGTATGGACTCTGCTTGAGGCAATAAAGCCCCTTAAGTTCTTAGGGCTGCGAAAGATGACATTAGGGTGTTTCGGTATAACTTTGGACAGACAAGGGTTCCAATGAAGGATACCCCAGTATTTTTCTATGATACGTTTGTTTGTGAATGCTTTACTGTTGAACCTTGTATTAAAAGTCTGATGTCTGAACAACTGAAGGAACTACCTTTCTTGGCCGGAGTCTCAGCAGAAGTATTTGCCATATTTTGACATTCAATAGCAGCCTTTGTGTACTTTTGCCGATAATAATATGTGCCTCCTCAACGAGGGCCTGACCATATCCTTTCTCCAAAAATGTCTTTCTTGGTACACCACTCTGCTCGTGGTAGTCTTCCAGAAGGGAACAAGTCCTTTGAAGCCAGCAAAACTGATCAAGGGGCACATTTTTGATCCATCTGGGATGATGGCTCTGAGCATGGAGGTAGGAATTTCCTGCTGATGGCTTAAAGTGGGTTTGAGAAAAGATCTGATTCTTGCCATCCACCATCAACTCCAGATCTAAAAATACCAACTTCTGGCTATCCAACACATGGGTGAACTCTATTCCAAAGGGGATATTCTGGCAATGTGCCAGAAATAATTGATAAAATAAATGATCAAAATATCATCGATGTGTAGCGGGCATAGAGGACCAGGTTCACCCTGAAGTGATTATTTGACCAAATGTGAAATTGCTCCCAATATCCCATAAAGAGATAAGCATAACGGGTGAACCTGGCCCCCATAGCTGTGCCCTTGGTTTGTCTATAATACACATCTTGAAAAACAAAGTAATTATGAGTCAGGGCGTACTCAATGCTACGTATGATGAGAGGCCTACTTAGGGTGCAGATGATTCACAAGTGCCAGGAAGCATTGGACAGCTTGTAGTCCACACCGGTGTTGAATGGATGAGTAGAGTGAGGCCATGTCTAAAGACAACCAACGGTAGCCCCTCTGCCATTGGTAATGAGCTAGTATCTCCAGCATGTGGCCTGAATCACAAACTAATGAGGGGAGCTGCACTACTAGTTCTTGAAGGAAATGATCAATGTAGCTTCCCACTGGACTGGTAAGGCTGTCAATACCAGACATAATAGGTCTCCCTGAAGGATTGTGAGCATCTTTGTGAATTTTGGGAATACGATATATAAAATGGTGTGAGTGGATATGGACGAAACAGTTAGTGCCATTCAGGCTTGGATAGAATCTCCTCACTGTAGGCTTGGTCCAGTATGGATTTGAGCTCATACTTACAAGGACCTACCAGATCGCCCTGCAACCTTTTGTATGTGCTGGAATCACCAAGGAGTCTGTAAGCTTCATTCAGATAATCTTGTCTGTCCTGAATAACAAGACTCCCTCCCCCCCCTTGTCGGCTTGTCTGATAATAACAGTATCGTTATTTTTGATGGAGTCCAATATTCTCTCGGCATCCAAGGATATGGAAGATGAATGGTTTTGTCTGGCCCACTACAAAGTTGTACCATTTCAGAGTACACCACAACGTAAAAGGAGGGGTAAATTTGCTTTTAACCCAATGTGGATGGAAAACGGACTTTGGGCCTAAAGTGAATGTGGGTTACTGGAGCCATACTGGCTAAACTAGGGAGGAATTCCATCTCAGGCATATCCATATCATGGATGTCCTCAGACCACAGTTCCTGATAGGGGTGTGCAATTTACATCTCACATTAGAAGAGCCTTTTGCAAATTCCTCAATTTTATCCTGGATTTCTCTTCTTACCACCCTCATTCCAAAGGTAAGGCTGAGAGGGGTAATCAGGAGTTCTCCGAACCTTAGGCTCTGCTCATCATGATGATTGGTCATCTCTTGTGGGCGGAATTCTCTACAATAATCATGTTAACATCAGTTCTCAGAAGACACCCTTCTTCACGGTTTATGGAAGACACCCTCAGCTCCCTCTTCCCATGACCTGTTCTCCCGACATTCCAGCTTTGGCCAAGGTTCAACAATCATTCAATTCTCTTTGGGGTGATGATTATGATTTCCTCTGGGCAGCTGCTGAGAAATTTAAAGATTTTGCAGACCATCGTAGGCATAAGCCGGCCTTCTCTACAGCCTGAGGACAAAGTCTGGCTTTCCATCAGGAACATCAAGCTCTGGGTTCTCTCTCTGAAGTTTGCCCCAAGGTTCATTGGGACATATACTATAATTTCTAAGCTTAATTGGCTTTGTTTTAAACTTCAGATCCCTAAAAGCCTCAGGATCTCAAACTCTTTTCAGGTTTGCCTTCTGAAGCCTTTAGTCCTCAATAAGTTCTCTTGTCCTCTCCCTACCATGGTTCCAGTCTGAGGATAGTCAGGAGTACGAGCTTAGTCAAATTCTGGATTCCCGGCTTTGTAAAGGCATTCTTCAGTACCTCGTACATTGGGAAGGGTTTGGTCCTGGTTGTGGATCCCTGCATCTGAGGTATTTGCGCCTCATCACATGTAAATAAAAATATGTATATATTGGGGGAGATTAGCTTGTGGGGATGACTTTTCAAAGCAACAAATTCAGCATGGAGGTCAGTTTTTTTAAAATCGAGCGGGCTTGCCAGGTTTATTATTGCAGGTTTGCAAGCTCAAAAAACAAAACAAACAAAAAAAAAAAACTTGCAGTCCGGCGCTAAACTAAACACTCAAGTTCCTTGCTATACAGTGTGGGGCTGTCCCCAACACCCACAAAACATAAGCACAGTGAAAACTTGTTCATGGAGTCCAAATCGCCTCAACATGATCGCATGCGAGGTGACAAGTATCACCCGTCCATTATTGCGCCTCGCATACCGTCACATATACCCTCCCACTCAAGCCCCTGGGGTGGAGCAACTGTCCCAACCATGCAGCGGGCCTGGGAAAGTCAATTGGCGTTATTCTGGAGCCTTCCGGCCCGGTGTTCCACTGAGAGTTTAAGCAGCTGTAGGGCCAGGAACCACCTGGCTATTTTTCTCCCGGTTGTTACACTCCCACTTAAGGGGGGCATGGTCGTGACTAGCCTTAATGACCTTCCCAGTAGGTAGTATTTTAAAGCCTCTAAGGCCCACTTGATAGCCAGACACTCCTCCACAATGACATAACTCCTTTCATGCCTACTAAGCTTCCTGCTTAAGTAGATGACCGGGTGCTCCTCACCGTCTCTGATCTGGGACAGAACAGCACCTAGTCCACACCTCAGTGGCGGTGGTTTGAAACACAAACTCCTTTATGAAGTCCAGGGTCACGTGCACTGGGTATAAATAAAGGGCTTGCTTCAACTTCTGGAAGGCCTTCTCGGCTTCGAGATTCCACTTAACCATTCCTGACCCTCTACCTTTCGCTAGATCAGTCAGAGCGACGGCAGTGGTGGCAAAGTTGGGGATGAAGCGTCGGTAATACTCTGTAATCTCCAGGAAAGCACAAACCTGTTTCTTGTTCACCGGTTTGGGCTGCTTTTGAATGGCCTCGATCATACCCCGACCAACAACATACCCAACTTATTTGGCCTCCTCTAGACCTATGGCACCATTTTTTCGGGTTGGCTGTTAAACCTGCTACCCTCAGCGAATTCACCACTGCCTGCACCCGGGGAAGATGTGATTCCCAATCCAGGTTGTGGGTGACCACATCATCCAGATAGGCCACTGCATAGGGCCAATGTGGCCTCAAAGTTTTGTCCATCATCCTCTGAAAGGACGTAGGGGCCCCATGCAGACCAAGAGGCATTCCCTTGTATTGGAAGGACCCCTCGGGGGTAGAGAAGGCAGTTTTTTCAATTTGCTGACTCCGTTAGGGGGATCTGCCAGCACCCCTTGGTTAGGTCTACCTATACCTAGGTTGTTATGTGTCGGGCACCTCCCAATCTATCCACAAGTTCGTCAACCCGCAGCATCGGGTATGCGTCAAACTTAGACATGTCATTCAGCTTCGTGGAATCATTACAGAACCGGATAGTGCCATTGGGCTTTGGGACCAGCACTATAAGGCTCGAACAGGTGCTGTGGGACTCCTCTATCATGTCCAACTCCAACATGGTTTTTATTTCTCTCGCCACCGCCTCTCATCTAGCCTCAGGTATTCGGTAAGGTTTTACATTTACACGGACCCCTGGTTCCATGATTATGTCATGTTGTAGTACAGTGGTCAGTTCGGGCAGGGAAGATAAAAAGTCTCTATTTTTACTGACAAATCCCTTAAAGTAATTTTGTTGTGTCAGTAACAAGGACATCTGGGGTCAGGGGAAAACTATCCTTTTGGGAAGTGGGCACTGCCAATAAACTCTCTGTCCTTCCACGGTTTTAGGAGATTAACATGGTAAATCTGCTCTGGTTTCCTTTTCCCAGGCTGGTAAACTTTGTAGTTTACTTCCCCTACTTTTCCCCTCATCTCAAAAGGACCCTGCAACTTTGCCAGGAATTTACTTTCAACCCTGGGGACTAGCACCAGCACTCTGTCTCTGGAGTTGAAAGTTCGAGTTATGGCACCCAGATTGTAAACCCTTCTCTGGGCTTGGTCCCTATGCTCTCGTACAAGGGGCAGGACAGCTGTGACTTGATCCTGCATCAAGGAGACATGCTCTATGATGCTTCTATATGGGATGGCCTCTCCTTCCCATGTCTCTTTTGCAACATCTAGCAGCCCCCTGGGATGTCTACCATACAAGAGTTCAAAGGGGGAATACTCCGTAGACAGCTGCGGAACCTCTCATATGGCAAACATGAGGTACGGCAGAAAAAAAATCCCAATTTCACCCATCTTTATCCACCACCTTTTGTAGAATACTCTTGAGAGTCTTGTTAAACCTTTCCACCAGACCGTCAGTTTGGCAGTAGTAAACAGAGGTACGGAGATAGGAGATTTTGTACAACTTGCACAATTCTCTGGTCACTCTGGACATGAACGGGGTACCTTGATCCGTCAAGATTTCTTTAGGGATCCCCACCACGACTAAAGACCTAGACTAGCTCCTTGGCGATAGTCTTAGTGGAGGTATTCCGCAAGGGTATGACCTCAGGATAGCGGGTCACATAGCCCAGGATCACCAGGATGTGCTGGTGTCCCCAGGCAGATTTTACTACAGGTCCCACGAGATAAATGCCAATTGTCTCTACTGGCACTTCAGTTATGGGATGTGAGACAAGGACTACAAAAATGGGGTGCCGGGGCCGCCATTTGACACTCAGAGCATGATTCACAGTATTCTTTGATGTCTGCATACAACCCGGGCCAGAAGAATCTTTGGGTTATTCTCTCCCTGGTTTTTCCTCTGCCACGGTAGCTGGCAAAATCCGGGTTGGACTCTCACCAGTTGCCTCAACATGATCACATGGAAGGTGACAAGTATTACCCGTCCATTATTGCCCCTTGGAAAACGTTACAATATATATATATATATATATATATATATATTTTTTTTTTACATACTGTCATCAGTATCCCTGATCACTGCCACATCAGTTATATGATGATGCTGTACTCCACTGGTGACCGTATACTAAAACATTTATTTTTTTTTTAATTTTCCCCAAAAAAAAAAAGTGACAAAAAAAATACAACTTAAAAAAAAAAACTTGCCTCTTACTACCCAGGCTATCCGCTACTCCCACAATATCACACATCGTGTGGAACCATTGGGAACTTGCCTTAAAAGTATCACTCAGATGGTATCTTACCCCATGTATATTAGCAAAAATGTTTGATACATGCTCTTCGCTATGTTGATGGGGTTGTGGAGCCTCAGGTACCATCATGCACATTCTATTGTCATGCAACAACTGAGGTTACAAGCATCATCACCCCAGCACATCCAGCACTAGCCTTTGTGGGTATAGAGGAGTTTCCCATTGTATATTGGGGAATTGTGACAAATATATTGTCTGCCAAGTTATGCATCACTAGGTATTGGAAACCAGACCTAGCACCGAATCCATCAGAAGTTGTGAATACAACCCACAAAACATTTTCTATGGGAAAAGTCTATAGCAGTCCAACAAAGAATGTTCCGTACATTTGATCTTATATTGAATCCTTGGAGTCTCTGGTACCCCTCTTAGGACCCTAGATTTCTTTATACTCTGTGATATTTACAATTTAACCCTCGCCATGCAATTATTCAAAACTGTTGAAAATCTTTTAGTGCCTTGAACCTGTATCTTTTATCCCTTTATGTGACACTAGCGACAATATGTTTTTTGTCCTTACTGTTATGTTTATGCTTTGATTTGGCATATCTTGTCATACCTTATTGAACCCCTTTAAGCGGCTGCGACCTTTATGTAATCTCCTGTAATTCTTTCAAATTCCAATAAAAATGATTGAAGTAAAAAAAAAAAAAAAAACTGCCTCTTACTAAATACTTTGGACTGTCTACTTTCCAAAAAGGGGTCATTTGGGGAATATCTGTACTGTCCTGCCGTTTTTCGGGCCTCAAGAAAATGAGATGGGCCAACAGTACATCAGGTTTGATCAATTTTTTAAAACTTAGTAAACGTGTGCACTGAGGACAAAGTAGCCGCCTTGCACACCTGTGACACCGAGGCCTGGTGTCGAAAAGCCCAGGAAGTGCTAACAGCCCTGGTAGAATGAGCCGTGACTGGAAAATGAGGCACTTTGACCCGAACAGAATACGCATGAGTCACGGTCTGTCTGATCCAGCGAGAGACAGTAGCCGACGAGGCCGCCAATCCTTTGCGCGGACCATCCGTCAGGACAAACAACACGTCAGACCTACGAAAAGAGGTCAAATACACCCACAAAGCCCGTACGACATCCAAGGAATGCAACTCAATCTCCTTAGGATGGGAAGGATGCGGACACAACAAAGGAAGAACAATGTCTTCGTTAATATGAAAAGAAGAAACCACCTTCGGCAAAAAAGAAGGCGACAGCCCAGGACGCCCCCCCAGCCCGACAGGCTGGCGTCTGTCGTGATGATCGACCACGTCAGGGGAAGAAACAATTTTCTCCGCGTCACAGCTGGGGTCCGAAGCCACCAGGCCAAGGATGCCCTGGTCTGATGATCCAATTTGACCAACTGGTCCATAGACAGTGGGGATCTGTCCGAGACAGAATCGCTCGCTGAAGTAGCAGAGTGTGGCTCTGAGCGTAAAGTACTGCCTCGAAGGCCGGCACCATGAGCCCCAGCACCCGCATACAGAACCGTAATGATGACTGCCGGTGAGACAGTAAGGTTCGCACTGCTGCTTGCAGGGTCAATAACTTGGCCGGAGGTATAAACACCTTCGCCTGTTCCGTGTCCAGAATCAGACCCAGATATTCCAGGCGACAGGACGGTGTCAACGTCGGCTTCTGCAGGTTGATCAGCCAACCAAAGTCCTTTAACGAGGCCATGGTGATAGCCACGCTCTCCTTCAGGGCTGAGGCAGACTCTGCTCTCAGAAGCAAGTAGTCGAGGTAAGCTACCACCGCAATGCCCCTCTGCCTCAGTAACGCCAGCACAGGGGCCACCAACTCGGTGAAGACCCGAGGCCAGAAACTAGTAATGGATATCTCCCGCCGCAAAGCGTAGAAAGCGCTGGTGACGGAGACAAATGGGAACATGGAGATACGCGTCCCTGATGTCCAGGGACGCCAGGAAGTCCTCCTGATGAAGGGCGGCCACGACCGAGCGGACCGATTCCATCCGGAATTTTCGCGCTCTCTTTTTTTTAGTTAACAGCATTTATTGATAATTAGTAAAAAGGACATTTTCATTGCACATTGCACAGTATAAAAGGAGAAAGAAAACATCTTCACATACATTAAGTGGTTAATCTTGGCATGAATTATATCATTACAGATATTTACAGAACAGAAGGCAGGTAAACAACTGCATATACGTCATAGCAACATTTCCCCGTTTCTTCCACATATATCTCCACGCTCATTAAATATTTGTTTCAGGTGCTTCCAACCATCTGTCCCAAATTTTATTATATTTCAGTGGACAGCCTCTGTGCATACATATGCATTTTTTGTAAGGGAGTGTAGAGTTAACCTCCTTTATCCAATCATTGATCCCAGGGGGAGGCGATCTCATCCATTTTTTTGCTATGGTTTTTCTGGCTAGGAACACTGCCTCGTGTATGAAAGATTTGGTGAACTTATCCGTGTCCTCATCTGGGAAAATACCCAGCAGACACAATTTCAAGTCTAGCGTAAGGGGGGACCCCATAGTATCATGCAAGAAAGCAACTACCTGCTTCCAGTAGTCTTGTATTCGAGGGCACGTCCACATTAAATGATAAAATGTCCTGGTATCTCCTCTGCAAAGGGGGCAAAAAGCTGGTTTCTCCTGGCTAATTCTGTGTAGTCTCAGTGGCGTGAGGTAGGCCTGGTGTAGAATATATAATTGGGTGAGCCTATCGGATATCTTGGGAGAAACTAATTTACAAGTGTCAAGGGCCTCACTCCAGTCTTCATCCTCTATATCACCACAACAGCCCACCCATCTGGATTTCAGTTTATACGCTACTCGTGTAGATGTGGGGGTGATTATCATATTATAAAAAACGGAGATCAATTTATGAGGGTCTGAGCTTTTGATCACGTCCATTAGGGGATTAGGATCTAGTACAGGGACCTGCTGAGGGAATTGAGTCTGGAGAGCATGCCTGAGTTGAAGGAATCTGAAAAACCTACGATTCTGAAGCGCAAATTCAGTTTTCAAAGCGTCATATGTCTTGAGTGATCCAGCTGTGAGGATATGAGATAAGTACATTACTCCTTGTCTACACCATTTCTCTACGTCTGGCAAGTCTATTAGTTCCGATAAGTATTTATTGTGCCATAGGGGAGTGGATTCGTTATATTGGGGTATTTCTAATTTATGAGAGGCAAGATCCCATATCCTTCTATAATGGGTGAGCACACCATTGGCCTGTTCATCACCATCGCCACTCCCTCTCCCACCCGCCAAGGCATATACTGGGTCCGCCGTGCTATGAGCCCATTGTGGGCAGAGGAGGGCAAGGGATCTTTGTCTATCTGTTTTGTCGAGGTGAAATATGTTGGAAAGCTGGGCCGCAATATAGTAGGCTCCGAAGTCAGGAAGGGAAGCTCCTGCTAATGTAGTCGGGTGCTTAAGGTGATGCCATGCCAGCTTGTGTGTACTCTTCCCCCATACAAATGGTTTAAGCAGCGCATCTATAATTTTGAAGTATTTCAATGGTATATATACTGGGGAGTGCCAAAGGATATAAAGGATTTTGGGGAGGAGAATCATTTTTAGTAAATTTATGTGTCCCATTACTCCCAGGGGCAACCTAGCCCATACTTGTATTTTGTGTTTAATTAGTGCGATAAGGGGTTCTACATTATTGACAATGTACTCTATCGGGGCGTTTGAGGCCAATACTTCCAGGTATTTAATAATACTAACCCGTTGAAGCGGAAGTAATGATTGGGCTCGGGTCGGGGGTGTAGGGTCCAGAGGGAGCACTTGAGATTTCGCCCAATTGTTCCGGAGTCCAGAGAAGGATCCGAAGGTTTCGATCGTTCGGAGGGCTTCAGTCAGCGATATGCCCGGGTCCGCAATATAAAGTAAAGTGTCATCAGCGTATAAACTGATTTTTTTCTTCCAAGTTTCCCACACACAATCCCCGGATACTCTCATTATTCCTAATTGAGATGGCCAGCGGCTCGGAGGCTAGAGTGTATAGCAATGGGGAGTGCAGGCATCTCTGCCGGGTGCCTCTAGTGAGTGAAAAGGTATCTGAAGCCCATCCATTAGCCACCACTCTAGCTGTCGGGTTTCGGTATAAGACACAAACCCACTTGAGAAACTTGGGACCAAACCCAAATTTGGTCAGACATTTCCACAAGTAGCACCACTCGACCGAGTCGAAGGCTTTGGCCGTGTCCAATGTCACTACGACTCTTTCCCCTGTATTATCGTGTTGGGCTTGTATATTCATAAAAAAGTTTCCTGAGGTTGAAAGAAGTGTTTCTGCCTGGCATGAAACCCGCCTGAGCCACATGCACCAAGTCAGTGACAACTTGATTCAGACGAAGTGCAAGTGGGCTAGTATTTTGATATCTACCGGTAGCAGTGAAATTGGTCTGTATGACTCAGGTGCATGTGGGTCCTTGCCCGGCTTGGGGATGAGGACTATGGTGGCCTCACCCATCGTCAGTGGCAGAGCATCGTGCTCTAGCATATAGTTATATAAAGTAAGCAGTTTTGGGACGAGAATTTCACTATATTGCGAGTAGAACTCTATGGGTAATCCATCAGAGCCCGGTGCCTTGGATCTAGCAAAACTGGAGATTGCCTTTACTATCTCCTCTGTTGTCAAGGGGGCTTCCAACATCTGCAGTTGGGATTGGGATAGTTGGGGGATGGGGAGGTCATCCAGAAATAGGTCAATTTGCTCAGTGTCATGTGGGACTGTGGTGGTATACAGAGAGCAGAAATGGCTGCGGAACATCTTTGTTATTTTAGCTGGATCTGTCACAATTGCTCCAGAAGGAGCGCGTAAGGAAATCACTATGGGGGGGTCTATCTTCGTGATGTGCCATAAGTGCTAAAAGTCTACCAGCCTTTTCCCCATGTTCAAACGCCTGTTGCCTAGAAAAAAATATCTTCCTATTGGCTTTTTCATAATGCAATTGGTCCACTATTCTAGTGTGTAACTTTAGAGGGGCAAGATTGTCTCGGCTTGGGTTTTGTTCAAACTGTCGTTCTAGTGTGGCAAGTTTGGCGAGTGCATCATCTGCGTGTGCGGAGGTGTGTGTCTTAATCTTATTAATATGGGACGTAAGGGTCGCTCGGGCGTGGAGTTTGAATGCCTCCCAGATATTTATAATAGTGGAGGTGTGTTCATTATCTGCAAAAAGGGTCCAAAGGGTCTCAATCCCATCTGTCTCCGAGAGAGTGAGAGCCAAAAGGGGTTCAGACGCCAACCCCTCGGGGGGGCTATAGCTCATAGGTTTAGACTAATTGAGTAAGGGCTATGGTCTGATAGTAGTCTTGGACAGAATTCCGCCTCCCTCAATTGGGGCAGTAGGGTTTGAGAGATTAATATGGAATCTATACGTGACATCGTATTGTGGGACGAGGAGAAACAGGAGTATGCCTTGGTAGATGAGTGGAGGGTTCGCCAAGTGTCCAATAAATGGACCTGTGAGATTAGTCTGGCAAACCTAGTCGGGCCACTAGGGGTGTGCACCCGGCCCGGCTGTATTAACCTGTCTATGTCTGCATCCAAGACTGAGTTAAAATCACCCAGATAGCTTGGATCGTGGGGTGTTTGGCCATGTACTCGAGACCCTCCATAATCACCCCAGCAGAGAATGGTGAGGGAACATAAAAGGCTAGGATTATTAGCATTACCCCTTTTATTTGGCCTGGAGAAATATAAACCTGCCCTGGGGGTCAGTGGTGAGGTTGTATAGTTCAAATTGTGCAGATTTTGCTATGAGTATGGATACCCCCCTGGCATGCGAAGAGTAGGTTGAGTGGTACGTCCAACCAATCCATGGGCGCCTGAGGGCCAAAGGAAGGTTGCCATCTAGGTGAGTCTCAACCAGCACAATGACCTCTGCCCTCTGTCTTTTAACAAATGACATAACTGCTGTGCGCTTAATTTCATCTCGGAGGCCTATGACATTCCATGTCATGAATTTAGTGAGCGACCCCGCCATGATGTGGTATTTGAGACTTGATTTTAAGGATGTAATAGCAGGGCATGCCACCAGGGGGGATCCACAACCCATGCAACATTAACCAACATATTATCAATGCATTCAACACATGTTTAGGTATGCAAAGAACTATGGTAAAAAAAGTAGAGAGCAAACAACAAGAAAAAAGAAGGAAGAAAATATGTGATGATACCTGTTATACAAGAGTTCGAGGTGATCTTACCAGTTGTAGTGCGCTGTGCAATGATATAAACATTCCCCACCCCCACCCAACCCGACACCAACCCCAACTTGTGCGGGTATAGTCCCCAAACTGGAACCAGATTTGAATGTCAGATGAGTTACTCATGACCGACACTCCTAACAGTCCCAAGAAGAGTCCCAGATGAAGAATCGCTATAAAGAGAGCATGAAGGCGCACTCCCCCCAGGATTTGGGGAGGTGCGCACCTGCACCAGGTGAGTATGTTCATATACCAGTATTCATGGGCGACCATCACCCGGGATACAAGTTCTCCTTGAGGGTGCAGTGGGGGCGAACTTTCACTGCACGTGGGTGGCACTTTGTAGAGCTGCCGTTGCTCCGTTGTGGAAAAAAAAAAAAAGGAGAAAAGAATGAAAAAATAAAAAAAAGGGTCCGTGGGTGACCATATGTAGCTAGATAGGTTCAAAATGGCCAGGAACCCAGGACTGATACAAACATTTACCAACATATGGTTACCGTTCATTGTCAGAAAAGGGGAAAAATAGGTGTAGGGTATGTAGACTAAATGAGAAGAGTGTTGATGGAATAGAGTAACATGAACAAAAAGTCAATGACAGCCTCCTCTGACAAATAGGGATCGCTTGATCCGCTGCATCTAGTAGGATATCAAAACCGTCAAGAAGCCGGACGACAAATCAGAAAACAAGGTCCATGAGCAACATAACCGTTCTTGCAGTAGTACAGTACCTTGTGTCACATGAGGTCTCTCAGGAAGGGAATAGTGAGAGGGATCAGCTCACAACAGTCAGCAGATTCGCAATCCCATCAGTCGTTCCACTCAGTCTTGTCGTCTCTGATCGAGGTTACGATCTTCCAGCCAGGAGATGGAGCCTTCTGGCCTCTCAAAGAAGATGACCCGATCTCCATCTTCGACGCGCAATCTTGCCAGGAACAACATGGAGTATTTAACATTTTTGAGGCGCAATAGCCTTTTAGCTTCTGTGAACAGTTGTCTCCGCTTTTGCACTTCTGTGGAGAAGTCTGGGAATATAGCAATTTTAGCATTGGCCAGGGTAATGTTGCCTTTGATGCGTGCCATACGAAGTGCTGCATCGCGGTCTTTATAATTCAAAAGTTTAGCAATAAAGGTGCGTGGTGGGGCCCCCAGGGGAGGTGCTCTTGCAGGCATGTGGTGGGCCCTTTCAACTGCAAAGGTCTGGGAGAAGGCCTCCTTACCATAGGAAGTGAGAAGCAGCTGCTCCAGGAATGTAGTGGGATCTTTCCCCTCAGCTCCCTCAGGCATGCCTATGAAGTGGAGGTTACACCTTCGCAGCCTGTTTTCCATGTCATCCTGCTTCGCCATTATCTGCTTTTGCATTCTGTCTGTGGTAGTTTGCAGGGGGGGGGGGTATCGCATCCTTAAGATTATGTAGGTCTTGCCTGATAAGGGATATGTCTTTACCTCCTCTATTCTGGCTGTGAGGTTGGTTCGTAGGGTGTTGATGGCTTCCAGGACTCTGTCAGGGTCGGCTCCCGCCGTCTCCTTCTCCACGAGGGCCTCGGCGCCATCTTCCTCAGCCCCCTCCTTCTCCTGTCTGCGGAACTTGTCCAGCTTGGCGGCCGCTTCTGACTTGTTCTTGGACGGCGACATGCGGCTGTGCTGAACGGCTGCACTCTAGGGAGTGCGGGCAACAGTTTTTTTTCCCGGTGTGTACAACAGGATTTAGAAGTAACAGGAGTAATGGACGGAACTCCTCTTCCGTGCGTCCTACTCCATGCCTCGTCAGGCCACGCCCCTGAATTTTCAAGCTTTCACATAAAAGTCTAGCGCCTTCAGGTCCAAAACTGGCCTTACCCCCCCCCCCCTTTCTTGGGGATCACAAATAGGTTTGAGTAGAAACCGTGAAACCTCTCTGGCTGAGGTACCGGCACGATCACCCCTTGGTCTGATAGTGCCTGAACCGCCCAGAAAAGGGCCTCTCGACGTTCATGCGGGAGTCTTAAGTTCGATGGGAAGAACCTGTCTGGGGCCTGTCACAGAGTGCTACACTTGCTGTTTTTGCCACCAAACAACGTCCTGAGGACCGTCAGAGAGCTTGTGCCGTCAGCAGCCAGCCACACCGTCGTAGCAAAGTGAAAGGAAAAATGGCAGCAGCACATTTTCTCAGCATGCAGGGATTCCAATATGGCCATCGAGGACATCCACTAGAGGCCAAAGGGCTGCTGAAGACCGAGGCTCTGGCAAAATGGCCGCCACATCCGGCGGTACGCCGCTAGGCTGTGGTAAAAGATACCCTAAAAGTGATGGTACGACACCGCCGGTAAAACGGTCTCGGAGCCAGAAGTCGTCGGGAAACCGGAGATCACCTACAGGAGCTACCGGTATAACCTTAGGGACGTACGACTCTTTTACACGACGACGGTAAAAAGGAAAGTGAAACGATGCTGCCACACCGACCGACGACTGCCGTGTTCGAGAGACTGCCAGGAGTCCTGCAACAAACCACCGTTTTTGTCGTTCACATCGTGAGACACTGTCCGGGGTCTGTCCAAGAAGGGTAGCTTGAATTCTGAGGGCGTACTTGCAGCTCTCCG
>BLSH010013549.1:135594-147918 GCA_018402905.1 Glandirana rugosa | reverse complement strand
CCCCCCCCCCCTTTCTTGGGGATCACAAATAGGTTTGAGTAGAAACCGTGAAACCTCTCTGGCTGAGGTACCGGCACGATCACCCCTTGGTCTGATAGTGCCTGAACCGCCCAGAAAAGGGCCTCTCGACGTTCATGCGGGAGTCTTAAGTTCGATGGGAAGAACCTGTCTGGGGCCTGTCACAGAGTGCTGAACTCTATCCTTTACCCGGAGGACACCACTTCCTGCACCCACCGGTCGGAAATGCGGGCAGTCCACCTGTCTGCGAACCCCAGAAGACGTCCCCCCACCCGATCTACTGGTGGGGGCAACCCATCATGCAGAGGAGGGCTTATCCTCTGCTTTTTCATTTTTGCGTTGCCAGGGTCTTTTGCCGGCCCCTGCAGCAGCCTTGCTGGCTCGCGGGCCCTTTCCGGCTGCGCCAGGGGCATGAAAAAACCTCTTCTGACCCGAAGAGACAGGTCCCTGCTTGCGGAGAAATTCTCGCCGCCTGGGCTCCGGTAGAAAGGTACTCTTCCCGCCCGTGAAATCCTTAATGATTTCATCCAACTAAGGCCTAAAGAGACGGCCACCCTGAAAGGGGAGGTCCGCTAAACCTCTTTTGGACGCGTAGTCACCAGACCACGAACGCAACCAAAGGGCCCGTCTGATAATGACTGCAAAAACAGACATTTTGGACAACATAGGGAGCAGGTCTAGAGCCACATCACACAGGTATTTGATACCGTGAAACACATATTCTGCTTTCTGCGACGCCTCAAGCGTTCTGCCGTAGTCCAGATCATTCTGCAGCTCCGCCGTGCATTGAGATATCGCGCCGCCATGGCAGACGCCAGGGCCGGTCGTAAGGCCGATCCTGCCAAAATGAAAAGTGCCTTAGACACTGCCTCTGTCCTCCTATCAGCAGGATCCTTAAACGACGGTGACCCCTCTAGGGGAATAGTCGTCTCCTCGTTCAGTCGCGCCACCGGTGGGTCCACCGAGGGGGGCGCCCACTTCTTTATGAAATTATCCTCAAAGGGATACCGGATAGCGAAACGCTTTGGCATGGTGAAGGAATGCTGCGGGCGCTGCCATTCCTGATAGATCAGACGATCAAAGAATGTATCATAAGGGTAAGTTCTGGGCGACCTAGGAGGCCTGGCAGTCCCGCAGACATAAGTAGACATCTGCGACTCGCCATCTTGGTACAGTCGCAAAGACGCACGGATGCCAGAAATTATTGAAGACACCAGTGCCTTTTCACGTGCTGCCTTAGCCCCCTGGTCTTCCTCATCATCCGAGGGGACAAGTTCACCCTCAAAGCTCCACTGGGGTCCCCGTGACCCCCGAAGCTACTTCCGGTTCGGAATCCTCCCCTGAGGAACAAGGGGGAAGGGGCGCTTTTTAGGTGCCCCCGGGGCCTTGCTCGGCCCCAGCCTGGGAAGAAATTCCCCAAACACCGCCCACAGCTGTTCTAGGGACACCAGGGATCCCAACGCAGGTTGCGCTGCAGCTAAATCCTCTTCAGAGGTCCCTGCAGGGTCATCTGCCATCACTCCCACAGATTGAACACAGACAGTGAGAACAACCACTAGCGGCACCCCCCCACACTGTAACCACACCACCGTCCCCTCAGAACGCCAGGGAGACCCAGGAGGACTGCACCCACCGCCACCAGCACCCCCAGGAAGCCAGCTACACTTGCTGTTTTTGCCACCAAACAACGTCCTGAGGACCGTCAGAGAGCTTGTGCCGTCAGCAGCCAGCCACACCGTCGTAGCAAAGTGAAAGGAAAAACGGCAGCAGCACATTTTCTCAGCATGCAGGGATTCCAATATGGCCATCGAGGACATCCACTAGAGGCCAAAGGGCTGCTGAAGACCGAGGCTCTGGCAAAATGGCCGCCACAGCATGGTAGTGAAAATCCCATAGAAAATGGTGTCGGATCGCCGCATGGCGGCCTAGGCGGTCTGCATGCAGTGCCAACGGGGTGCGGAGCAGGGGGGAGGAAGGGACAAAAGGACCCAGGAGAGCACCAGCGACCCGCCTCTACCAGCGGCTAACGCAGGCAGAGATGCCAAAATCGCCCAGCGCCCCCCCCAGCACCCCTAGGGGGGCAGAGGGGGGCTCACTCACCACTCCTGACAGGTGCAGCGGGTAGCCACCTGGTCGCAGACTTTTCTCCCCAGCTGGGGAGGGATGCTGCTGGCCACAAGCCCCTGGACAGGATCACATCTGGACACAAGTGGGGATCACCCACTGGCCGCCCGCAAGGAACGGGCACGATGAGGCGGGACCCACTAATATCCTGGGACTGGCTCGCATCGGTTGGCCGTGCTGGGGAAAGTACAGGGTTTTTCAGGAACCCTCTATGCCCCAGCCGGCCTCTTGATAATAGTCTTCATTAGCTTGAGAAAAATAAAAAAGCGTTAGCAAAAATCTAAACCGCAGGTCCCATAAGGGAGCCTGGTCAACTCCTTGAACTAGGCATGTTAAAACGGATGTACTGAGCAGAGTAGGGGTATTATATGGGAAGAGAGGACAGCCCCCTGGGAGGGGCCAGCTTGCTTTCTTTCTTTGCCTAGTTAACTCCTAATAGGATCTGCATATAACCCACATGTCAATGGAGAGCTGCGTCTATCAGTGAACGTAGGAGAAAAGACACAAGTCCATCAAATCCAACCTATGTGTGTGCTTTTATGTTAGTATTACATTGCATATCCCTCAATATTGTGGTCCCTTAGGTGCCCATCTAATAGTTTTTTTGAAATGATCTATGCTCCCAGCTGAAACCACTGTTTGTGGAAGAGCATTCCACAACCTCACTGCTCTTACTGTAAAGAACCCTCTACGCAGTTTAAGGTTAAACTGCCTTTCTTTTAATTTTAGTGAATGGCCGCGTGTTATTGTGTGCTTCCTTGCGCAGAATAGCTTTGTCCCTATTGTGGGGTCACCAGTACAGTATTTCTACATTGAAATCATATCCCCTCTCAAGCGTCTCTTCTCCAGAGAGAATAAGTTCAGTGCTCGTAATCTTTCCTCATAACTAAGGTCCTCCAATCCCTTAATTAGCTTTGTTGCCCTTCTCTGAACTCTTTCCAAGTCTAGGACATCCTTTGAGGACTGGTTCCAGAACTGGAAGGCATAATCCAGGTGTGGCCTCACCAGAGACTTGTATAGTGGGAGAATTATTGATTTATCCCTGGAGTTAATCCCTTTCTTGATGCATGCCAATATTTTGTTAGCTTTGCTTGCAGCAGCTCGGCATTGCCTGCCATTGCTGAGCCTGTCATCTACTAGGACCCCTAAATCCTTTTCCATCCTAGATTCCCCCAGAGGCTCTCCCCCTAGTGAGTAGTTTGCTTTCATATTCTTGGTACCTAAATGCATTATTTTGCATTTTTCTATATTAAACCTCATTTGCCACGTATCTGCCCACCCCATTAATTTGTTCAGATCTTCTTGCAAGGTTCCCAAATCCTGTGGAGATATTATTGCCCTGCTTAGCTTGGGATCATCCGCAAATATTGAGATTGAGCTGTTCATCCTATCCTCCAGATCGTTCATGAATAAATTTAATAGGACTGGTCCCAGGACAGATCCCTGGGGACCCCCACTATCAACACCAGACCATTCCGAGTATTTTCCATTTATCTCCACCCTCTGGACTCACCCCTGTAACCAGTTTTCAATCAATGTACTCACCCTTTGATTCATGCCAACAGACCTTAGTTTGTACATTAAGCGTTTATGGGGAACTGTATCAAATGCTTTTGCAAAATCTAGATACACCACGTCTACAGGCCTTCCTTTATCTAGATGGCATCTAACTTCCTCATAGAAGGTTAATAGATTGTTTTGGCAAGAACGATTCTTCATGAAACTGTGCTGATTACAGCTAATGATACCACTTTCATTGCAATAATCTTGTATATAATCCCTTATTATTCCCTGCAAGAGCTTGCATATTATTGATGTTAAGCTAACTGGCCTGTAGTTTCCAGGGATATACCTTGGTCCTTTTTTATATATATTGTTGCTACATTGGCTTTTCTTAAATCAGCTGGTATCTTACCAGTCAGTAGACTGTCCTTAAAAATTAGGTGCAATGGTCTGGCAATTTCTTGACAGAGTTCCTTAAGGACCCTTAGGTGCAAGCCATCTGGTCCTAGTGACTTATTAACGTTAAATTTATCAAGTCTATTCCTATCTTTATCCTCAGCCATGAGGGTGCTTCCTGTGATGTGTTGTGAGGACCAACATTGTAGTTTTGGATACTTGAGCCCCCATTTCCTTCGTGAATACTGAGGAGAAAAATAAGTTTAACACATTTGCCATTTCTCCATCCAAGAGTGACCCAAGAAGAGGAGGAACCCGGCTGCTCTGTTCAAAACCAACTGCACAGAGGAAGTATAACATGTTTGTTATTTTTAGAAAAAAACAAATGAGACTTTACAATCAATTTAAGGGGACAGCGCTGGGGACCTGCATATACATTAAAGAGAACCTGTCACCAAAAAAAAAGTCACATAGGTGACGAAAATTTTTCTTTTTCAATTGCAAAAAATAAAGTTACACCCAAGCACATAAAATCCCCCCAAATTTTGAAGCCCCCACATATACACACATACGAATGTAAACGTGCACCTCCGGGGTGCCTAAGCATAAAAATTCTGATTGCAATGAGCAATAAATCTAGCACAAGACCTCCTACTAACACTAAACTGATGACCTATAGGAGGCTTTTGAAGAGTCGCCTATAGAAAATATATGGTACTGAAGATTTTTGCCATTTCACAGGCCCACACAAATTTAAGGTTTAGCATGTTGGGTATGTATTTACTTGGCACAACTTCCTTTTATATTTTAGAATTATAAGTTATACATTTTATTTGTTGGGTAATTTATTTTGCTTGTTTGCCCTAACATTCACCTTAGTGTGTTTCTTACTGAAATTTTGCATTTCCTAGACCTTTTTGGTAAAAATATGTGGCATAAAAAATTGGAACTACCACTTTTATTCTACAGGGTGTTGTCTACTTTCAGAAAATATACAATGTTTGGGGGTTTTGTGTAATCTCCAGGCCTAAAATTATTTTTTAAACATGTTTTTAAAAAATGTCTCTGCCAGAGAAAAGATTAAACCTGGAGATCTAGCCTGTACACACACCTGTATTAGAGTGTCCCTACTATAGATGAATGAGCACAGGGGCCACCTTTAGACAGCAGCACTGTCAGTCTGGGGGAGGGGTTGTGTTATATGCACTAGCAGATTTAAATGCACTAACAAATTGAAGCCAGACTCAAGCCAACACTTTATAAGCAGTTACAGGAAACAGTTTTTTGTTTTTGGGATAAAGGTTTTAAATAAAAGTTAATCATTGTAAGCACCCCGGCTAGTATTAAATTGTTTGTTTCAACCCTGTAAACTGATACACTTTGCTGGAGAGCTTGTTCTTTGGAAAAACAAAAAAGACTGGCTGGATGGATCACCTTAAAAAAAAAAAAAAAAAAAAAAGGCTAAATGCATGCAGCCATCACATCAAAGAAATGGTAAGCTGCAATATAATAAATGTTTGCTTACTTTACATAAACTTTAAGGGGGGAAATGATCTCCCTTGTCACTTTGTATAAATACATAATTGAAAAATGGTCAAAATAGTGAACATGGTGCAAACCTAGTTTAAGGTCCTTTTAAGATCATTGCAAAATGTAACTGGGCACTCTGCATATGGAGGAAAAAGGTCTGCACATACAGTACAACTTAATTTACATTAAGAGCATAGGAGCTAAACTCTAGAGAAAAACAGAACAGAACTGACTATTCATATTATAACACTATATATTTCTGTTCCAATCAGCATCTGATTACAGTTTTACAGGATCAAGGAGGCATTTTGTGCAGCAAATCGACCCGTGCTATACAAAATTATTTTGCTTTTTCTTGATCAGCTGTGGGATATGGCTGGGTGGATATAGGTTTTGCATCCAAATATTTGCATAGTTTATAATTTTGAAAAAAGGCACAGGTCCATCTGGTTCAGTGTGTGTGTGTGTGTGTGTGTGTGTGTGTGTGTGTGTGTGCATGCATGCATATTTTATTTCCCCATAAATGCTTTTATAGTATTTAAAACACGAATAGCAGGTTACAAAATATAATCATCATGAACGTTAACATTCTTCTAGTATTACCAGAAATATAAGAGTTTTAACAGCAGAAAGCAATACGAGCAAAAATTATAAGTGTCTAAATAGTTGTGTATATCAACAAGAAATACTTCCAGCTTGCCTAGATGTCATACTAAGTTATCGGCTCATTTACGTGAGTGGAAAAACAGGCAGAATAGGAGAAAAATACAAAAAAATTGGAGAAGAAGAAAAGAGATGAAAGGGAGGAGGAAGGGGGTATGGAAAGCAGGGTGTTGCAAAAGAGTCATGCTCCCCCCCCCCTCCCGCCTTCACTGCTCCTCATGGTCTGGAAGACGTGAGCTGCAAGAATAGACTTCTACCCCAACAGCTTTAACATAGATCAGAAACGCAACAGGTTAGGTATAGTATTTGCCTGTAAGTGTTATCCACATTTCTGGTACCGCTCCATGGTCTTAAAGTGGTTGTATACCTCTTTTTCAAAGTTGTACCCTTCATAGTTAAACCTATAGGTAAGCCTAGAATAAGGCTTACCTATAGGTACTGTAAATACAGGATTTTTTACTTACCGTAAAATCCTTTTCTCTGAGTTCATTGACGGGCAGCTTCATGGACAAGTGGTTATACTGCCCTCTCTTCAGGAGTGACTAGGCAGAACAGGCAGTTCTAACAGCAAAAGAACAGACAGACACAGCCCCTCCCAGGGGGCAGTCCCCACTGGCAGATAACCCTCCGCCCTGCTACTGCTAGCTCAGTTCGTAACAAGCAGTGCAACATAATATTAGAGGGGTGGGTGCTGTGCCCATCAATGAACTCAGAGAAAGGGATTTTACGGTAAGTAAAAAATCCTGTTTTCTCTTTCGTTCACTGATGGGCACAGCAGCTTCATGGACAAGTGGGACGTCCAAAAGCAGTGCCAAAAACATGAGGGGTGGGTAACGGAACAACAAAGGAACTTCACCCAATAGAACCCTCTATGAGGAACCAGACGTGTCTCACACACGCCTACAAAACTTTGCGGCCAAACGCAGCAGGATGCTAAAACATCAACTCTGTAAAACTTTAAAAGGGTGTGCACAGAGGACAAAGTAGCCGCCTTGCACACCTGAGACACAGACACCTGATGTCGAAAAGCCCAGGAAGTGCTAATCGCCCTGGTAGAATGAGCCGTGACCGGAAAAGAAGGCTTCAGACCCCGAACAGCATAGGCTCGGGGTCACCGTCTGTCTAATCCAACATGAAATAGTGGCCGACGAGGCCGCCAGACCCTTGCGTGGGCCATCCACCACTACAAAAAGTGCATCCGACCTCCGAATGGAAGCTGTGGTCGCTAGATACACCCGCAGGGCCCGAAAAACATCCAGGGAATGCAAAGCAACCTCCCTAGGGTGAGATGGGTGCGGACATAATGAAGGAAGGACAATGTCCTCATTGATATGGAAAAATTACACCACCTTCGGGAGAAAAGAAGGTGATGTCCGCAGAACCGCCTTATCTTTGTGTAGGACCAGATATGGAGACCTACATGATAGAGCCGCCAACTCAGACACCCGCCGAGTGGATGTGATAGCTACCAGGAAAGACATCTTTTGCGAAGGCAATTGCAGCAATATTTCCCTGATATTCTCAAAGGGCGGCTTCTGAAGAACCGAGAGGACCAAATTGAGGTCCCATGGCGCCCAAGGCGACCGTACCTGGGGGGCGACATGTCGAACCCCCTGCACGAAAGTACGGATCAAAGAATACGTCGCCAAAGGATGCTGAAAAAAGATCGCCAGGGCAGAAATCTGACCCTTGATCGTACTCAACGCCAGCTTCTGGTCGAGACCCTTCTCCAGGAAAGCCAGAACCCGAGATACCGAAAAAGATCCAGGATTCCATCCCCCATTCTCGCACCAGGATATAGAAGCCCTCCAGGTGCGATGATAAATATTCCTGGAAGTGGCCTTACGTGCCTTAAGCATGGTGGGGATCACTGAGTCTGAGACACCCTGATCCCTCAACACCTGGGATTCAATAGCCAGGCCATTAAAGCCAGCGAGGGTAAAGCAGGATGCAAGATGGGCCCCTGAGACAGTAGGTCCTCGCGAAACCAAGGAACGTCCACCATCATTTGAACTACATCGGCGTCCTAAGAATGCCATGGCCAATCTGGAGCTATGAGAATGGCCGGTATGGCCTCTGTTTCTATCCTGCGCAAAAGGCGTGGAAGCAACTTGGGGGGAGGCGTAGAGGAGCCGGTACCGAGCCCACGGAGACACCAAGGCATCCACCGCATCCGCTAGGGGATCCCTTGTCCTGCTCACAAAGGCCTGCACCTTCCGATTGAGACAAGACACCAGAAGGTCCACGTCTGGAGTACCCCACCTCAGACAAATCTGATGGAACACGTCCGGGTGCAGGGACCACTCTCCCTGGTCCAATCCCTGACGACTGAGGTAGTCAGCTTGCCAATTCTCTACGCCTGAAATGTGGACAGCGGAGATTGCCGGTACGTGGAGCTCTACCCACTGCAGAATGTAAGCTACCTCTAAGGCCGCAGCAGCGCTTCTTGTCCCTCCCTGGTGATTCACGTATGCCATGGGCGTGGCATTGTCCGACTGAATCCGGACAGGGCATCCGTGCAGTCTCCTTGCCCAATGGGAGAGACAGCACCTGATGGCTCGAAATTCCAGAACATTGATCGGAAGACGAGACTCCTCCGGAGACCACCATTCCTGGGCTGACAACAGCCCCAGGACGCCTCCCCAGCTGATCAGGCTGGCGTCCGTCGTGACCATCGTCCAATGGAGGGGGAGGAACGACTTCCTCAGCCGTAGGGCTGGAGCCCGCATCCACCAGAGCAGCGAAGTCCTGATCCGGTGGTCCACCCTGATCAATCGATCCAGGGACGAGGGGGACTTGTCCCACTTTCGCAGAATCTCCCACTGCAGAACACGGGTGTGACACTGAGCATATATGACTGCCTCGAAGGTGGACACCATGAGGCCCAAAACCTGCATGCAAAACCATAGGGAGGACCATTTCTGGGACAGCAGGGACCGAACCGCCGACTGAAGCACCTGTCGCTTGGATGGTGGGAGGAAGACCTTCGCCTGGGCTGCATCCAGAATCAGACCCAGATACTCCAAGTGGTGAAACGGGGTCATCACCAACTTAGGGCAATTCATCACCCAGCCGAACTCCTGCAAAGTGTGCAAGGCGATCATCACATTGTCCCCGAGAGCTGGAGCCGGCTCTGCACGCAAGAGAAGGTAGTCCAGATACGCAACCACCGTGATGCCCCTCTTTCTCAGCAGAGCCAGAACCGGGGCCAGCAGCTTGGTGAAGTCCCGGGGCGCAGAGGCCAGGCCAAATGGGAGAGCCACGAACTGATAGTGATGCTCCCCGACCGCAAAGTGCAGGAAGCACTGGTGCTGAGTGCATATGGGAACATGCAGGTACGCATCTTTGATGTTGAGGGAAGCCAGGAAATCGCCCTGGTGCAGAGTCGCTACCACAGAGCGGACAGACTCCATCCTGAATCTTCGTACACATATGAAGCAGTTGAGGGCCTTCAGGTCCAGGATTGGACGGACCCCATCCTTCTTCGGGACCACAAACAGGTTGGAGTAAAGCGCGCGGAACGGGGACCACTACCCCTTGACAAAGTAGGTCCTGCACCGCTCCAAGCAGGGCCTGCAGCCTGCACACGGGCAGGCGAAGAACCTATCCGGAGGATGGGAACGAAATTCTATTCTGTACCCTGACGAGATCACCTAGTGCACCCAGCGGTCCGAAATGAGGGAAGTCCACCTGTCCGCGAACCCCAGGAGACGCCCCCCTCACCCGAAGAGCAGGTGGGGTCAGCCCTTCATGCAGAGGAGGACTTGTCCTCCGGCTTGTTGCGCTTACACTGGCAGGGATGCTTCTGCCCACCCGCGGGGACCTTGGTGGGCTTCGAGCCCTTGCCCGAGGAGCAGGAGGGACGAAAAAGCTGTTTGTGGGCCGTAAAGGAGGGACCCAGTCTGCCAGAGCAACTGCCTGACCACCACCGAAGACACGGACAATTTGGAGATCAAGGGGGCCACATCCAGGGCTGCCTCGCACAGATACTTAAGCCCCTGGACAAGCTGTTCAGCAAGTTCCACACAGGCAGAGGGAACCTTAGCATTGCTCATTTCGCGGTGTAACAGCTACGCCCATTCAGTGAGCGTCTGACACCAGAGCAGAGGCCACAACAGGCTGCATGGCTGACCCTGCCAGAACAAACATGGATCTGATGGTGGCCTCAGCCTTCCTGTCAGCCGGGCCCTTAAAGGACAGCGTGCCCTCCACAGCGATTGTGGTCACCCTGTTCAGGTGAGACACAGGGGGATCAACCACGGGGGGTGATGCCCACTTCTTTACCAGGCTGTCCTCAAAGGGATAGCGCACAGAGAAACTTTTGGGTATGGGAAGGGAGCTCTGAGGCCGTTCCCAGTCTCTGTAGACAAACTTAACCAGGTAAGACACATAGGGGAAAACCCTAGCCACGCGAGCCGTTTTATGTGACCGGAAGGGGACGGGCACCTCTTGTGAGGGTCCCGCCGTATCATCCAGCTTCAGGGTTTCACGCACTGCTGTGATCAGGGAGCTGACTAGTGCCTTCTCGTGCGCAGCAGTGGCCGCCGCAGATTCCTCTTCACTATCAGTAGAATCCGGGGCCTTGCCATCCGACAGCTCAAGGGGGGTCCCCGTCATGGTGGAGCCCCCTGTCAGGGTCCGAGTCCTCCCCAGAGGAGGGGGGAGGTAGGGGACGCTTTCTCACCACCTTACGTCCACATGCTGTCTCCACCCGGGAGACGAAGGACTCCAGGACCGCCGACAGAGCATCAATAGGGATCACAGTCCCTGAAGCGCTGGCTGCAACCACGGAGAGGTCTGGTGCGGAAGCACCCGCATTGGCTGCCATTGCGTCACCCACCCTGGTAACACGCCACCTGACTGATGCCTAGGTCCCAGGAGACCAGGCACCCCCACCCCAAAATGCTGCACAGGAATTACTACAGGAGGGCAACCCCAGGGGGACTCAGCACATATCGAACACAACCCCAAAAATGTGACAAGAGATTTGCTACCAGAAGTGGGGTCGATTTGTGCAAACAAGAGATACAAAAATGAATCAGAATTGTGCTAGACTGTTTGTGCTGGGTTTAAGAGATACTTAGCTGGCTTATTTGAGGTGCCTTTAGGTGATCAGGTGCAAGCAGATTTTTGTTTAGGTGTTAACTGGACACCAGCTTGCGATTTTGTTCTTATTTGATAAATTGGGCGAGAGACTGATATACAAATGAAACTGTTTTATCTTCAGGGAGCCTTAATTTGCAATAGTAAACAGCATTGGTCTCTGGACTGAAGAAATTTCAGAGCAATGAGACTTGTTTGAATATTGAAAACGAGCTGAGTGCTCAAATTGATTGTTATGTGTATGTCCGAATGGTTTGAAGCAAACTAATGGACATGGTACTTGTTTGTATTGTCTATATAAAATTACAAGGTTACCTTAATCAAGATAGATAGGTAATGCTTAGTATGATTTGTAAAATAAGTTTTGTCACTTATGTTTGAGGGTCATCCTTTATAAGAAAGTATTTGGGACTCAGAGATGAGAATGCTTTCATTTGCAGATTCCTTCCCTCCCTTTACATGCTGTGTGTCTGTGTAAATAAAGAGAGGAAACAGATAAAGAGACAGACATTCCACCATTTGTAACCCCCCTTTAAAAGAGTGTGCCTGTCTGTAAGGCAGGAAAGTTCTGAACATCTAAGAAAAAAGCAATATACTGTTAAACGTATTGTTTAACCACTTCCCGACCGCGCTATAGACAAAAGACGTCCACAGCGCGGTCGGGTTATTCTGACAGGACGTCCATGGACGTCCTGCAGAATCTCGCTTCCCGCGCGCCTCTTATTGGGCTGGCGCGACACCTGCAGAAAACAGATATCGCGCCAGCCCTTCACCAATTTGTTATGCAAATTGTCATATAACGAAAAAAGAATCTACAAGTCTTGAAAGGACGGAATGTCTGTCCGTGTGAGAAAATTTCCCCCCAATGTTTACCACCTTACAGACAGAGAAATAGACAAAGGAGAGAAATAAATGTGTCTGTGTGTCGTACATTTCCCTCCCTTCCTTAGACGTTTACTTTCGTAAGAGTAGAGACTCAGGGTTTAT
>BLSH010013549.1:103901-129304 GCA_018402905.1 Glandirana rugosa | reverse complement strand
TATATATATATATTTTTTTTTTTTTTTTTTTTTTTCAAATTTCAAAACTTTGTGACAAAAAGCAAGACCTGCAAAATACCCAACGTGCCTCTCAGCACATAGCTTGGAGTGCCTACTTTCCAAAATGGGGTAATTTGGGGGGGGGGGGGTTGTGCTATCTGGGCATTCCATGGCCTCCCGAAACTGTAATAGATAGGGAGTGAGGAGTAGAATCGCCATTTTATGCCCTTAGAAAGCATGAAGGCGGTGACTGGTTTTCGGGGTCCTGTACGTGTCTAGACCGCCCAAAAGTCTCACACATGTGGTATCCCCGTATTAAGAAGAAGCAGCAGAATGTATTTTGGGGTGTAATTTCACATACGCCCATAGCATGTTCGAGCAACATATCATTTAGTGACAACTTTGTGAAAAAAAAAAAAAGGAATTTTCCCTAAACTTGTGGCAAAATATAAAATATTCCATGGACTTAACATGCCTCTCAGCAAATAGCTTGGCGTGTCTACTTTCCAAAATAAGGTCATCTTTTTTTTTTTTTGGGGGGGGGGTTGTTATCTGGGCATTTCATGGCCTCCACAATTGTGATAGTGTGGGGTAAAGGCCTACATTTTAGCCCTTAGAAATCCTGAAGGCGGTGATTGATTTTTGGTGTTCCGTACGCGGATAGGCTCCCAAAAAGTCTCATGCATGGGGTATCCCCGTACTCAGGAGAAGCAGCAGAACGTATTTCGGGGTGTAATTCCACATATATCCATGGCATGTGTGAGCAATATATCATTGCAGTGACAACTTTGTGTAATTTTTCAATCACTTGTGACAAAGAAAAAAAATATTCAATGGGCTCAACATGCCTCTCAGCTAATTTCTTGGGGTGTCTACTTTCCAAAATGGGGTCATTTGGGGGGTGGGTTTGTACTGCCCTGCCATTAAAGCGTCTCAGGAAATAAGATAGGCAATCATAAAATAAAAGTTGCGTAATTTCCAGAAAATGTACCCTAGTTTGTAGACGCTATAACTTTTGTGCAAACCAATAAACATGCGCTAATTGACTTTTTTTTACCCGAGACATGTGGCTCAATGAATTTTGTCAAAAATTTATGACAAAAATTTAGTTTATTGTAAATTTCTAATAACAAAAAGTAGAAAATATTTTTTTTCAAAATTCTCGTTCTTTTTTCGTTTATGTCGCAAAAAATAAAAAAGCGCAGAGGTGAACAAATACCACCAAAAGAAAGCTCTATTTGTGGGGGAAAAAAAGGACGCAAATGGCGTTTGGGTACAGCATTGCATGACCGCGCAATTACCAGTTAAAGCAGCGCAGTGCCAAATTTAAAAAAGAGTGTTCTGGTCCTACAGTGGGAAATCCTTCCGGCCCTTAACCACTTGCTGACAGCGTTATGTAAATACACGGCCGCAAGGTGGATCAGCTGTTCCGGGAGGACGTACTATAACATCCTCACAGAATCGCGCACCCGGGAGCATCCGTGACCGCTGAGTCCGGGAGACTTGGTGCATCACGGATCGCGGTAAATGGCCGCTCGCAGCGGCTGTTTACCACGTGACAGAGCGATCAGATGTAAACAAGCCGGCGGATATCCAGCTTGTCTCTACCCTCTCCGCACTGATTGGTGCAGTGTGACAGGAGAGGGGGGAAAGATTAGAAGCAGCAGTGCTGTGGGCAGGATTTGAAGTGCCCACAGCACTGCTATGTGCCAGTTTGCACCCCCCATCCAGCCTCATCCGTCACCCATCCATGCATGCATCCGTGTTCACACATCCAGCCATGCTCACCCATCCAGCCTCATCCGTGCTCATCCATGCTCCGCCATCCATCTGTGCTCACCCTTCCATGCATGCTCACCCACCCATCTGTGCTAACCCATCCATGCATGCTCAGCCATGCATCTGTGCTCAGCCATGAATGCGTGCTCATCCATGCTCAGCCATGCATACGTGCCCACCCATGCATCCGTGATCAGTCATCCCCATCCACGGCTCATCCACCCCCATTCGTGCTGATCCATACTACATCAGTTCTCATCTGTGACAAATCCATGCCACTAGAGTGCCTCACAATAGTGTAATAGGTAGTCAAATTAGATTTGAAATGTATGCCCCTATAACGCCTAATGGTGCCTGGGCCTCTGTATGTGGCCAGGCTGTGTAAAAGTCTCACATGTGGTATCGTTATACTCAGGAGAAGTAGCAGAATATATTTTGGGGTGTAATTTTTTCAAGGTACATGCTGTGTGTTAGAAATATTGTATAAATGGACAACTTTGTGTAAAAAAAAACAAAAAAAAAAAATGCGTTTTCATTTTCTTTCCACATTTTCCGAAAACTTGTGGAAAAAAAATGACATGTTCAAAAGACTCATTATGCCTTGTAGAATATACGTTGGGGTGTTTACTTTCCAAAATGGGGTTATTTTTTGGGCATTTCCATTGTCCTGGTGCTCAAGGACCTTCAAAAGTGCAAGAGGTAGTCAGGAAATTATAAGTGTAATTTATGTCTCTAGAACGCCTGATGGTGCTCCATGCATGTTTGGCCTCTGTATGTGGCCACGCTGTGTAAAAGTCTCACACATGGTGTGACGAACGCGGGTATCAGATCGCTGCCCTCCTCACCGATCGGCGACCGAGGACCCCCCTGATCCAATACCGCACTTGTCACGAACGTAACAATGCCACTCTCAGCTGCTTTCAGCACAAAGATTTCCCAGTTTGTGGGACCACCATCTAAGTGTCAGCCGCCTGAGAGTGATTGTGACCGGGCTAATTCAAACAATTAATCCTTTCTCTGCCACCACTTCTGGATTCCGGCCAGAAGATCCGGATGTAAAAATACCAGTATTTTAGAACACGCCTGTGCATACACTGTCACCTTGCAGACAGATATATTCAGGTGCGTTATTCTAAAGACAGTAGCGCTCTTCGAAGGAACAAATTCGTAATAGTTGCGTTAAGAGCTTTAGAGACAAAATTAACACTTTTCAAAATAAGGTTTAATAATGAAAAGGTCAAGTTTTAGGTGCAGTAAAATTTTTACAGAAAAATAAAAGTACAAAGTGAGACAAATGTACAGCGAAAGAGAACAGATTGAAAAAATACCTTGCCTTTGAAATGTCCTGGCTTAATCAGTGTTTTGAAGATGATTCCCTGGTCCTCTGATGTTTGAAGTTAAGGGAGAACTCCTATCTGATGGCCACAGTCTCTTTTCTCTGAAACACCAGGGGTGGGGCCATACCTCTTCTGGCCATTCATATGAGAGTGTGAGTTTCCTTAGACAATGTCCAGGGCGGACCGTGGAGATACATGCTGCATAATCATGCATGGATCATAACTTGGGACCAAATCATCTTACATATTTTACAGTATGAAATTTAATCTCAGCTTGCAATAAGCTTTCATATGACTCCAAACATGAGAATTCTAAAACCTTATAGGACCCTGGGGAGGGGATGGACTAATTTTATCCCTCCTTGGGTAACAAGGGGTGAGTGTTTATACTTGAATTATCCGGACTGAAATTCTACATTCAAATATGTAATGTTCATCACTATGGCATACCTATAGCGGAAGTTATGACTGTATGTAAGTTTTCATGTAAGTTTAAGGCAGCAAGGGAGAGTCATCCCTAGGTCAGACCTGCCAGGGTAATTTGTGGGCCAACAGCAGTGTGTTGTGTGTTTTTTCTAGATAAGGGGACAGACTACCTTCCTGGCCGCTATAAACCATAATCAAAGGCCTCCTGTTAAATTTGGCCTGCACACACTCAGATGGGGGTGACAAGCCTTTCAAACTGCCATGTCAGAAGGTGAGAGAGAGAGAAAAAAAAAACGTAACTATTTATGTAACTTCCCTGCCAAGATGGAGTCAGTGTCGCTTTTGGCCTGGTATTACCTTGCGTGGATCTCAAGCATGATACACAACACACATGGGGTATCGCCATACTCAGGAGGAGTAGCAGAATGTTTTTTGGGGTGTAATTTGCGGTATGCATATGCTGGGTGTGAGACATAACCCATTAATTTGACAATTTTTGAGAAAAAAAAAAGAAAAAAAATTTACAACTTCAAAAAACTTGCCATGCCTCTAAATAATTTGGACTGTCAACTTTCCAAAAAGGGGTCATTTGGGGGGTATTTGTACCTTCCTGGCTTGTTAGGGCCTCAAGAAATGAAATAGGCCATCAGTACATCAGGTGTGATCAATTTTCAGTGATTGGCGCCATAGTAACTTTCACAAAAACCAAATAATATTCACTTATTTGGGTTATTTTTACCAAAGATATGTAGCAGTATAAATTTTGGAATTTGTGAAGAAAAATTACTAATTTGCAAAATTTTATAACAGAAACAAAGAAAAATACATTTTTTTTTTACAAAATTTTCGGTCTTTTTCCATTTATAGCGCAAAAAATAAAAACCCCAATGGTGATTAAATACCACCAAAAGAAAGCTCTATTTGTGAGAAAAAAAAGGGATTAAAACTTACCGTGAAATCCTTTTCTCCGAGTTCACAGACAGACGCAGCCTACTTTGACATGTGGGTTATGTTCGTCCTATTAGGAGTTAAGTAGGCAAAAAGGAAAGAAAGCAAGCTGGCCCCTCCCAGGGGACTGTCCTCTCTCTCTCTCTACATAACCCCCCTGCTCTGTCAGGCATATCAGTTCGTAACAAGCCGTACAAAACATAACACAGAGGGGCGGGTGCTGCGTCTGTCAGTGAACTCCGAGAAAAGGATTTTACGGTAAGTTTTAATAAAATCCCTTTTTCTCTTACGTTCACTGACAGACACAGCCTTCTTTGACATGTGGGATGTCCCAAAGCTGTGTCAGAAAGAGGGGTGGGTAGACAACAACAACTGTACCCAACAGAAACCTCTCAGGAGCGCCAGCCGTGCCTACACTGCCGCCTGTAAAACCTTACAGCCAAAGGCAGCATCCGATACATCAACTTTATAAAACTTAGTACACGTGTGCACTGAGGCCCAAGTAGCCGCCTTGCACACCTGTGACACCGAAGCCTGGTGTCTAAACGCCCAGGAAGCACTAACAGCCCTGGTAGAATGAGCCGTGACTGGAAAAGGAGGGGACTTGCCCCGAGTAGAATATGCATGAGTCACGGTATGTCTGATCCAACGGGAAGGCCGCTAATCTCTTACGTGGCTCGTCCGTCGGTATAAACAAAGCGTCAGACTTCCGAAATAGCCACCAAATAGACCCGCAAAGCCCTTCCATATCCAATGAGTGCAACTCAAATTCCTTGGGATGTGAGGGGCGTGGGCACAATGAAGGAAGAACAATATCTTCATTAATGTGAAAAAGTGACACTACCTTCGGGAGAAACGAAGGAGACGGGGGCAGAACCACCTTGTCCTTGTGAAGGACTAAATAGGGAGACTTGCAAGACAAAGCTGCAAGCTCAGACACCCGCCTAACGGATGTAATGGTCACCAAAAAAAACACCTTTTGTGACAATAATTGTAAGGGAAAATCCTTGATCCTTACGTATGGCGGCTTCTGTAGCACAGAAGCACTAGGTTCAAATCCCACGGCGTCGGGGGCGACCGTACCTGAAGGACCACATGGCGTACACCTTGTACAAATGTACGAATCAAGGAATGCGATGCCAAAGGTCGTTGGAAGAGGATTGCCAGAGCCAAAATCTGACCCTTGAGTGTGCTCAAAGCCAATTTTTTGTCCAGGCCCCTCTTGTAAAAAGGCCAGGACCCTGGCCACAACATAAGAACGAGGGTTCCACCCCTCTGCCTCGCACCAAGCGATATAGGCCTTCCAGGTGCGATGATAAATCTTGTGTGAAGTACACTTACGCGCTTTTAACATGGTAGGGATCACGGAGCCGGCGACCCCCTAGCCCTCAGCACCTGGGACTCAATAGCCAAGCCGTCAAGGCCAGCGAGGGTAAGCAGGGTGCAAGATGGGCCCTTGAGACAACAAGCCTTCACGCAGCGGAAGGCGCCAGGGAGCATCTGCCACCATTCGCACCACGTCGGCGTACCAAGGACATCGAGGCCAATCCAGAGCCACCAGGATCATCGGAATCCCCTCCGCTTCCACCCTGAGCAGTAGCCGCGGTAGAAGCTTGATGGGGGGATAGGCGTACAGAAGACGAAACCGACTCCAAGGCGCTACCAGCGCATTCATGGCGACCACCAACGGGTCTCTTGTTCTGCACACACAGATCTTTACTTTGTGATTGAGCCGGGACGCCATGAAGTAGTTCGGTTTTAACACTTCTGGATGTAGGGACCATTCCCCTTGATCCAGTGTCTGGCGACTGAGAAAGTCCGTCTGCCAATTTTCTACGCCTGGAATGTAGATGGCGGAGATTGCCAGTACATGGAGCTCTGCCCATTTCAGGATGAGAGCTGCTTCCGCAGCTGCTGCCGAACTCCTCGTTCCGCCCTGATGGTTCGCATAAGCCACAGCCGTGGCATTGTCCGACTGAATCCAAAACGGGAGGCCTCGCAACCTTAACGTCCAGTGGGAGAGGCAGAGTCTGATTGCCCTCAGCTCCAGCACATTGATCGGAAGGCGAGATTCCTGCGCCGACCAGCGCCCCTGGGCAGACAACTGTCCCAGGACCCCCCCAGCCCGATAGGCTGGCGTCTGTCGTGACAATCGACCAATTCAGGGGAAGAAAGGATTTTTCCAAGGTTAGAACTGGGGTCCGAAGCCATGTCAATGACCTCCTGGTTAGAGGGTCCAGTCTGATCAGTCGATCTAGGGACAGGGGTGACCTGTTCCACCGAGACAGAATCGCTCGTTGAAGGAGTCGAGTGTGACTCCGGGCGTGGGGTACCGCCTCGACGGTCGACACCATGAGCCCCAACACCCGCATACAGAACCGTAAGGAGGACCGCCGGCGGGAGAGTAATGAGCACACTGCTGCTTGCAGAGTCAGCAACTTGGCCGGAGGTAGAAACACCTTTGCCTATCCCGTGTCCAGGAGTAGACCCAGGTATTCCAGGCGACAGGACGGTGTTAGCGTCGACTTGATCAACCATCCGAAGTCCCTCAATGAGGCCAATGTGATGGCTACGTTCTCCTCTAGAGCTGACGCAGATTCCGCTCTCAGGAGTAGGTAGTCTAGGTATGCAACTACCGCAATGCCTCTCTGCCTCAGTAGCGCCAAGATCCAGGCCACCATTTTGGTGAACACCCGAGGGGCCGATGCCAGACCGAAAGGAAGTGCCACAAATTGGAAATTACAGTCTCCCACCGCAAAGCGCAGGAAGCGCTGGTGTCTTTGGCAGATGGGGACGTGGAGATACGCGTTCCCCTTGGTGTAGGGCTGCCACGACCGAGCGGACGGATTCCATCCGAAATTTTCGCGCTCTCACAAATAGGTTTGAGTAAAAACCTCGAAACCTCTCCGGCTGAGTGCCTCCGGCTGAGGCACTGGCACAATCAGCCGAGAGTACTTGAACGGCCCTGAAAAGGGCCTCCCGACATCCCTGAGGGAGTCTCAAGTTTGATGGGAAGAACCTGTCTGGGGGTAGAGTACTGGACTCTATCCTGTAACCAGAAGACTTCACTTCCTGCACCCACCGGTCGGAAAAACGGGCCGTCCATCTGTCTGTGAACCCCAGAAGACGTCCCCCCCACCCTTACCACGGGTGGGGGCAACCCATCATGCAGAGGCAGCTTATCCTCTGCCTTTTTGCTCTTGCGTTACCATGAACGCTTACCGGCCCCCGCAGTGGCTTTGCCGGGTCTCGACCCCTTGCCAGCTGTGCCGGGGCACGAAAAAACCTCTTCTGACCCGAAGAGATAGGTCCCTGCTTTCGGCGAAATTCTCGCCTCTTGGGTTCGGGAAGGAACATACTCTTCCCCCCAGTGAAATCCTTGATGATTTCACCCAACTGCGGAACGAATAGACGGCCACCCTGAAAGGGAGACACGCGGTCACCAGACCAAGAGCGTAGCCAGAGTACCCGTCTAATGACTGCAAAGACAGACATTTTTGGCAGCATGGGAAGCAGGTCCAAGGCCGCAGCACACATGTACTGAATACCTTGACCCAAACGTTCTGATTTTCGTGACGCCTCCAGCGTCCTGCCGCAGCCCAAATCATTCTGCAGCTCCGCCATACACTCGGACAGGTACTGCGCTGCCATAGCAGTCCGTACACCTGGCGGCTGGGTCCTTGAAAGAAGGGGACCCTTCCAGTGAATGGTGGTTGCCTTGTTGAGATGGGGAACTCCCATTTTTTCACGAAAGTATCCTCAAAGGGATAACGTATCGCAAAGCGTTTTGGTAGGGCGAAGGAATTTTGAGGACGTTGCCATTCCTGATAGACCAGATGATCAAAAAATTGATAGTACGGGTAAGCCTTAGGCGGTTTTGGTGGTCTAGCTGACCTGCAAACATATGCGGCAGCCTGCGACTCCCCTACTTGGTCCAATCGCAAAAATGCACGGATGCCTGTAATCAGTGCGGTGACCAGCACCTTCTCACAAGCCACTGACGCCCAAGGTCCTCTTCAGAAGGAATTAATTCACCTTCTAAAAATTCCACGGGGGTCCCCGTGACCCCCGAAACCATTTCCGGTTTGGAGTCATCCCCCGAAGAACAGGCGGGCGTTTTGCAGGGGCCCCCAGAGACTTGCTCGGCCCCGCCCGGGGAAGATATTCCCCAAGAACCGCCCTGAGCTGGCCCAATGACACTAAAGTCCCCAGTGTTTTTGGCTGCATAGTCGCAGCTTCCTCCTCATAAGGATCCACAGTGTCAACTGCCATTGTCCACCGGAATGACCGTCAGCTATTGCCACTAAGGCACTGACACCCCCTCACAAAGCGCCCAACCGCCGCTCCACAGAACGCCAAGGAACTCCACAGAACGCCAAGGAGGTCCCAGGAGGACTGCTAACAGCACCCCAGGACACAATCAGCTATACCTGCTGTTCTTTGTACCCACGAGCGTTGTCCCAATAGGAGAGCTCAGTAGATAAAAACCGCCAATAGTCCTGTGCGGTCAGCGCTGTCTTTGATGAAAGTGAAAGTAAAAAAGCAGACACATGTATACATGCTGCAGGGACACCAATATGCCAGGGCTGTCCCATAGAGGCCAAATGACACAGCACTGCTACTTGCATAGGCCGGCTACAGTAAAATGGCCGCTGCTGACACTAGGGGAAAAAACCCACAGAAACATGGCCGCGGCTACAGGAAAATGGTGGCGATCCGCCGCAAAATGGCGGCGGATCGCCGCATGGCGGGAAAGGAGCGGCGGAGCTGTTACGGGGAGCGGAGCGGTGGGGGTAAGCCCACGTGGGCCGTGACCCAGCACAAAGTAAAGAAAGTTTTTTTTTTTTTGCTGCCCGGCACCCCCCCTTCCGCGCCCCGGGGGGGGGAGAAGAGGGGGGGGTCACTCACCACTCCAGCCGAGCGTAGCAGACCTTCCATCTGGAAGGGATGCTGCGGGCCTCAGCCCCTGGACAGGAAACGGGTCCTGACAACTGGGCTTAAGTGGGGGTCTCCCACTGGCCGCCCACACGGAACGGGCACAATGCATCGGGTCCCGCCTAGGCAGAGGACTGGCTTGCATCGGTTGGCTGCGCTGGGGGAAAGCACAGGATTCCAGATATCCTTTTTTGCCCCAGCCGGCTTCTTGATAGCAGTCTTCATCAGAAGGCTTGAGAAAAAGAAAAGTGCAGTAATAAAAAATTTGATCCGCAGGTCCAGGTAAGGAAGCCAGGTCAACTCCTTGCACTAGGCATGTGAAAACCGATATGCCTGGCAGAGCAGGGGGGTTATGTGGAGAGAAAGGACAGCCCCCTGGGAGGGGCCAGCTTGCTTTCTTTCCTTTTTGCCTAGTTGGCTCCTAATAGGACAAACATAACCCACATGTCAAAGAAGGCTGAGTCTGTCAGTGAACGTAAGAGAAAAAGGACAAAAATTTCATATGGGTACAGTGTAGTATGACTGCGTAATTGTCATTCAAATTGTGAGAGCACTAATAGCTGTAAATTGGTCTGGTTAGGAAAGGGGTTTAAGTGCCCAGTGGGGTCAAGTGGTTAAGGAATACATCATTTAAGTGACAACTTTGTGTAACTAAAAAAAAAAATTTGTAATTTTCTTGAAACTTGTGGCAAAACATAAAATATTCCATGGATTCAACATGCCACTCAGCATATAGCTTGGGGCATCTACTTTCCAAAATGGGGTTATTTGGGGGGGGGGGGGTTGTGCTATGTTGGCATTTCATGGCCTCCGAAACTGATAGGTAGTTAGGAGTGAAATCAAAAATGTACACCCTGGGGGGCGTGGCCGCGGCATGAGAGTGAGTGGACATGTGTGAGCTTCCACTGCAGCGCTGAGCACACTCTGCATCGCCAGGTGAGATGGCCACGAAGCGGAGACAGTCCCCGCAGCCTCCGCGGACACCGAGGCTGCATTCCGGCTCCCAGGACGCCTTTTTCCCCGGGGACAAGAGGCCGCTGGAGCAGAGATCCAAGATGGCACCGGGTGAGTGCAACGCCACAGCACGTGCGGTCTCCCGCATTCCATCATCCCAGCTACCTCCGGCCTCATCCTCTTCCCCCTTCTCTCCGGACTGTCCAGAGGATCCCTTAGCTGACCCTGCCTAGGACGAGGCCACCGGAAACACAGCCAAGGCACCTCGCACGAACCCCCCAGCGGGGCCTACCTCCAAGCCACCGCCATCTGCCTTCTCCCGAGCCCATGCCCCCTCACGCTCCCAGATGGGCCTAATAGACATGGCGGAGGTCCTAGGAGACAATGATTTAAGGGCGCACATGCTGGCTCTCCCCACTAAAGCTGATCTGGAAGGCTTGATGACTCAGATGGAAAGAGCCTTGAGACAGGACATAGAAGCCTTACAGATGGACACTGCCCATATGGGGGGGGGGGGAGGAAGTGTTGGGAGGCCTCGGTGGAAGAAATCCCCCCTGCCATACAAACCCTCCAGGCCCACTGTGCGGCCCAAGACTGGAGAATTGACGCTTTACTCAATCAGCTGGATGATGTGGAAAATCAGAGCCGCAGATCCGCATATGCAGTGTCCCAGAGGCTACGGCCCCTACCCTCCAGGGGGTGTTTAAGCAGATCCTGGGGAGGGAGGCCCCCCGCTCACATTGAAATTGACCGTGCCCATAGAGCCTTGCGACCTCCGTCAGAAGACCCAGACAAACCCCAAGACATCATTTGTAAACTTCACAAATACTCGCTCAAGAAACGCATCATGTACCATGTCTGGGGGGTCCGCTACGTTAACTTTGATGGTGCAAAACTCCCCCTATTCCCGGACCTCTCAAGACGCATGCTGATGCAGCGTAAGGCATTCAAATCCCTGTTAGAGAAACTGCAGTAAGCTTACCTAATTTATTGCTGGGGGTTCCCTTTTAGCCTCTCGGTCACTAAAAAGGTCAACAAATAACCTCTGAAACAGATCAGACTTGCCAACTTTTCTCTCCCGCCTTGGCCTGCCGGCAATGGCTATCCCGGATTGGCGCTGTAGCTAGGATCCCCCAACGGTCGCTCGCCCGACGCCTTGGCAGCCAGCACTTCGCAGCCGAAGACGCAGGAACAGGCCACACGATTCTACCCGCTCAGGGAGGCCAGTACAGTCCCCTGCATCAAATGCCTATTTAACTACTCAAACATTATGCACCGGCTTCTACTCTCATCTATCTTCCCCATACTTTAGCTGCTGCTGTGGACTAAAGACGTCAATATACCGCTTTAGCGGTATACAGCAACTGGAGCGGGACCCGGGATCGGGTCTTCGTCTGATGCCTCCCCACCTACCTCCAATAGGTGAACTCCAGATGGTTCACTGCCCGAAATTGGGCAATCGCTGGCACCGGGACTCACCCACCTTTTTCGTCTGGCTGGACGAGGGGTCTCTCCTGCGCCACCGAGTACAGCGTCCACTCGCCCACGTGGCGAGGGGTCGATTAATTTGGTAAAGTTGATGTTATTCCAATGTTGGTTATGTTGTAGGTTTTTATCTCTCGTTTCCTATGTTTACATCACTGTTTGTCCCATTGGTTTGACCGCTGCAGGTCCCCTCCTGGCACCCTGAAACCTGGCTAATCCTCCCCACACAACTCTGAAATGGCATCCTTAAAGATAAAGTCCTACAACGTTTCTGGCTCGAGTTCTCTGATGAAACGCAGTAAGTTGTGGCTTGAGACTAAGAGACTGGGGGCACAAATTTTATTGTTGCAGGAGACTCACTTTCAAGCTGACTCGACCCATCGCCTTCCCACACATATCTATGACAGATGGTTTTTAGGTAACTCTCCAAGGGAAAAGTCGGGGGGCGTAGCAATTGCGATACACAAACATTGGCTCTTCATCCCCCTGGACCATCAGGTGGACCAGTAGAGTAGATTTGTGTTCCTAAAGGGGACCCTGCTTGGGCGTAAGCTAACCCTCGCATCTCTGCACGCCCCCAACACCCGACAGCTATCCTTCCTGGATTGGGTCTTGGAGTCCCTCTCCGTGTTCGACGCGTGATTGTGGGGGGGGGGGGCGACTTCAATGTCTGTCCGGATCTGTTGCTAGACACATCTTCCGGCAGCTCCATGCGTACATTTGGGTTCCTTAAACATTTCCGTAAATCACTGCACACTCACTATCTGATGGACTGCTGGAGAATACTCCACCCCAGAGAAAAAGACTTCAGCTATTTCTCCACCATACATAATGTGCACACACGCATAGATCTGTTGCTGGAGGACCAACACCTACTGGAGTCGCTCTCCGGCTACTCCATCGGATCGTTCACAATCTCTGACCACACGCCTGTCTCCATCGCACTGCTGCCGTTAGAAACGCACCAATGGACTTGGCGTCTAAACGAAAATCTGGATGATGCAGTGGCTCTACAGAGGGTCACGGAGACAATTTCCCAATATTTTCGTAAAACGTGCGAGAGGAGACGGGGATGGCGGCCGAATGGGAGGGTCACAAGGCAGTGGTCCGGGGTGAACTTCTCTCCCAGGGTGCTCGACTAAATAAAATACACAAAGGGGATCTGCAATCCCTCCTTCCCAAATTGAGGGTGGCGGAATTAAATCACAAACGGCGGACGTCCCCGACTCTCCAGACAGAATTGCACTTTCTTAGAGATGAGCTGTCCAACCTCCTAGAGACGCGCATTAGGGCTAGACTGTGACATGCCTCACACAAATTTTATGAGGTAGGCAATAAATGTGGGAGACTCTTAGCACGAGCCCTTAGGCGACAGTGCGACTCCGGCTACGTCCACAAAATACACAACAGCGAATTCTTCTACAGTTTTACTCTCGAAAATCGCGATCGCATTTAAAGACGATTATACCCAATTATATCAACTCCCAGAGACAGAGGGCCACACGCCTACGCAAAAAGCTGCCTGCCTCACCTAGAGGAGGCAAAGGTCCCCTAACTGCCGGCGCAGGTTAGCGAATGCTTAGATAGACCCATCTCTGAGGTTGAGATTGAGGCGGTAATAAAAGAATTGCCCGCGGGTAAAAGCCCTGGCGGCTACACGAACGCGTACTACCGTAAATTTCCCCCCTTACTCTCCACACACCTGTTCATATTTTAACGCCCTTGCCACGGGACTACCTATATTCAAGGAGTCCCTGCTGGCACATATAACGCTTATCCCGAAAGAGGGAAAGGACCCGGCCACCCCAGGAAGTTACAGACCGATCTCACTGGTAAACACTGACATCAAGATCTTAGCAAAAGTCTTAGCAAACCGGCGGAAACCAGGCATGCCGTCATCAATACATCCTGACTAGACGGGCTTCATCCAAGGGAGGGAGGCCCGAGACAATTCCAATCGAGCAATTCAGCTCATCCACTGGGTGGGTGCACGGCAGTCCAGTTCACCCTGTCTCGTTGTCGACTGATGCCGAAAAGGCCTTCAACAGGGTGGACTGGAGCTACCTCCACGCAGTGCTGAAGAGACTGGGCCTCAGTCAGGCCATGATGAGGTGGATAGGTACCCTATATAGTGTCCCTGAGGGCAGAGTCAAGGTGAATGGAACTGTCTCCACTGCTTTCGCAATACGAAACAGGACACGGCAGGGGTGCCCGCTCTCCCCTCTTATTTTTGCCCTGACATTGGAACCATTTCTAAACATGATTCGTCTAAATCCAGACATAAAAGGGTTCCAAGTGGGTTCGGCAAAACACAAACTCTCAGCCTATGCTGATGATGTTCTATTCTATGTGTTTCTCTCCCCAACATTATGGCCGAGCTGAAGAGGTTACATTCCCTTACTAATTTTAAACTTAACTATAACAAGTCGGAGATCCTGCCTTTAGAGATTTCGCCCACCCTACGTACACAACTTCAAGCCTCCTTCTCTTTCACATGGTGTACCTCCTCTATAAAGTATCTAGGGATCCAACTCCCCGCAGACTGCTCGCAACTTTACTCCTGTAACCACACAAAGCGGACCTACATTTTTTTAGATGGGTCGAGTCAGCATATTGAAGATGAACATCCTGCCACGAGTTCTTTTCTACTTACAAATGGTGCCTATACCGTTGCCCAGATCTTTTTTCTCCGCCCTCAACAGACTGTTTGTGAGGTTTGTCTGGCACGGACGGAGCCTCCGTATTGCCCTACACACCCTACAGTGCCCTAGGAGGCTGGGTGGGCTGGGGGTCCCCTCTGTGCATAGATACTACGAAGCCACAGTGTTGTAGAGGATCTTAGATTGGCACCACCATACCCACGCCAAAGCCTGGGTGCCACTTGAAAAATTTTTGGTAGCTCGCAACTTATCGCAACTGTGTCTGAGATTTTGTGTCTTCTCTCTCTGCCCATGCACTACAGCAATGGGATGCCTTGAATGCCCGGGGGAGGACTGTCTCCGCCTGGCTCCCCGCTCCTGCCTTTGGGCGGCTTCCCCTGGTTCGCTCATGGGGAACACGTCTCCTTTTTTCGCGCGTGGGCCAGAGATGGAGAGACACGTTGTGGGCACGTTTGTGGACATGTTCGTCCACAAACAGGGTCTGGTCACGCTAGGGTGGCTCCGATCCCAGTTTGGCCGATTCCCAATGGACGAATGGCGTTATAGACAGTTGCACCATCTCATCCGCACCTTACCCTTTGCCATTAGACCCCCATCTTCCCCAGAGATTGTGCAAGTCGACAGACCTGGTGCCATACTCTATCTCGGTGCTCTGGGAGTTATTGCAGTAGACCGAGAAGAGAAATGAACCTGCCTTTATATGGGAATGGGAGAGGGACCTGCAGCACAAGTTTACAGATGCCCAGCTAGATCATATATATACACCTTAACACACAAAAGTACAGTGGACACGAAGATGCAGGAAAATCGTTATAAAATATTGTCCAGATGGTATACAGCCCCAACCAGTTTGGCCAGAATTTATCCGACTGTCTCTTACGTCTGCTGGAGGGGCTGTGGACTCCAGGCACCTATCTTCATGTGTGGTGGGAATGTGTGGAGCCCGTGGCTCCAGCCCTTCTGGATGGACGTCAGAGCTCAGATTAAAACAATACTGGATATAGATATGAGCGATTCCCCACTGGAGTTCCTGATGCAATTGCCTACCGTTCCTCTGAGCCATTACAGGAAATCAGTCTTGCCGCACCTACTGAATGCGGCCAGACGCCTAAACTCGATACACTGGAAATCATCCTATGTCCCCACCCGTAAAGACTGGGTCGGTCTGGTTGACAAAATAATGGCTGCGGAGGAATGGGTGGCAAACTGCAAAGACAGGTACGCTAAATTCTACGGAATTTGGGCCACTTGGATTCACTACAAATCAAGTATAGTACCGGCTTCTCCAACCCGGCACACCTAACAGTGAGGCCTAGCCTTGTTACACAGGGAATTGCCCTAGATGGTATTTGAGTTTTGCACAATTGAGATGTACTTGTAGCGGACCACAAGAGCTACTCTGTCGGTTATAAATATTTTTTGGGACGGTACTGATAGTTCCTATGTGTCCCCCCCCCTTTTTGCCCCCCCCATGCCTTTATTCCCCCCTTCTCGCTCTATGTTTATTTGTACACCCCCCCCCCCCCCCCCCAGTTCCTGAGAATCCCCACACCTTCTTCTTGTACATCACCTGAAGCATGATCCCCAACACACTAAGGTCCTACAGCTAGAGAATGAGGTAACCCTGAATCGAAGCATTGCCTCATTCGCCTGCCTCTTATAGTGTGGTGAGGCACACGATTGTGAAATGTTTATATGGGGAACACACTGCTAAATGTATCAATGGGTCATCATTTACAGTCAGGTGATGAAAACTGTTGGCCGATCACTTCTACCATATGTACCAAAACTGCTTGCTTTGTACATTCCAGTTTTTGTTTTTAATGAAAATACAAAATAAAGATTGTACAAAAAAAAATATGCCCTTAGAAAGCCTGAAGGTGGTTATTGGTTTTCGGGGTCCTGTACGTGGCTAGGTGGTATCCCCGTACTCGGGAAAAGCAGCAGAATGTGTTTTGGGGTGTAATTCCACATACACCCATGGCATGTGTGAGCAATATATAATTTCAATGACAACTTTGTGTAAAATGTTTTATTTTTTTGTAAATTTTCAATCACTCACTTGTGACAAAAAAAAAAAAAATAAAATATTCAATGGGCTCAACATGCCTCTCAGAAAATTCCTTGGGTGTCTACGTTCCAAAAAGGGGTCATTTGGAGGGTTTTTGTACTGCCCTGCCATTTTAGCACCTCAAGAAATTTGATAGGTAGTCAAACTAAAAGCTGCATAAATTCCAGTAAATGTACCATAGTTTGTAGACGCTATAACTTTTGCGTAAACCAATATATGCTTATGAATATTTTTTTAACCAAGACATGTGGCTGAATACATTTGGGCCTAAATGTATGACTAATATTGAGTTTATTGGATTTTTTATAACAAAAAGAAAATATTTTTTTTTCCAAATTTTCATTTTTTTTCGTTTATATCGCAAAAAATAAAAATCCCAGAGGCAATCAAATACCACCAAAAGAAAGCTCTATTTGTGGGAAAAAGACACTCCTTTTGCTTGTGTACATTGTTGTATGATCGTGCGATTACCAGTTAAAGCAGCGCAGTTCCAAATTGTAAAAAGTGCTCTGGTCATGAAGGGGATAAATCCTTCCGGGGTTAACTATAGCTCTACTTAAATTTTTTAACCACCCCTCCCCCCATTCCTTTATTAAAGTAAAACAAGAAACAAAACAGCCAAGCTTTACTCACCTTCTCTGCAGTCCAGCAATGTACCTAGCTTCTTTCTCAGTGCAGGGTGGTCAATATTAATTTCAGCAGAATGACACTCATGCCCATTCTGCCCATTTTTGAGTCAAGCCTTCAGGAAAATGCATGTGTAGGATTTTTTAAATGAAAACAGCTGGGGTGGCTTTGGTGGGTGGAGAGCTTGGATGGCTTTGGTAGGTGGGGAGCTGGGGTGGCTTTGGTTGGTGGGGAGCTGGGGTGGCTTTGGTGGATGGGGAGCTGGGTGGCTTTGGTGGGTGGGTAGCTGGGATTTCCTTTGGTGGGTGGGGAGCTGGGATGGCTTTGGTGGGCGGGGAGCTGGGATGGCTTTGGTGGTGCGGGGAGCTGGGGTGGCTTTGGTGGGCGGGGATCTGGGATGGCTTTGGTGGGCAGGGAGCTGGGGTGGCTTGGTGGGTTTTTATTTTAAGTTAACAACCGACCGCCGTCATTATATGGTGGTACTTTGCCGTTGAATACCATTGTTATGGCAGCAACGACAGGCGGTACTTTTTCAGATAATAGTCTCTGTGGAGGACTCGCTGCGAGATCACTTTTATCAGGGATGGGAGAGGGCATCACGCCCCTTTCCCGTCTCCACCGCTTACAAGACTAGCGGCGGAGCCGATTGGGCCCTCTCCCCTCAGAGTCTGGATGCTGAGTGAGGGTAAGATGGTCTCCGCTCGGCTCCATAACATTGGATGGTGGACGTGACGTCACTTCCGACCAATGTTATTAAAGGGGAATTTTTTTTTTCAAATTACGTTTTTTATTGCATTTAAGTGTAAATATCAGATCTGAGGTTTTTGACCCCAGATCTCACATTAAAGGACTCCTGTCATGCTTTTTTTTTCTATTAGAAGGAATGTTTACATTCCTTCTAATAGGAATAAAAGTGACCCAATATTTTTTTCTTTTAAATGAACAGTGTAAAAATAAAAAGTAAGATCAACAAGAAAAAAAAAAAAAAAAAATGAAAGTGCCCGTCCCGCTGGGTTCGCACGCAGAAGCATGCGCAAGTCCCGTCCGCATATGGAAACATTGTTCAAACTACACACCTTGATCATTAGAGCGAGCGCAATAATTCTAAAGCCTCGTACACACGGTTCGATGGTCGTACGACCGAACGGACCAAATCGTATGTTGGCTGTTATATCTAGCATTCTGACATGCACTACACGATCGTACAACCAAGCTGAACGTAGTGTCGTGTTATGAACGTATAAAGAGAAAGTTCAGGTGCATGTAATTAGTGTCTGGCTGTTCCTGACTTCTGAGCATGCGTGTTTTGCACAATACAACTTGTTGGACCAACTTCTCTGTACACACGATACAACGGTCGTACGACCGCTTGTTGGTACTACCAAGTTTTCTAGTCTGCTCATAAAACTTCTGTTGTACGACAGTCGTACGTCAGCTGTTCTAATCGCGTGTACCAACGGTCGATTTAGCATACAACAATCGTTCGTGCGACCTGTTGTATACGATCGTCGACCCGTGTGTACGAGGCATTACAAAAGACCTCCTCTGTAAATCAAACCTGGTAAGCTGTAGAAATGTTTAAACATCGGGAATGGAGATTTTTAAGTGGTATAGTTTGTCTCCATTCCACGAGCGGGCGCAATTTTGAAGCTTGACATGTTGGGTATACTCGGCATAACAATATCTTTAGCGATACAGAAAAAAAAATTGGGCTGACTTTGCCGTAGTCTTATTTTTTAATTCAAAAAAGTGATTTTTTTTCCAAAACAAATGCGCTTGCAAGACCGCTGCACAAATACGGTGTGACAAAGTATTGCAATGAGTGCAATTTTATTCTCTAGGGTGGTCAAAAAAAATAAAAAATAATAATGTTTGGGGGTTTGAAGTCATTTTTTAGCAAAAAAAAAACAAAGAGCTGGGATTTCCTTTGGTGGGTGGGGAGCTGGGATGGCTTTGGTGGGCGGGGATCTGGGATGGCTTTGGTGGGCGGGGATCTGGGATGGCTTTGGTGGGCAGGGAGCTGGGGTGGCTTGGTGGGTTTTTATTTTAAGTTAACAACCGACCGCCGTCATATAGAAAGAAAGCAAGCTGACCACTCCCAGGGGGCCGTCCTCTCTCTCCCATATAACCCCCCTGCTCTGCATAGCATATCAGTTCCTAACAAGCCGTACAAATGCAACACAGAGGGGTGGGTGCTGCATCTGTTAGTGAACTCAGAGAAAAGTATTTTACGATAAGTTTTAATAAAATCCCTTTTTCTCCTACGTTCACTGACAGACGCAGCCCTTCAGTGACAGACGCAGCCCTTCATTGACAAGTGGGGATGTCCCAAAGCTGTGTCAGTCAAGAGGGGTGGGTAAACGACAACAACTGTACCCAACAGAATCCTCTCAGGAGGCGCCGGCCGCGCCTACACTGCCGCCTGTAAAACTTTACGGCCAAAAGCAGCATCCGAAGATGCTGACACATCAACTTTATAAAATTTAGTAAACGTGTGCACCGAGGCCCAAGTAGCCGCCTTGCACATCTGTGACACTGAAGCCTGGTGTCTGAAAGCCCAAGAAGTGCTAACAGCCCTGGTGGAATGAGCCGTGACTGGAAAAGGGGGTACCTTGCCCTGAACAGTATGGGCCACGGTCTGTCTGATCCAACGGGAAACAGCAGCCGGCGAGGCCGCCAATCCTTTGCGCGGACCATCCGTCAGTACAAACAACACATCAGACTTCCGAAAAGGAAGCTGTAGCCGCCAAATACACCCGCAAAGCCCTCACGACATCCAAGGAATGTAACTCAAATTCCTTGGAATGCGACAGGTGCGGACATAATGAAGGAAGAACAATATCTTCATTAATGTGAAAAGAAGGGATCACCTTCGGTAGAAATGAAGGAGAAGGACGCAAGACCACCTTGTCCTTATGAAGGACTAAGTAAGGAGACTTGCAGGACAGCGCTGCCAACTCAGACACCCGCCTAGCGGATGTGATGGCCACCAAAAAGGCCACTTTCTGCGACAGCAAATGTAAGGGAATATCCCTGATCTTCTCATATGGTGGTTTCTGCAGCACAGAAAGCACCAAGTTCAAATTCCACGGCGCCATAGGCGACCGTACCTGAGGAGCCACATGGCGCACACCTTGTACAAATGTACGAATCAACGAATGTGACGTCAAAGGCCGCTGAAATAGAATCGCCAGAGCTGAAATCTGACCCTTGAGAGTACTCAATGACAATTTTTTATGCAGGCCCTGCTGCAAAAAAGCCAGGACCTTGGACACAACGTAAGAGTGAGGGTTCCAACCCCCTGCCTCACACCAGGCAATATAGGCCTTCCAGGTGTAATGATAAATCTTGCGCGAAGTACACTTGCGCGCCTTAAGCATGGTAGGGACCACGGACCCCTATCCCTCAACACCTGGGACTCAATAGCCAAGCCGTCAAAGCCAGCGAGGGTAAAGCAGGGTGCAAGATGGGCCCCTGAGACAACAGGTCTTCGCGCAGCGGAAGACGCCAGGGAACATCTGCCACCATTCGCACCATGTCGGAGTACCAAGGACGCTGAGGCCAATCCAGAGCCACCAGGATTGTCGGAATGCCCTCCGCTTCCACCCTGTGCAGTAGCCGCGGTAGAAGCTTGATGGGAGGAAAAGCGTACAGGAGCCGATATCAACTCCAAGGCGCTACCAGCGCGTCTGTGGTGGCCGCCAGCGGGTCTCTCGTCCTGCACACAAAAGTTTTCACTTTGTGATTGAACCGAGACGCCATGAGGACCACATCTGGCGTACCCCACTTGTGGCAAATCTGGCGGAACACTTCTGGATGTAGGGACCATTCCCCCTGATCCAGCGTCTGGCGACTGAGAAAATCCACTTGCCAATTCTCTACGCACGGAATGTAAATGGCGGAGATTGCCGGCACGTGAAGTTCTGCCCATCGCAGAATGAGAGCAGCTTCCGCAGCCGCTGCCGAGCTCCTCGTTCTGCCCTGATGGTTCACATACACCACTGCCATGGCGTTGTCCGACTGCACCCGAACCGGGAGGCCGCGCAACCTTACCATCCAGTGTGAGAGGCAGAGCCCGATCGCCCTCAGCTCCAGCACATTGATCGGAAGGCGAGATTCCTGTGCCGACCAACGGCCCTGAGCAGACAGCTGCCCCAGGACCCCCCCCCCCAGCCCGATAGGCTGGCGTCAGTCGTGACTATCGACCAATTCAGGGGAAGAAATGACTTCCCCAACGTCAGGGCCCCGAAGCCACCAGGTCAACGATCCTCTGGTTTGAAGATCCAGTCTGATCAGCTGGTCCAGGGACAGTGGAGACTTGTCCCACCGTGACAGAATCGCTCGCTGAAGGAGCCGAGTGTCACTCTGGGCGTAAGGTACCGCCTCGAAGGCTGAAAACCATAAGCCCCAACACCCGCGTAAGGAAGACCACCGGCGTGACAGCAGGGTTCGCACTGCTGCTTGTAGTGTCAGTAACTTGGCCAGAGGTAAGAACACCTTCGCCTGCTCCGTGTCCAGAATCAGACCCAGGTATTCCAGGCGACAGGACGGTATCACCTTCGACTTCTGCAGATTGATCAGCCAGCCGAAGTCCTTCAATGAGGCCATAGTGATAGCCACGTTCTCCTCCATAGCCGAAGCAAACTCCGCTCTCAGTAGCAGATCGTCGAGGTATGCTACCACCGCAATGTCTCTCTGCCTCAGCAGCGCCAGCACCGGGGCCACCAACTTGGTGAACACCCGAGGAGCCGAGGCCAGACCAAAGGGAAGTGCCACGAATTGGTAATGAAGATCTCCTACAGCAAAGCGCAGAAAACGCTGGTGCCGGAGATAGATGGGTACGTGGAGATACGCGTCCCTGATATCCAGGGACGCCATGAAATCCCCTTGGTGCAGGGCGGCCACAACCGAACGGACAGATTCCATCCTGAATTTTTCGCGCTTTCACAAAGTGGTTTAGTGCCTTCAGGTCCAGAACTGGCCTGACCCCCCCCCCTTTTTTGGGGACCACAAATAGGCTTGAGTAGAAACCGTGAAACCTTTCCAACGGAGGTATTGGCACGATCACCCCCTGGTCGGAGAGTGCCTGAACAGCCCTTAGGAGGGCCTCCCGATGCCCCTGAGGGAGTCTCAAGTTCGATGGGAAGAACCTGTCTGGGGGCAGAGTGCTGAACTCTATCCTGTATCTGGAGGACACCACTTCCTGCACCCACCAGTCGGAAATACGGGCAGTCCCCCTGTCTGCGAACCCCAGAAGACGGCAACCCATCATGCGGAGGACTTCTCCTCTGTCTTTTTGCTCTTGCGTTGCCAGGGGCGTTTACCGGCCCCTGCGGCAGGCTTGCCGGGCCTCGACCCCTTGCCCGCTGCGCCAGGAGCACGAAAAAACCTCTTCTGACCCGAAGAAGCAGGACCCTGCTTGCAGCGGAACACCCGTCACCTGGGCTCCGGGAGAAAAGTACTCCTCCCTCCAGTGAAATCCTTGATGATTTCATCCAACTGCGCCCCAAAGAGTCGACCACCCTGAAAAGGAAGATCCTTAAGACCCTTCTTAGACGCGTGGTCACCCAACCACGAGCATAACCAGAGTAACCGTCTGATAATGACTGCAAAAACAGACATTTTAGACAACATGGGGAGCAGGTCCAGAGCTGCGTCACACAGGTACCGAAGACCCTGAAACAAATGGTCTGCTCTCTGCGACGCCTCAAGCGTCCTCCCACAGTCCAAATCATTCTGCAGCTCGGTACACTCGGACAGAGATTGTGCTGCCATGGCTGACGCCAGGGCCGGTCTCATGGGTGACCCTGCCAGCAGGAAAAGTGCTTTTGACACCGCCTCCGTCCACCACCATCGGCTGGGCCCTTAAACGAGGGAGACCCCTCCAAAGGAATGGTCGTTGCCTTGTTCAGGCGAGCCACCGAAGGGTCCACTGCGGGGGGTGCCCACTTCTTCGAAAAACTATCCTCAAAAGGGTAGTGTATAGCGAAGCGTTTAGGTAGGGCGAAGGAATTCTGCGGACGCTGCCATTCCTGATAAACCAGGTGGTCAAAAAATTGATCATAAGGATAAGCCTTAGGGGACCTGGGTGGCCTAGCAGACCCGCAAACGTATGCGGACTCCTGCGACTCCCCTGCTTGGTCCAGTCACAAGGACGCATGGATATTAGTAATCAGTGCGGACACCAGCGCCTTTTCGCGCGCAACCGAGGCCCCCTGGTCTTCTTCGCCGTATGAGGGATCTAGCTCGTCCTCTGAGAGTTCCACGGGGGTCCCCGTGACCACCCCGAAGCCACTTCCGGTTCAGACTCTTCCCCTGCTCGGCCCCACCCGGGGAAGGAACTCCCCAAATACTGCTCTAAGCTGGTCCAGGGACACCAGGGTCCCCAGCGCAGGCTGCGCTACCGCTGACTTCTCCTCAGAAGGACACGCAGGGTCATCTGCCATCGTACCACCAGATCTGACAGGGAAATAAAAAATGCCCTGACACCCCCACAATGCAGCCCCACCATCACCCCTAGTAGGAGTGCTTAGGGACCGCCAGTCATAGAGCCTGTGCCACCTGTTTTCTTCCACACTGTCCCAAGGGAAAGAGAAAGCAAAGCGGCAGCAGCACGTTTTTCTTTCCAGGGACATCCAATATGGCTGCCGAACGTTCACTAGAGGCCAAAGCCTGTAATACAGGCCGCGACTACAGCAAAATGGCCGCCGCTCAGCACTAGAGGGAAAACCTCAGGAAAATGGCCGCGGCTACGGCAAAATGGCGGCGCATCGCTGCATGGCGGTGCGGAAGCGCGGGGTGTGGTGCGGGGGGGAGGAAGGGGGTGTGGGAGGGGGGCAAAAACACCCAGGGGGGGACACTAGCCCAGCGAACACCCTTCACCGCCCGGCTAAATCACTAAAAATCGCCCAGCCCACCCCCCAAACTCGCTCATCCATGTGTTTATGGCGGATGTGACCTTGCTTTGTGCACTGGTGCGCAGTTATGTTGGAACAGGAAGGGGCCATTCCCAAACTGTTCCCACAAAGTTGGGAGCATGAAATTGTCCAAAATGTCTTGGTATGCTGATGCCTTAAGAGTTCCCCTCACTGGAACTAAGGGGCCAAGCCCAACCCCTGAAAAACAACCCCCCCCCCTATAATCCTCCCTCCACCAAATGATTTGGACCACTGCACAAAGCAAAAAATCAGTGCCTGACCTCACAAATGTGCTTCTGGAAGAATGGTCAAACATTCCCATAGACACTCCTAAACCTTGTGGACAGCCTTCTCATAAGAGTTGAAACTGTTATAGCTGCAAAGGGTGGGCCAAGCCAATATTGTACCCTACAGATTGAGACCGGGATGCCATTAAAGTTCATGTGCGTGTAAAGGCAGGCGTCCCAATACTAGTGTACATGGAAACTACAGACCAGTTAGCCTATCTTGTTTATTATGACCCTCCTTTTAAAAGAAAAGAAAAACAGCAAGTTTGCCTAAGTTGTTATTAGCATCTCATTTATCAAAAAAAATTATAATAACTTTTACTTTAAGTAGAAAAAAAATGACACAAGCTGCTGCCTTGTAATTTTTACATTCCCCTTCTTTTCCACAGCCTAAATCTTGATAAACAATGACACTGTTGTACATTTGTGCTAAGAGCAATAAAGTTTTTTTTTCTTTTTTTCCCCAAGTAATCATGTGATAGCTCTTCAAGTGGTCATGTGACCCAACAAACTCCAGCGTGGAAAGTACAGCATTGCATATGCAGAGCAGCAAGAAGAGACGTTTTCCTGCCAGAAACCTGATAAGTGGCTTCTCTATGGGAGAGAAGTGCTGCTCCTGCAACGTACTGGGAGTACGGTGTCTGCATCCTTCTGAAGACCCCCTGTAATAGCTGTGGTTGTCCAAGCAGAAAACAACCCAGTGTACTGGTGAACTTCTCGATAGTGTACTAATGAACCCCTTTTTTTCTTTTTTTTTGAAATAACGAGAATCGTGTTTACATGTTGTCACAGTAACAAATAGTTCTAAATCCGACACCTTTTCTTCCCCTTACATTTTTAATGTTCCGTCGTCGAACACAGTAAAAAAAAGATGAATTTCATTTTCAATAATATTAAAAAAAACTATTTACTCTACGATTATTGTTGAATCCGTTTGAACGACAAAAAGAAAAGAAAATTTTCCTCCCATCTAGCCT
>BLSH010013549.1:58440-93596 GCA_018402905.1 Glandirana rugosa | reverse complement strand
CCCATCCATCCATCCTCACCCACCCAGCCGTGCTCACCCATCCATCCATCCATGCTCACCCACCCAGCCGTGCTCACCCAGCCATCCATCCATCTATGCTCACCCACCCAGCCATCCATCCATCCATGCTCACCCACCCAGCCATCCATCCATGCTCACCCATCCATCCATGCTCCCTCACCCAGCCGTGCTCACCCACCCGTGCTCACCCAGCCATCCATCCATCCATCCATTCTCACCCACCCAGCCATCGATCCATGCTCACTTACCCAGCCGTGCTCACCCATCCATCCGTGCTCACCCATCCATCCGTGCTCACCCACCCATCTGTGCTCAGTCACCCCCATCCACGGCTCATCCATCCCCCATCCGTGGCTCATCCATCCCCCATCCATGGCTCATTTGTGCTTCCTTAATGCTCATCCATACCACATCAGTTCTAATCCGTGACACATCCATGCCACTACAGTGCCCATCCGTGCCACTACAGTGCCCACCCGTGCCACTACACTGCCCACTCATGCCACTACACTGCCCACCCGTGCCACTACACTGCTCATCCGTGCCACTACACTGCCCATCTGTGCCACTACAGTGCCTATCCATGCCACCACAGTGCCTCACAATAGTGTAAAAGGCAATCAAATTAGATTTGAAATGTAGGCCCCTAGAAAACCTGACGGTGCTCCCTGCATGTTGGGCCTCTGTATGTGGTATCGCCATACTCGGGAGAAGTAGCAGAATATATTTTGGGGTGTCATTTTTGCTAGGTACATGCTGTGTGTTAGAAATATTGTATAAATGGACAACTTTGTGTAGAAAAAAAATGCGTTTTCATTTTCTTCTTTCCACGTTTTTCAAAAACTTGTGGAAAAATCACATGTTCAAAAGACTCATTATGCCTCCTAGAATATACGTTGGGGTGTTTACTTTCCAAAATGGGGTAATTTTTTGGGCATTTCCATTGTCCTGGTGCTCCAGGACCTTCAAAAGTGCAAGAAGTAGTCACGAAATTATATGTGTAATTTATGCTCCTAGAACGCCTGATGGTGCTCCCTGCATATTGGGCTTCTGTATGTGGCCAGGCTGTGTAAAAGTGTCACACATGTGGTATCGCCATACTCAGGAGGAGTAGTAGAATGTGTTTTGGGGTGTAATTTGTGGTATGCATATGCTGGGTGTGAGAAATAACCCGTTAACATATGACAATTTTGTGGGGAAAAAAAAACAAAAAAAAAAACTTCATTTTGCAAAGAATTGTGGGAAAAAATTACAACTTAAAAAAATTCACCATGCCTCTTACTAAATACCTTGGAATGTCTACTTTCCAAAAAGGGGTCATTTGGGGGGTATTTGTACTTTCCTGGCTTGTTAGGGTCTCAAGAAATGAGATAGGTGGTCAGTATATCAGGTGTGATCAATATTCAGTGATTGGCACCATAACTTGTAGACTCTATAACTTTCACAAAGACCAAATAATATACACAAATTTGTTTTTTTTTACCAAAGATATATAGCAGTATAAATTTTGGCCAAAATTTATGAAGAAAAATTACTAATTTGCAAAATTTTATAACAGAAACAAAGAAATATTTTTTTTTACAAAATTTTCGGTCTTTTTTTAATTATAGCGCAAAAAATAAAAAACCCAACGGTGATTAAATACCACCAAAAGAAAGCTCTATTTGTGTGAAAAAAAGGATGCAAATTTCATATGGGTACAATGACTGAGTAATTGTCATTCAAAATGTGAGAGCGCTGAAAGCTGAAAATTGGTCTGGTTAGGAAGGGGGTTTAAGTGCGCAGTGGTCAAGTGGTTAATTGGTCATGCACATTTCAGAATATACAAGGTCCACTGAATTTTTCAAAACCTACCTAGCATAAACCAATAACTTCAAAAGATAGAGGTATTTGTAATGATTGTTATATTCACTGGAGCAAAAGGCCACAGCAACTAATGTTTAGCTCACTCAAGATCATGTTGGCAATTGTGAATTGTAAAATTTACTTCTGGTAAATTTACTTCTGGTAGTTGATGCAACAGATATTGTTGTTGGTTCTAGTGTGCTGCTACGGATTTTATTCACTCACACTGATTACACTGACACACTGATATACACTGATTTGTGTACAAACAACTTTACTCTGAATATAGTTCTTTTATAAACCCTAAAAACAACAGATTAATATCTTAACCCTCTGTCTACCGGCAGGGTCCAGTGGACCCTGTAGGCAGTTTGTGTTGTGTTTTTTTTAATGGAATTTATTATCATTTGATAAGAACTTATGCCATTTTTACTGGTAATTAGACAGTTGTAAATCTGAAATCATGAATTTTTTGTATTTATAGGTTTTCTGTTAATTCAAATTATAGCAACGTACACTGGCAGGGTCCATTGGACCCATGTTGCTCTTTAATGGTTTCTCTGTAATGGCTCATCAAGTCACATTATTACTGTACTGCACTCTGTGAGCCATTTTCACTGTGCAAGTTAGGACACGTTTCTCCATGGTAGGACTTGTTTTCTTAGCTTTTGAAGATTTGTTATGCTTTCAAGACTTGGTGGTGTACTTTCTTCATGACTCAAATGCCTCAGTAATGAAGAAATACTTAGTTTGTTGAACTCAGATTCTGAAGATGATCAGCATGCATCAGAATGCGAGCCATCTGATGATGAAAACTAGAGGACATCCTTGTAGAAGACAACTCGGATTCTGATGATAGCACTGTCACAGCACCTACCACCCAAACCAATTTGCAATCTTCATTTACTATTCAAAAGAGAAGAATGAAAAATGGAATTCTGTGCCTATCAACAATCCACAAGGCAGAATGAGGCAAGTGAACTTCATTCAAGAAACACCAGGTGCCAGCCGTTTTGCAAAAAGACAGACACAATCGAAGCATCATTTGTGCTTTTTTCCGGAAACCCTTTGTTGAAAACATCTGTAAATGGACCAATAAAGGAGGTTCTGCTGTATATGGAGCTCGATGGTCTAATCAAACTACAGATGAATTGTACAAGTTGAGTGGTGTACTCATTTTGATCTGCGTCTACAAGGGTAAGAACGAAGAAGTATCTAATTTATGGAGCAGAGAACATGGTTACCCAATATTCAACAAATCAATGAGCAGAGCTTGCTTTCAGAACATTTCCAGAGTACTGCGATTTGATGATGCTGCTGCTAGATGACAACACGGTTCTATTAATAAGTTGCAGCCCACTTGAGAATGCTTCGATCTGTGGGTAAAAACTCTTTCTGAAGCATTTGGTTCCTGGAGAGTCAGTGACAGTTGAACTACTAGTAACCTTTCGAACAATATATTACATTGAAGCAATGGAAATATGGCATAAAAATATGGGCAATATGCGACAGCAGAACTTTCTATGCATACGATATGCAGGTGTACACCAGGAAATGTCAAGACCAAGGAAGGAAAGTGAATCAGGGGGAGCGAGTTGTAATGAATTTGGCTCAAAGAATATTGCATTTTGGAAGAAACATCACTTGTGATAACTGTGTGAGCCTGCAATTAGCTAAAAAATGACTGGAGAAGAAAATCACGTTATTGGAACAATTCCTAAAAACAAAAAAGAACTGCCCCAAGAATTTGTGACAACAAAAAAATGAAATGTCTACTCTACTCTGGTTTCCAGAAAGATGTGATGATTGCATCATACTGTCCCCCAAGGTAAACAAAGTTGCTACCCTCTTGAACTCTATGCATGCCCAACCTACTGTTCAAAACCGACAAGACACAAAAATCAGAGATAATTCAGATATTCAATGAGACAAAAAGGAGGCGCTGATATGTTGGATGAGCTGGTTCATACTTACAGTACTAAAAGAATGACCAGAAGATGGTCAATGCTTATATTATATAACATGTGGGATGTTAGTGTTATCAATGCCTACATTATCTGGATGTCACTAAAACCAGACTGGAATGCAAGTAAATCGCAGAAAAGGAAGGTTTTCCTTACACATCTTGGGAAAGCACTGGTTGGAGTATCTGAGGGGCCTGACGTTCCTCAAACTTCTACCTCAGAACACCAAGAAAGAAAGAAAGCACGTTGCAGCATCTATATATGTAAATGGTGGAACAGCCACACGTCCCTAGTCACTTCGCACCAATCAGCGCAAATGGGGCACCTGGTAATTTAGGGGAATAACACAATAAAATAAATTTTAATAGTCTACAGACCTCTCAAGCTGCCGTCTAGCAAAGAATGAACAATTATAAATGTACATCTAACTGTTGTGACTCCTTCAGCCACCACCAGAGTGTATCACAGCGCTTTTTAAAGTCCATAAACTAATCCATTAAAATAGGGGTAGAAGTAGTCCCAGAAATACACCAGCCTTGTAGTGGGGACAGCATGCGGGAGAGCAGGATACCAATCACCAAAGAAGGGATGTATTCCACCAAGTGCGGCACCCAAATCCACAATCTGCTTACCAGAGTTATGTGTATTAAGAGCCTGTATCAATCATCTGACACATGTCCTTATGGTATAGTACCCGACTCTCAATAGACTCCAACCCGCATCAGTACCTCACGATCAACTCCTAGATCCGGTCACTGATATGGAGAACCCTTATTTGTGAGAAGATCTTCAACACGTCGTACAGCACTTATCACCTCCGTCTGATAAGCTTCATACATCACTGATGTACATTCACTGCAGTTTGTTACACAACTATGTATAGCAAAAGGCTGACTCAGGAGGGAAGCCCTAGGATCGGATCTTGTGAATTCAGCCAGTTCTACGCTAAGCTGATTTACATATCCAGAACATGACCGTCAGAGGCTTCCCCCACTTTTTGCTATACATAGTTGTGTAACAAACTGCAATGAATGTACATCGGTGATGTATGAAGCTTAACAGATGGAGGTGATAAGTGCTGTACGACGTGTTGAAGATCTCACAAATAAGGGTTCTCCATATCAGTGACTGGATCTAGGAGTTGATCGTGAGGTACTGATGCGGGTTGGAGTCTATTGAGAGTCGGGTACTATACCATAAGGACATGTGTCAGATGATTGATACAGGCTCTTAATACACATAACTCTGGTAAGCAGATTGTGGATTTGGGTGCTGCACTTGATGGAATACATCCCTTCTTTGGTGATTGGTATCCTGCTCTCCCGCACGCTGTCCCCACTACAAGACTGGTGTATTTCTGGGACTACGTCTACCCCTATTTTAATAGATTAGTTTATGGACTTTAAAAAGCGCTGTGATACACTCTGGTGGTGGCTGAAGGAGTCACAACAGTTAGATTGTACAATTATAAACGTTGCAGCATCTGTCCTAACAGCAAAGACAGAAAAACTTGAACAGTGTGTTGTGTGTGCAAAAAAAAAAATTATGTCAAGAACATCTGAAAAGTGGTATGTCTGAACTGTGGACAGTGAAACTTTTTTACCATATTAGCATAACATTTCTAAATACCTATGCCCTACACCTACATATCAAAATGTCATGTTTCTCTCCATTGACAATATCTTTATAATTTTCATCGTTATCTGTAAATTTATGTCTAAAATAACATAACACATATTCACACGTCTCTGTAAATTTATGTCTAAAATAATATAACACATATTCACACGTCCGTTTTTCTTCCATCCTTTGATGGATGAAAATCGGACATCAATGCATGTCTATGGAAAAATGGATGACATTGGATTATCATCTATTTTCATCCGTTTACATCAACATACGTTTTTTTCACCCTCTTTTCTCCTCGCAGACACTGCGCCCCCCCCCCCCCCCCCAAAGAGGACCTGTCACGTATCTGCTATCACATAGGGGACTATTGGTCCCCTATGTGATAGCAATAAAATCATAAGTAAAAAAAAAAAAAACACACGAAAAGTAAAAAAACAAAAAAAAAAAAAAAAATTGAGCCTCCCTATCCCCACATACACAGGCATACTAGAGGAGCACATTAATCATTAAAAAAAGATCTCGATTCAACCCTCCTCTCGATCTGACATTTCCCCGATTCTAGTGCAGAGCCAGAGCTGTCAAAAAAAAAAAAACAAAATACATTCCTCAGCGCAGGGCAATAAATAAATACAATGTATCTCTGTGTTTTTAGCTCAGGGGGTGCCCAACCGCGGCACACTCTGATGTGGCCCGCTACGTCCTGCTCTGGGATGGCGGGTCGGCAAGCCCAGATCGTGGATTATCATCCCCAAGCATCAGTGTGAAGAACACAGGCACAATAAAAATAATTATACTAAAACTTGATGCAACATTTATTCAATATATATACACCAAACTATAGTACAGGGACCATTGGACCCTGGCCCTGTAAGGTACAAAAAAAGCCGGTAGACTGAGGGTTAAGGTTATTACTTCTCTATTGTTATGCAAATAGGGTGCCCTAAAAAGTCACAGTATATTATGGAACCTTATGGTACAGACTAACTAACTACAGCCACTGTACGTGGTTCATAATGCAATAGTGAAGTAGGGAAATACTATTGCTTTAATTTGAACAAAGTTTTTGAGGTTATTTATATCAAAGTTAATGTTCAGAGAAGTTCTGCCAAACAAGCAAATTCAACTTTTTTACTGGATAAAAAAAATGATCATCAAATTTAATTTTCTTATACAAGACAAAGACAAGAAATTAGGAAATTAGGAGATTTTTCCCTTAACTCTTGTTATGTCAAACAAGAAATCTCATAAATGAAATCATGAACTGTAACAAAAAGTTGACATAGCAGCTAATCTATCGATCCTACCTATAATGGAAATAAAAGCTTTTTTTTTTCTTTTTTTAATTTAGTTGGGTGTAAATATTAAGGTCTGGAGGGGGGCGTGGCTACCAACAAGATGGCCGGACGTGCTTGAGGAGAGCTCCGTCAGCCACCCACAGAATCCGTTGCAATCCTGACTATTACTAGCTGTTTTCACTCCCTCATCTGGCTCGCTGCAGTGTGCTGACACCCCTCTACCAGCATGAGCAAAAGTTCGCTCCTCCACGCCGGCAGATCGACTGAAGGGGTTTGCTAGGCCAGACCAACAAGATGGTGCCCGCAGCCCTCCCCACACGAGGAGATCTGGCTATGGACACTCCTAAGGCTGGATCAGCATCCGATAAACTGGGTAAGCTTACCCTGGAGCAGGATAATGCACAGCTCCTGCATTACATCACATCCTGTAATACCTCACTCACAAGCAAGATTGAGGAGATAAAGGTGGACATCGGACTGCTGAGACAGGATATGCAGCGTAAGCAAGAACGGGTGACAGAAACAGAACGCAGGATCTCCACCTTAGAAGATGATTCTGCTCTCGTGCATTAGTTTGCATGTGTTTTAGATTATATTACTCATATTTTTTCCTGAGTTCCATAACTGATACTCTATTTTAATCCTTTGCTGCCACCTACTGGACACAGGACAAAAGGTCAGCCCTTTGAAACACACCGTTCCTCATAGAACCATACTGTATTTGTTGCACGACAAACAATGGCAATATTGCATATTGTCTGATAGTTATTGGTTGCATTTTCTTCTAAACTGTTACAGTTGCATATATTCAGGATTTTTGAGTAATAGGTCTAAGAATATCTATCTCACATGGACGTGTTTATGTGGCCAGATCTTCCATGTATTGCCCATGCCTCAGCTGATGCAATGGGTGGGCAATGCCCCGTTGAAGAACTTCTACTGTTTAATCCTGTTTTTTTTTTTTTACTTTAGTACTATCTACTGTATATAGTTTGGCTTTGGACCAGGTTTATTAGGTCAATTGTCAGTCTGTTTTTTGGTACACAAGTATACTTAAATTGCATGGTCACGGTACGAAAACATTGAGCTGTAGGGAAGTCTATCAAACCACCTTGTATACCTACCTGTATGCCTAATGGCTATCGTTCATAATGTTTTATCATGGAACGTGAGGGGTTTGGGTACTCCACACAAGCGTTCTCAAGTATTCACTACTATATTGAAGTCCAATGCACACTTAGTCTGTCTTCAGGAAACTCATCTAACATCTGAGCTTGAGACTTACTTCAAAAAAACCCTGGGTGCAATGGGGTGGACACTCATACCACTCCTCTTATTCTAGAGGGGTTTCCGTTTTGGTGCATCATTCCGCAATTCACACCTTTTTGTAACAGATACAGGGATGGAGACGTGTTCCGCATGTCTCATTCAAAGTCCGAATTTATCCCTTCATCATCGCTCTAGTCCATGGGAGTGTTTAACGGTAAAACCAGATTTATTAGATAGATATGTATTTATACACGCACAGCTCCATTCTCTGCCTTTTGTTAAATTAGGAGTTTATAACCCTCCTCAGGCTAGCCTACAAGTGGTCAAGGAGGCTATGGTGTTTACTGCACCTAGAAGCGTATGTGTTGTGTTTGAGGGACTTTAATCATTTATTGGATTACACCCTTAATAGACAAAAAGAACTGCTGGCATCTATACCTCAGAGCCCATCAGCCTTTTATCAATTGGTGACGGAATTTGGATGGTGTGATTTATGGAGACTCGCTAATCCCCGTACTAGGGCCTTTTCATGATCTGTTCCAACTAGAGGTTGCCTCTCACGAATAGACTTGGCCTTTGATAATGACAAAGCAAACACTAAAACGTCCTCGATCACTTACCTTCCTAGGGGGGTCTTGGATCATTCACCATTAATACTTACTGTATATACTCGTGTATAAGTCGACCCGTGTATAAGTCGACCCCCTACTTTTGCCCAAAAAATATGGGAAAACTTATTGACCCGCCTATAAGCCTAGGGTGTGAAATGCAGCAGCCAGTAAACAGGGACAGGGAGCCAGAAGACAGGGACAGGGAGCCAGAACACAGGGATTTTAAGGCCAGGACACAGGGATTTTAATGCCAGGACACAGGGATTTTAATGCCAGGACACAGATACTGTAGCCAGAACACATAAGGGATGAGTAAGGTAGTTTTGTTTCACATTAAACAGAGCTGTGCTGCTTCTAAGAGCTGTTCTGTGCTTTGTAAGTGTGATTAAACACATTGGAATGCAAAGAATGCTGAGAATGCAGAGAGAGCTGCAGCTCTTCATGGGAGATCAGCTTGTCCCGCCCACCTGCCGACATCAAGCTGAGAATCTGACACCTCTCTCTGCATTCTTTGCATTCCAATGTGTTTAATCACACTTACACAGCACAGAACGGCTCTTAGAAGCAGCACAGCTCTGTTTAACGTGAAACTACTGATCACCACAGACACTGACTCGGGTATAAGTCGAGGGGGGTCTTTTTGAGCACAAAGAATGTGCTGAAAAACTCGACTTATACCCGAGTATATACGGTACCTCAGATACTGGAATCACCTTGGAGGGTTCAACCCTTCTGGCTGTCTCTGATTGGGGCTAATGATAGGATTCCAGCTCAGCTACAAGTTTTTCTGGAAGCCCATGTACCCACTCGGGAACTGCTGTTCCGGGACACCTTGAAGGCTTACCTAAGAGGGGCCCTAAAATCGACCATATCCTATATTAAAAGACCCTCTCGTCAGGATGAGAAAGTTGGCTAGAATTATCGAATAGCCGAGGCAACTTTCTTAGCCGCCCCTATGATTAACCGAGTGCATTGGGAACAGGTGTCTCAAATGTACTCGGCTCAATTGTCAGCCAATGCAAACCAAAAAGGCATTTTATGCTCAACAGAAATATTTTAAATATGATAATCAATCAAGCCAGTTGCTGGCACATATAGCTAAACAAATACCCAGTTCTGTGGTAACTAAAATTGTATGGGCTGATGAGAATGAGGCTTGTGTGGCTGGGGATATACTTGCGTGTACTAGACAAGATATCAGAGTACTTGGAAGATTTACAATTCTCTACATGAACACAAGAACAGCTATCTATATTGGATGCAGACATAACAGAAAATGATGTGAGAGAAACGGTGGCCTCCTTGGCTGCTGGAAAGGCATCTAGTCTGGATGGCCTTTCACTGGAGGTTTACTGCAGACACCTGGACATTATAGCACGTATTCTGACACAAATCTATTCCAAGGCATTTCAGGGGGGTAGACTGTCGCCATCTATGTATTCAGTCACAGTGATATTAATAAACCTAAACCTGATAAGGACCCTACTGACTGTGCCTCTTATCGACCCATTCCATTGCTCAATATGGACTATAAAATCCTCACTAAAATATTGGCTTACCATCTCAACTCTGATACTTTGCATTATACACCCAGATCAAACTGGCTTTATGCCTGGAAACTCCACGTCTATTAATATTCGAAGGGCACAACTAATTGTACAACAAAGAAAATATATTTGTCTAGTGTGCCGGCATCGTTGGATACGGTGAAAGCATTTGATTCAATAAAGTGGCCCTTTCTGCAGTCGGCGTTGAGGTCCTTTGGATTTGGGGAGAAATTCCAACATTGGGTTTCCATTCTTTATGCGAACCCTGTGTCTCAATTATTGATAAGCAGTCTATTATCAACGCCTATTTCATTGCATAAAGGTACTCCTCAAGGGTGTCCTCTGTCCCCTTTATTATTTGCAGTAGCTATTGAAACATTGGCACTAACATTTTGACAGTCTGCCCTCATCAAAGGCATTTGCCTGGGTGATAGGTCTGACACGATAGGCTTATATGCTGATGACCTTATCTTATATCTGCAAGATGCGGCGGCATCATTGGACGCAGTTATGCATATTATCAATACATATGACGCTTATTCTGGCTTTAAGATTAATTGGCAGAAGTCAGCATTGATGCCCTTACACCCCAAGCCTTTACTAGTGGGGAACCAGTGAGTCCCCTTAAAACAGTGTACTCCTTTAAATACCTTGGGATAAATATTACATTATCATCTATGGCTGTTCTAAACCTGAACTTTACTTCTAGTAATCAAAAATAAACTTAAAATTTGGGCCAAGCTCCCTTTGCGGCAGGCAGAATCAATCTAATCAAGATGATCCTCCTGCCTAAGTGTTTACATGTGACCTCCCATATATCGACTGTAGTGCCTAAGTTATTTTTCAAACACTGTTGACCTCATTTATATGGGCAAACAATAGACGGAAGTTGAAACTCCCTGTCCTGCAAAGGCCAAAGGTTGAAGTGGGGATGGCACTCCCTAACGTACTACTACTATTTAGCTGGACAGCTGCACCATTTGACTGATTGGCTGGAACCGGTCACCTTACCCATAGTAGAATCGCATTTAGCAATTTTTTCCCCTGCTGTAGCAAATTGGATCATGCTTTGCTGGGGTTTTTTTATTGGTCGAACTAAATGGACTTCAGTCTTTTTTCAACCTATGCATGTAGCTCATGTGCTTGAATTAATCGACTTGTTTATAGCGTTAGAGACTCCCTCAAATATAATGGGAAAGAGACAAGTGCCAATTCTGAACCTGGATAGTACTGTCTGGAGGGAAGATAGGCGACTGGATGAATTCAAGGATATCAGTGCCCCTCTGCCCTTGTGGCATAATCCCATATTTCCTCATTTAGAGAAATGTGTGGACTACGCCTTTTGGGAGCATAGGGGTATTTTGTCACTCTAGACTCAATATATTCTAATGATGTTCAGGCATCCTTTACTGATTTACAAAAGAAGTGTGCACTTTCGCGTAATGCCTTCTATAAATATCTAGGTTTCGCCATGTTTTGCAAACTCAATTTGGTGTTTCTGATGCTAAGTTTTCTGATTATCCATTGATCGGTGTATGAAGGTCACAAAGCCCCAAGGGCTTAATCTCCACTGTATACTCCCACTTATCTACCTCAATCAATAAAAATCGTGTGGTGGTTTGTGATACGTAGCAAGTTCTTATACCTGATTTGTCAGACGAAGACTGGGGTTAAGCATGCTCTTCTCATTTATTTGTCTCACCAGCTACTAACAATAAATATATTCAACTCAACATGCTCCACCAGTCCTATCTAACCCTAGTACAGTTACATGCCATGCATCATATACCAACTCCTGCATGCACAAGATGTACCTACCATTGGGCAGATTTTGCTCATGTGATTATGTCCTGTGATAGATCGGTATAGGTGACAGCACTACTGTCTGACATCTTTTGTCTCTGTGCCATGCACCCCTCAGATTTGCCTGCTGGGTATATTGGATGAGGAACAATGGCCTACATACACCAGAATTTAACTTTGAGAAAATAGGATTTTTTAACTCACCGTAAAATCCTTTTCTCTGAGTTCATTGACGGATGCAGCATCTCTTCATTACGCCTGGGGTTATGCCACCTTTCACTAGGAGTGGACTAGGTAGATCTTCAGTTCAGCTAAAAAAGCAGACACAGCCCCTCCCAGGGGGCGGTCCTCCCTGGTATAACCCCCCACCAGCCAGCTCAGCCTTCAGTCCGTAGCAGTGCAAGCTCGAACCAAAGGGGTGGGTGCTGCATGCGTCAATGAACTCAGAGAAAAGGATTTTACGGTGAGTTAAAAAATCCTATTTTCTCTTTCGTTCATTGACGGATGCAGCATCTCTTCATTACGCCTGGGGACGTCCCAAAGCAGTGTCAAGAGGGGTGGGTAATGCAAAAACAAAATTCCACCCAACGGGGGAACTCTCCACAAAGACTTGGAGGAACCTCACACAGCAGCCTACAAAACCTTGCGGTCGAAAGCAGCATCCGAGGATGCTGAAACATCAACTTTGTCAAACTTAGTAAAGGTGTGCACTGAGGACCATGTAGCCGCTCTGCACACTTGAGAAACCGATGCTTGATGTCGGAAAGCCCAGAAAGTGCTAATCGCCCTGGTAGAGCGAGCCGTGACCGGAAAGGGGGGCTCGAGACCCCACAAGTCATACGCACGGGTCACTGTCTGTCAAATCCATCGAGAAATGGTGGCCGAAGAGGCCGCCAAGCCCTTGCGTGGTCCATCCACCACGACAAAGAGCGCATCCGACCTCCAAAAAGAGGCAGTGGTCTCCAGGTACACCCGCAAAGCCCTAACCACATCCAAGGAATGCAAGGCAATCTCCTCAGGATGGACGAGCACGGGCATATCGAAGGAAGGACAATGTCCTCGTTAATGTGAAAAGAAGAGACCACCTTCGGCAAGAAGGAAGGTGAGAGGCACAAAACCGCCTTATCCTTGTGTAGGACCAGATACGGAGACCTACACGACAGAGCCGCCAACTCTGACACTCGTCTGGCAGAAGTGATGGCTACCAGAAAGGCCACCTTCTGCGAAAGCAGTTGTAAGGAAATTTCCCTGATATTTTCAAAGGGAGGCTTCTGAAGCCCAGAAAGGACCAGTTTGAGGTCCCAAGGCGCCAAAGGCGTACGCACCTGGGGAGCGACATGTTGGACCCCCTGAATAAAGGTGCGAATCAATGAATGCGTCGCCAAAGGACGCTGAAAAAAGATAGCCAAGGCAGAAACTTGACCCTTGATAGTACTCAACGCCAGCTTACGGTCCAGGCCTTGCTGAAGAAAAGCTAGCACCCAGGACACCGAAAAGGAACGGGGGTTCCACCCCCCCTCGCACCAGGTGATATACGCCCTCCAGGTGCGATGGTATATCTTCCTAGAAGTGCACTTACGCGTCTTGAGCTTGGTGGGAATCATGGAAGCGGAGACCCCCGATCTCTCAAGACCTGGGATTCAATAGCCAGGCCGTCAAAGTCAGAGAGGGTAAAAGCAGGGTGCAAGATTGGGCCCTGGGACAGAAGGTCCTCGCAAAGCGGGAGACACCAGGGAGTATCCACCACCATCCGCACCACGTCGGCGTGAGGCCAATCTGAAGCCACCAGAATGGTTGGAATCCCCTCCACCTCTATCTTGCGCAATAGATGCGGAATCAGCTTGAGAGGGGGAAAAGCATAGATGAGCCGATACTGACTCCACGGAGCTACAAGGGCATCTGCCGCGTCCGCCAGTGGATCCCTTGCTCTGCTCACGAAGGTCTGAACCTTTCGATTGAGCCGGGACGCCAGCAGATCTACGTCTGGAGCGCCCCACTTTTGGCAAAGTTGTCGGAACACATCCGGATGCAGGGACCACTCTCCCTGATCCAACCTCTGTCGGCTGAGGTAATCCGCTTGCCAATTTTCTATGTCCGGAATGTACACGGTGGAGAGAGCCGGCACATGAAGCTCTGCCCACCGCAGAATGTGAGCCGCCTCTAATGCTGCCGCCGTGCTTCTCGTTCCGCCCTGATGGTTCACATATGCCACGGCCGTTGCCATTGTCCGACTGGACTCTGACAGGGCGCCCTCGCAGCCTTCCCGACCAATGGGAGAGGCAATGCCTTATGGCCCGAAGTTCCAGCACATTGATCGGGAGTCGACTTTCCTCCCGAGACCAACGACCCTGGGTCCCCACCCCCAGCCACTTAGACTGGCATCTGTGGTCACCACGGACCACATCAAGGGGAGAAAGGACTTACCCTCCTTCAGGAGCCGAGGCCCTTAACCACCAAATTTGAGAGGCCCTGGCCTTGCGGTCCAGTTTGACCAAGCGATCCAGGGACAGACGAGATTTGTCCCACCGCAGCAGAATCAAGCGCTACAGGGACCGGGTATGACTCCATATGTCATATGGAACCGCCTCGAAGGTGGACACCATGAGCCCCAGGACCCGCATGCAAAACCTCAGAGAGGGCCACTTCTCTGCCAGAAGAGACCCCACTGCCTGCTGCAGCGTCTGCAGTTTTCCTGAAGGGAGAAAAACTTTTGCCCTGACCGAGTCCAAGGTCAAACCCAGGTACTCCAGGCGGTGTCAACACCGACTTCGGCCGATTGATCACCCATCCAAACTCCTGTAGGGTGTGCAGTGTGATGGCTACGTTGTCGCTCAGAGCTGAGGCCGACTCTGCCCGCAGAAGCAGGTCCCAGGTATGCCAGAACTGCAATGCCCCTCTGTCGCAATAGAGCCAACACCGGGGCCAGGAGCTTGGTGAAAACCCTGGGGGCCGAGGCCAGGCCGAATGGCAAGGCCACAAACTGGTAGTGGTGATCGCCCACTATGAAACGTAGAAAACGTTGGTGTGAGACACAGATGGGGACATGCAGATACGCATCCTTGATATCCAAGGATGCTAGCAAGTACCCCTGGCGAAGGGCCGCTACCACCGAGCGGATTGACTCCATCCTGAATTTCCACGCCCAAACATAAATATTGAGCGCCTTCAGATCCAGAATGGGCCTGACCCCATCCTTCTTTGGGACCACAAACAGGTTGGAGTAAAAACCATGGAAACGTTCCGTGGCCGACACCGGCACAACCACCCCCTTGTAGAGCAGATCCTGCACGGCCCCCAGCAGGGCCAACCGTCGCCTTGGGGGAAGCCTCAGATTGGAGGCAAAGAACCTGTCTGGAGGCATGGCACAGAATACTATCTTGTACCCCGCGGAGACCACCTCGCACACCCAGTAATCTGAAATACGAGAGGTCCATTGTTCCGCGAACTCCAGCAGGCGACCCAGCACCCGAGCGACTGGCGGGGGCAACCCATCATGCGGAGGAGGGCTTTCCATCCGACTTCTCTTGCTTATGCTGCCACGGTCGCTTCTGACCTCCTGCAGCAGCCTTGGAGGGCTTACCACCCTTGCCCGCTGAACGGGGGGCACGAAAAAACTTTTTCTGACAAGAAAATGAAGGGCCCGACCAGTGACGAGGCTCCTTACCCCTCTTAGGCTCGAGAAGAAAGGTACGCTTTCCCCCCGTGAGATCCTTGATGATCTCATCCAGAGAAGCCCCGAAGAGGTGCCCTCCCTGAAAAGGCAAGTCAGTATGCGCCTTCTTTGACGCCTGGTCCCCAGACCAGCACTTCAACCAGAGTACACGCCTAATCACTACAGCGAAGGCGGACAGTTTTGACAGTATGGGAGCCAAGTCCAGGGCCGCATCACAGAGATACCCGAGCCCCTGGGTGAGCTGTTCAGCAAGCTCCACGGTTTCAAGCGGGACATGCGCCTCGCTCAAATCACGATGCAACACCACAGCCCATTCCATCAGAGCTTGTGCCAAAAGCGCCAACGCTAGCGTAGGCCGCATGGCCGGCCCAGTCAAGACAAACATGGCCTTGGCAACTGCCTCGGCCCTCCTGTCAGCCAGATCCTTAAAAGACGGCGTGCCCTCCACTGGAATAGTGGTCGCCTTGCTCAGGCGGGACACAGGGGGGGTCTACCTTGGGGGAGACCCATTTCTGCGCCACACAGTCCTCAAAAGGATAACGTACAGCAAACCGTCTTGGTAGAGGCAGAGAGCTCTGCGGGCGCTGCCACTCTGTACACAAACTGATCAAAGAAAGGTACATAAGGGAACACCTTAGGGGTGCGAACCGGGCTATGCGATCCAAAGACCACAGCTGTCTCCTGCGAGTCACCCGCTGTCCCCAGCTTTAGCGTCTCACGAACAGATAAGATTAAGGGGCCCACCAAAGCCTTTTCATGCGCAATGGTCTGCCCTGAAAAATCTTCCTCCCCAGAGGAATCCCGGAACTCCCCATCTGAGAACTGGAGGGGGTCCCTGTTCTGGTGGATCCCCCCCCCCCCAAGGTCCGAATCCCCAGATGAAGGGGAAGGAGGAGGCGGCCGCCTCTTGTCCACTCTGCGGTCACGGCCTAGCTCTGCCCGGGAAATAAAGGACTCCAGGACCTGAGTCAAGGTAGCTAGAGGCACCACAGGACCCAGCACACCCTCAGCCCCAGTGGAGGTCCCCGCCGCAGAAGCGCTAGCTTCAGCCGCCATTGCGCCCCCACACCGGACACACACGCCCAATAGAACCCTAGGCACCGGAAATAGGCGCCCCCTCCCACCTCAGGCACACCGGTCAGGGACCCCTGTAGTTACATCCAGAAGGACTGCACCGTAGCCTGCACCCTGCCCCAGGAGAAGCGCTCTCAAGCTGCTGAGTCTGCCTGTACAAACCGTAAAGGCGTTGGTGCTGCCGTTCCCAGCGTCTTCACGTGTTCTCGGACCAGGAAGCGCTCAGGGACCGCCCACCCCTCCAGCCATAGCCTTTAATGCACGGCCGACCAATCAAAAATGGCCGCCATTCACATTAGAGACCAAAACGAGCGGGTGACTACCGCAAAATGGCAGCCGCATGGAAACATGACGCCGGCTTCAGCAACAGAAAAATAGCGCCAACCGCCACACAAAGCGGCCGCCGAAGCGACCGGGGGGGAGGTAGGAAACCCCTCCAGCCCCCCCCCCACCCCCAGCGGTGATAACAGACCCCCAGAAGGGGGTCCCCTGCAGGGGATAAAAAGGAAAAATTTTTTTTTTTTGCAGCGCAGGCAAACCGAAGCATAAGGGTGGAGGATGGGGGGATAGGGGAGAAGGGAGCACCGCCAGACACCCCAGGGAGTGGGGGGAAACCCGCCAGCCCCCCCGCGCCCCGGTCAGGGATGGAGGGGGAGTACTTACCCATCCAGATGGGCGGAGCGGGTATCCCACCCGAGACAGACCTGCCTCCCTGTCTATTCCTACAGGGGGAGCTGCCGGCCGTGCGACACCCGTGACGCGGACCTGAATGCCCGGTCTTAAGCGTGCTGGTGGGATATTTAACCCGCAGGCCGCCCCGCATGGAACGGGGCCTGACACGGCCGACCCGGCGTGGAGCTATGGTCGGCGCAGTCCGTTGACCGAGCTGGGGAGACTCCCTGGATCTAGATTTATCCAGCCTGTCATCCAGTCGGCTACTTGATTGCAGTCTTCATCAGAAGAAAAGAAAAAAACTTATTTTAAAAAAGAAAAAATCGTGGAACCACAGGTCCCAGCATGGGGCCTGTCTAACTCCTTGCACTAGGCAGAAAAAGACTAAAGGCTGAGCTGACTGGTGGGGGGTTATACCAAGGAGGACCGCCCCCTGGGAGGGGCTGTGTCTGCTTTTTAGCTGAACTGAAGTTCTGCCTAGTCCACTCCTAGTGAAAGGTGGCATAACCCCAGGCGTAATGAAGAGATGCTGCATCCGTCAACGAATGAAAGAGAAACATTATTTCTGGCTTGTAAAGCAATTGAACTTAAGTGGAATCAGTCTGTTCCCCCATCTGTTAGTCAATGGATACTGATGGTGAACCAGATACTTCCTTATGAAAGACCCAATTTTGAGCATAGGGGTTGCTAACAAAAAATGTGGGACCATCTGGTGCTCCTCAACTCTCATTACTACTACTACTACTTGAGAGGTATATTGTATACATCTATTGTATGGGTATCATAACGCATGAACGTTTGTATATTATGTGGGCTTATACAGTTATTAACCTGGCTCTAAATGATTGGAATGTATTGTGTCATTGGTTTGTTTCCTCTCCCTTATATGTTCAGTTTAAACTATTCATATGTAACAAGGATTTCACTTGGTATTTGTGTGCCAAATGTTGCATTGCTTCATGCTTGTGTTGAGCGAAAAACCTGATTTGTCTTTTTGCATATTGTCAATAAAGAGTTAAAAAAAAAAGTATTAAATGTCAGTGTTGACAGGCTTTTTGGGCTTGTGCGATTGACTCACCGATTTTCCCAGAAGGCTGCACTAAAATACAAGTCAGATTTTAGGCATCTTCTGCAAAATTCATTTTTGGTGAGTTACTCCCAAAGGGTAATTTAATTTATAGCGATTCAGACCTTGCAACCTTCCTCATTAGAACACTGCAAGCGCATCGGCTGATTATTAATGAAATAGTCGCTCCCATTCACTTTCAATCTGCACACAACAGCCAGTTATTCCTTCAGAGCATTAACAGGTAGGAATTGGCAACAAAATATGCTAAAATCCATGCAATGTACATTGAGCACCTAGAAAGGATTGTGGTTACTCTTTAAATAAAAACAAAAAACAAAACATACAACTGTACCTTCTTTAAGTATGCTATAACAGAGAATCCGTGCTCTTTCAATATCTCCGAGCTGACGACACAATCCCACATAAACCCTGCAAAGGGCCTGAAGATATGTTGGTGCTATTAATCTCTTCCCAGTTCTGATTTTTTTTAAAACAACTTGAAGAAAACGATCTGCTAAACTCTATATGCACAGAGGGAAGAAAGAATAAAAACACATAAAAGTTACAATGTAGCGAATTAAAATATCTTAGCTAGCTAACTTCAGCTACCCAGTCTCTTTTTGAGTCTCACAACAAATATCTCCTAATGAGACTTTAAAGGAGAAGTATGGCCAAAGCTTTTTTGGCTGTACTTCTATGGATCATAGGGGTGCAGTTCATTCTGCACTCATGTGACTCGTTTTCAGCCGACAATGGGCTTTAGCTTTGACGTCACAGAGCTGGTCCAAGAACTGAATAGAGCCAGACCATATGGTCGGGATCTACCCAGATGTCTGGACCAGCAGCTGGTTCAGACTCTCAGCTAACCAATTGAAAGCATATTTTCAAACTAATATTGATGGCTCGGTTAATGTTTTTGCACTTGGTGTGCTCATAAAGCCTTTATTTGAGTTATATCAATTCAGATGGCTACGAGAAAAAAAAAAAAAAAAAAAAGCAGAGGATGCAAAGTGTCCAGTCCCTACTGGACACTTTAGCCAATTGGAAACCGTCACATAAATGTATTCCCTTAAATTCCATAGCTGAGCAACTAACATGCAGAGAGGACCTCAGAAAAGCACTCTTGATGGAACATAATTAATATCTCAAATGTTTAAAATGGAGTTATTATTCGCAAGATAATTGAGCAGGTAAACGTTTAGCCCTTCAATTGCATCAATGTCAAACTGAAACGAAATTGGCCAGCTTTTCCCACCATACTAACAAGCCTGTCTTTAATCCACAAGATGTTGCTGCTACCACTTATGAATATTACGAGTCCTTATAGAATTTAAAATAAATATTCTGAGAATCCACAACCTACTACTGATCTTGTTAACTTCTTAGACAAAATTAATTTACTAGTAGTGGACTCAGATACACTCTATTTCTTAAAAAGAAGTTAGAAAAGTAATTAAATGGTTGCCCTCAATAAAATCCCCTGGCAGCAATGAATTTTCAGCAGAATACTATAAATGATGTACAGATGTTCTGGTACACCAGCTTTCCTTAGTGTTTAATTTAGCAGCATCCTCCAGTAGTTTTCTTGAAGAAATGCCCCAAGCAGTTATGTTGACCTTTCCAAAACCAAGTAAAGTGCCTACGCATCCACAAAATTGTAGGCCTATCTTGCTTCTGAACTCCGATTTAAAAATATATCCAACATTTTAGCAAATTGGCTACTGGAAGTCACTACACTGTTGATAGGTTTAGACCAAGTTGGTTTTGTGAAGGGGAGACAGGCATCAGATGGCAGATGCTGAACCCGATTACGTTTGTGGAGTCCTGGAGAATGTCTTCTCTGCTTGGACACAGAGAAGGAATTAGACAGAATCCATTGGAAGTACTTAGCTTTGACTTGGTAAACATTTGGAATTTGAGATTGTGTATTCAGCTATTATGTCTCTATACAATTCCCCTTTGGCACAGGTTTACACATCCGGTTTACAATCTCTGAAATTTACATCTCTAATGGAACCCATCAGGGCTGCCTACTGTCCCCTATGATATTTTATTTAACAATGGAACACCTTGCAGAGGCCATTGAATCCTGTTGACTTATATCAGGTATACCTTAGAGGGGGATACAACCATGTCACAGATTTATTCACAGACATTATTCTCTCATTGTCCAACCCAGCCTCTTCTATGCCAACAGCCCAAATTATACTGAATCTTTTTGGGAAAGTCTCTTACTACAAAATGAATGCAACCACATGTCATGCGTTGCCTATGGGGATGTCTCGCTCCTATATTAGGAATTGGAAAAAAAAAATAAAAACTTCCAGGGGCGCATGCATGGCTCAGTTTAAGATGACAGTATGATTTAACAGCTCCACTCTTTTTGAGAACGTGCATGCCTTCAGGAAAGGAGAAATGGCGGGTCTCCCCACAGAAAACAAACACATTATCTTCTGAGAGCAAGGGAAAAATACAGCTCAAGATGGCACCGGAAGCCCTGCTATCTCTTCAGAGAAGACTCCTTCAGCAGCACAGCAGCCTTCCATCTCTGTTGCTGCCTCCAATAGTATGTCTCTCCACTCATTAGGACTGACCTGGGGAACTTCATAAAACAACAAATACTTCATCCCAAGAACGGACTGCATTTGGAAACAGAACAGACAGTGTGGAGACTAAGCATTACGCATTAAGTCTTACATACAGTGAGCCAAGCAGAGAACACGAAGCTCTCATCTACATTTACTAAGTTATAATCATAAGTAGATCTGGAGAACTGTAATAGACAGAACAACCTTAGAATCAGAGGTATTCCAGAAAACGGTTCCTGACTTAATACCTACAGCAAACAGTTTATTCAAATCACTACCACCAGAGTAGGAAGAATCATCCTTGACATGTGAAAGCATCCATCCACCTTAAGACCAAAGCCATTAGACAAATCACCAAGGGATATAATTTCATGCATGAAAAATGTTCTGATGCTATACCCCGTCCTCATCCTACTCCCTGTCCCTCCACAATCTGGCAAACTCCTGCATCCAGAAGAGGTTGATGAAGGTTTAGAAAGGATGCTGGGCTGACCCACCTCTAGGATTTTACTGCTGAAAGATCTTCTCTGAAGAAAGTACTGGGTATCCACATGCTTTTCTTTTTCCCACACTTTTGGGATTAAAACATTTATTAACCTCTAGAGACGTCTAGTGATAATTTTGGGCATTACACCTGTTTTTATTGTTTGTTTTTTCTCTCTTGCTTGCTCTACATTTTCTCTCAGATTTATTGACTCTTCATTGAGACAATCGTTACACCACAATTGTGTTAGGAGACAAATTTGAGGTCATTGACATTTACAATGTGACTATCCTGAATCCCTCTCTTTTAAGTACAATTGTTTTTCTTTTCTTTAGATATGCACTACAATTCATCAATCACATAGGTTTCTGACAAGCCCTATTTCCCTGTACTTGTCTGTTGCTACCCCACTCCATCTATGAGATGTTAATAGAGTCCTCTCTTTGGTATAAACCTTTTTGAATTTTTATCTTTGCTCTATTCAAGATTTCGATTTTTATTTTCACTACATCTTCTGGACTGAGCCCCCTCTCGATCCAGTGATTCCCACAAGAGCCTTACCCTTTCTAGGGACTCACGCTCCTGATTGGCTTTTGGCAGCACCAGGAGCCACTAGCTTCCACTGCTGTCAATCACAGCTACAGGAGATGGAGGGGGCAGGGCTGAGTCACAGCTTCATGTCCAAATGTACAGACAGAGCAGTGGGTCGGCTCGAGCACCCCCATCGCAAGCTGCTTGCTGTGGGGGCATGCAACAGGAGAGGCCAGGAGTGCCGGCAAGGGACCCGAGAATAGGCGGGTCCAGGCTCCTCTGTGCAAAACCACTGCACGGAGCAGGTAAGTGATATTAAAGTCTAACAAACATGTTATACTTAAGTGTTTTCAAAAGGTATAGAAACATAGAAAAGTGACGGATGAAAAAAGAATGAGTAGTCCATCGAGTCTGCCCCTTTTTATTTATTTATTTATATATATATATATATATATTTTTTTTTACATTAACCTTGTTGTCTGACTATAGATTTATGTTTATCCCAAGCATGTTTGAAGCCATTTACTGTTGACTGTCTCACAACCTCTGTTGGTAGTTTATTCCAATCATCAACCACCCTTTCAGTAAAATAATACTTTCTAAGATTAGTTTTGAACTTCCCCCCCAGTTAGTTTGAGGTCATGTCCCCGTGTTCTTGATTTTGGTTTCATATTGAAAAAACTGCCCTCCTGAACCTTATTCACCCCCTTGATGTATTTAAAGGTTTCAATCATGTCTCCCCTCTCCCTTCTTTCCTCCAGACTGTACATAATAAGTTCCTGAAGTCGCTCTTGATATGTTTTATCCCCCAGACCTTTCACCATTTTTGTTACCCGTCTCTGAACTCGTTCTATCTTATCAATAACTTTTTGTAAGTGTGGTCTCCAGAACTGGACACAGTATTCTAAGTGAAGTCTCACTAAAGATCTATATAGAGGAATCAGAACCTCCTTCCTCCTGCTGGTGATCCCTCCACTGATACATCCCAGAATTCTATTTGCTTTTCCCACTGCCTGGTCACACTGCTCATTTTGCAATCAACTGAAATAAGCACCCCCAAATCTTTTTCTTCTATAGTGCTGGCTAACACTGTACCCCCAATGTTGTACTCTCTAAGCAGATTATTTTTCCCTAGATGCATTATTTTACATTTAGAAATATTGAACTGCAGTCTCCACTGCTGTGACCAATCTTCCAGCAATGCCAAATCATGTTCCATGTTACAGACACCTCCAGGAATATCAACCCTATTACACACCTTTGTATCATCAACAAAGAGACATACATTGCCCAACAAACCTTTAGTTATATCACTTACATATAGGTTAAATATTACAGGACCCAGTACAGAGCCTTGTGGTACCCCACTAGTGACTGGTCTCTGTTCTGAGTGAACCTTTACAACCACACTCTGGGATCTATCCTTTAACCAACTGCATATCCACTGTACCACCCAAGGGTTAAGTCCCAGCTTGTACAACTTTTGCATCAGATCATTATGTTGAACTGTATCAAATGCCTTGCAGAAATCAAGATACGCTATGTCCACAGCACCACCCTGGTCCAAAACTCTGGTAATATAGTCAAAGAATTCAATCAGATTTGTCTGGCACGATCTGCCCTCAGTAAAGCCATGCTGCTTTGGGTCCAGCAAGCTGTGTATTTTTTAGGTGATCAATGATCCTTCTTTTGAGAAGTGATTCCATTACCTTGACTACAATTGATGTTAAACTCACTGGCCTGTGATTGCCAGCTTCTACCTTGCTGCCCTTCTTGTGGATAGGTACAATATTAGCTATCCGCCAGTCATGGGGAACTTCTCCTGTTAGAAGAGATTTATTTAAAAGATTTGTTAATGGTCCAACAACTATATCACGAAGTTCTCTTAGAACTCTGGGATAAATACCATCAGGGCACATTGCTTTATTAAGCTTTAACCGAGCCAGTTCCTCAGCTACCTGAGCCAGTTCCTCAGCTACCTCTGTCTCCAGAAATTCTAGAAATGAACCATCATTACTAGAACCAATATGATTCCCTAACTTGTTATCATTAGTGCAGTCTGTTTCTGAGAAGACTGAACAAAAGTAATTGTTTAAATGGTTTGCTACATCCTGGTCTCCCTCAACATATGTGTTGTGCACAGTTTTCATTTTAGTGATCCCATTGTATTTTTTCCTTCTATCACTAATGTACCTAATAAAGGTTTTATCTCCGTCCTTAATAGACTTAGCAATTTCCTCCTCTTTCTGTGCTTTTGCAGCACTGATAATGTGTTTGGCCTCCTTTTGTCTATTTTTATACTCCTCTCTGTCAGCTGCACCTCCTTTTTCCTTGAATCTTCTATATGCCATTTTTTTCCCTTTACTATCCTACTTACCTCTTTGGTGAACCATATTGGTTTTTTCTTCCGTTTATTCTTACTAACTTGCCTGACATATAATCTAGTTGCCTCCAAGATGGTAGACTTTAATAGTGCCCATTGATTACTTACTCCTGTCAGTTTACTCCAACCTTTCAGTTAATTTTTTAGAAATTTCCCCATTTCAGCAAAATTTGGCCTTTTAAAATCTAAAACTTTTGTTTTTGTATATGATTTTTCAGTTCTTGTTTTAATATCAAACCAAAGACATTGGTGATCACTAGGACCCAAATTCTCCCCCACCTCAACATCACACAGTTGATCCCCATTTGTCAGTACTAGGTCAAGAATATGATCACCTCGTGTTGGGCTTTTTACTGTTTTAGAGAAACCCCATTCAGTGCTTCCATTACATCCCTGCTCCTGCTTGTAACAGCAGTTTGAGAATTCCAGTTAACATCAGGCATGTTGAAGTCACCCATAATCAAAACCACTCCCTTCATTGCCATTTGAGTTATCTCATCAATCAGCAAGTTATCATAATCTTCACTCTGTCCTGGGGGTCTGTATACCATTCCAATTCTAAGGGAAAATCCCTCCCTGGTTGGAAGGCAGACCCAGAGGGTTTCAAGTATTTCTTTTGTCTTTTGAATTGTTAGTTTTATGCCATTTTTTACATATATGGCAACTCCACCTCCCCTCTTCCCTACTCTGTCATTCCTGTATAGTGTGTACCCTGGTATAGTTATTTCCCAGTCATTTGAATCCTTGAACCATGTCTCTGTAATTGCAACAAGGTCCAAGTTGTCCCTAGACATAAGAGCTGTCAGTTCACAAAGCTTGTTGCCTAAACTACGGGCATTAGTGCACGACATGACAAACACAACTTTCAACTTCTTTCCTTTTATTAACAGAAACTTCAACTGACGTGACCACCTCATCAGCCCAGTCTTAACCAACATGAATGCTCACATTTGTTTCAACCTGTACAACATAGTACACCTTAGCCAACCTCTCTACCTGAACAGGTGCCGTTGGATTACAGATCTCCCTCTATGCCACGATCCCCCCCAACCCATGGTGGGTCTGTACTACTTCCTGCATGTAAGTTGCCATTTATCTCAAACTTTTATGATTTCTTCTAATACTGCAATAGAGTGGCACTGTTTGTTTTTTCCCACAGTAGAGAAATTTCCTTCATATCTGCAGCGTGCGGTCTTCTGTGTGCCATTTTTGCCCAGATCTCCTGCCTTTCCTACTTGTCTCCTTGTGATCTCTTAGGCTCCAAGCACGCTAGCGTTTTTTTCTGCTCCTAGACTCTATTAGCATTTTTTTTCCTGCTCCTAGAAGCTAAATAGTGTTGGGATCATACATTGGGATCACTCTGTTGCATTGGCTCGACTCCTGATGTCATTTCGCGCCATCTACTACAGACTTTGTACTAATCTTTAAGATACTTTGACTAAATTTTCCAATCCATAAAGTTTAAAAAAATAGCAAATAAAGAAAAAATAATATAGTGTGTACAATTGAGATACAAGTCATATTGTAATTGCATGTTATTAAAAATTACCTTTCCTTTTCAATCTGCAGCCGCTGTAATTTTCTGAGAATGCATTGCAATATGGCTACCTGGAGTTGTTCTGTACACAGAGTGTGTACTGACCACTCCCCAGAAACATAATTTCCTGCTTGTGTGATTGGCTCGCTGATTTTCCTAGAAGTCTGCCTAAGATACAAGTGAGATTTCAGGCACCCCCTGCAACAAAATTTTTAATAGGAGGACGTCTAAAGGGATGCAGGCCCAGTAGATTTCCTCGGTGCTCTCCAGCTGCACATCTGATTGATAATTATGAAACCACTCCCAGTAGATCCACTCAGTACAGAGGCACAGAGGAACACAGAGGGATTTCTTCAGAACAAAAAAGGAGGAATCAGCAACAAAGGTTGTTATAATCCTTGCAATGTACATAGATCATCCAGAGGGGAATGTTTTTGTCTCAACAACACAGTTAAACTTTAAAATGTGGACCTTATTTTACCTTTCTCTCTTAGGAAGAATAACGGTTATTAAAATAAACTCATTACCCAAATTAATATATATTTTTAGAGCACTCCCTATTTCTAAACTCCAATTAGCCATTAATACATTTATATGGGATGATAGACCCCCCCCCCCCCCAAGATAATCTAAACAAATTCTATACCACTCACACAAATCTGGAGGCTTAGGACTCCCACAACTATCTCACCATTTTACCTTTCAGGCCTCCTTTAGGCTAATTCTATCCCAATGTAATCTTTTTCAACTCATAATACGATAGTAGTGCACTCTCTGAAATGATGGAATAAGTCCCTCACTTGGAGCCTCTTTTTTGGGAGACCCTATATTTAACCAGTTTCCGACCTGCTTGTGTACTTTTACTACTGCAGAGTGGCAGCATTCCACGAATCGCCGTCTATAAACGTCGGTTTGCACTCTCATGCCGGCTGCACTCTGCAGGAACTTTTGCGCAAACCAATCAAACGCAGATTGCGATTTTTGTTTTTACCAAAAATATGAGGAATATAAATGAATAAATTCGTTTTTTTTAGGTTTGTATTTTAGTAAAAAGTAAGAAATATTGTTTTTTTTTGCAAAATTGTCCCTCTGTTTTGTTTATAGCGGTGAGCAGAAATGACGCAGAGGTGATCAAATACCACCAAAAGAAAGCTCTATTTGTGGGGAAAAAAGGACGCAAACTAGTTTGGGTACGTCGTATCATGACTGGGGAATGTCAGTTAAAGCGACGCAGTGCCGAATCGCAAAAAGTACTCCGAAAGGTCCGAACGTGGGAAATCCTTCCGGAGCTGAAGTGGTTAAAAAGGCCTTTTCCTCCCCACAGGTTTTCCAGTGGTGGGTAGATAAAATGACTCAGTACATTTTTAGAATTTACACATTTATAGATATTTCTGCCCTTTAATTTAATACAAGAACTTAAAGCAACTCAGAACACTAAAACTACTTACAAATACGACGTTTCTATATTATTATTATTATTATACAGGATTTATATAGCGCCTACAGTTTGCGCAGCGCTTTACAATATTATCCATTATATTAAACTGCAAGTTACCTCCTTCACTAGCAATGAACATACAGTATCTCACAAAACAGAGCACACCCCTCACAATTTTGTAAATATTTTATTCTATCTTTTCAAGTAAAAACACTGAAGAAATTACACTTTGCTGCTATGTAAAGTAGTGAGTGTACAGCTTGTATAACAGTGTAAATTTGCTGTTCCCTCAAAATAATTCAACACACAGCCATTAATGTCTAAACTGCTGGCAACAGAAATGAGTACACCCCTAAGTGAAAATGTTCAAATTGGGCCCAATTAGACATTTCCCCTTCCCGGTGTCATGTGACTCTTTCGTGTTACAATGTCTTGGGTGTGAATGGGGAGCAGGTGTGTTAAATTTGGTGTTATTGCTCTCACTCTCTCATACTGGTCACTGGAAGTTCAACATGGCACCATCATGGCACAGAACTCTCTGTGGATCTGAAAAAAAAAAAAAAGAATTGTTGCTCTACATAAAGATGGCCTAGGCTATAAGAAGATTGCCAAGACCCTGAATCGGAGCTGCAGCACGGTGGCCAAGACCATACATTGGCAGCACAGGTTCCACTCAGAACAGGCCTCGCCATGGTGGAGCAAAGAAGTTGGGAAATAGACTTATGAGTGCTGCCAGCATTGCTGCAGAGGCTGTTGAAGGGGTGGGGGTCAGCCTGTCAGTGCTCAGACCATATGCCACACACTGCATCAAATTGGTTTGCATGGCTGTCATCCCAGAAGGAAGCCTCTTCTAAAGATGATGTGCAAGAAAGCCTACAAACAATTTGCTGAAGACAAGACGACTAAGGATTACTGGAACCAAGATAAACTTATTTGGTTCAGATGGTGTCAAGTGTGTGTGGCGGCAACCAGGTTAGGAGTACAAAGACAAGTGTATCTTGCCTATAGTTAAGCATGGTGGTGGGAGTGTCATGGTCTGGGGCTGCATAAGTGCTGCCTGCACTGGGGAGTTACAGTTCATTGGGGGAACCATGAATGCCAACATGTACTGTGACATACTGAAGCAGAGCATGATCTCTTCCCTTCGGAGACTGGACCGCAAGGCAGAATTCCAACATAACGACCCAAAACACACCTCCAAGATGACCACTGCCTTGCTAAAGAAGCTGAGGGTAAATGTGATGTACTGGCCAAGCATGTTTCCACACCTAAACGCTATTAAGCATCTATGGGGCATCCTCAAATGGAAGGTGGAGGAGCGCAATGTTGCCAACATCCACCAGCTCCATGATGTCATCACGGATGAGTGGAAAAGGACTCCAGTGGCAACCTGTGAATCTCTGGTTAACTCTATGTCCAAGAGGGTTAAGGCGGTGCTGGAAAATAATGGTGGCCACACAAAATATTGACACTTTGGGCCCAATTTGGGCATTTTCACTTAGGGGTGTACTCACTTTTGTTGCCAGCGGTTTAGACATTAATGGCTGTGTTGAGTTATTTTGAGGGGGAAGCAAATTTACACTGTTATAAAAGCTGTACACTTACTACTTTACATTGTAGCGAAATGTAATTTCTTCAGTGTTGTCACATGAAAAGATAGAATAAAATATTTACAAAAATGAGAGAGGTGTACACTCACTTTTGTGAGATACTGTATATGTCATAAAACCCCCAGAGGGGATCTCAATTCTACTTTCGTTGACAAATTACCTTATATGTTAAGATGGGAAGCTGAACTGGGTTTAATATTTTCTACTCAAGAGTGGGGCTCTATGTGGTCTAATCTTCGTAAATTTACAAGATCTATAACAATACGTGAAACAGCAGTAAAATTATTCACAAGGTGGTATCACACTCTGTCTTAACCACTTCAGCCCCGGAAGGATTTCCAGCTTTAGGACCGGAGCCCTTTTTGCGATTCGGCGCTGCGTCGCTTTAACTGACAATTGCGCGGTCGTGCAACGTTGTACCCAAACGAAATTTGCGTCCTTTTTTTCCCACAAATAGAGCTTTCTTTTGGTGGTATTTGATCACCGCTGCGTCATTTCTGATCGCCGCTATAAACAAAAGAAGAGCAACAATTTTGCAAAAAAAACCAAATTTCTTACTTTTTCCTAAAATACAAATCCAAAAAAAAAATATAAAAAAGCATTTTTTTCACCGTTTTTGGCCGATTTATATTCTTCCTCATATTTGCGATAAAAAAAATCGCAATCAGCGTTTATTGATTGGTTTGCGCAAAAGTGGTCGCGTTTACGGATGATGAGAATTCATTTTTGGGGTTTTTTATTTTTTATTTTTTTACTAGTAATGGCGGCGATCTGCGATTTTTAGCGGTACTGCGATATTTCAGCGGACATGTCGGAGCATTTTGACACTTTTTTGGGACCATTGGCATTTATACAGCGATCAGTGCTATAAAAATGCACTGATTACTGTGTAAATGCCATTGGCAGTGAAGGGGTTAACCTGCAGGGGGCGCTCTAAGGGTAAGGGTTAACTATGTTCCCTGGGCGTGTTCTAACTGTATGGGGGCTTGCCTAGCTGGGGAAGGGAAGTGGTCACAGCCTTCACGTACAGGAAGGCTGTGATCACAGCCCTTCCCCCTCACACAGAGCGGAGGTCCGTGTTTACATACACGGACCTCCGCTCCTTCGCTCCGGGGGGGCCATCGCGGGTAGCCGGCGGCAATCAAAGCCACCGCACCCGCTCTCTGGCCCTCCCCGAGCACAGTGAGCGCGCGGGCGCGCCTCCGGCGGTGGCGCGCGCGCTCACTAAACTCGTTCCCGCAGCCGCCGTCGTATGACGGCGTTTTTCGGGAACGAGCCACTTTGCCGCCGTCAGATGCCGATCGGCGGTCGGCAAGTGGTTAACTACATATTTTCTACCCAAATGTGTCACCATCTTGTTTTAGAGGCTGTTCCCTTCCTGGGACAATTTTGCACATCTTCTGGGGATGCACATAATTAGCTCCCACATGGAAAGAGATCTTTACTCTAACACTTTAGCAGGCAAAGAAGTAAACCTTACATACAATAACTGCCTATTATTTTTTAGAGGTGTTCCAGATGTATCCTCAAAGAAAGTAGGAATGGCAGCATATCAACCTAGGATCCAACGTCCTTTATTTCAATATCCCATGAAACATATCATGAGGCATCACAGGAGCAGTGTGCATACAGTGGACATGTTTCGTGCACTTAACCATCATCGGATATATCCTCACCTCTAAAAAACCTTATACATGCTATATGTTCCCTTTCCACAATTTATTGCTAGGATTGATGAAATTCTGATTAGGTAAAAAAACTTTAAACACTAAACATGAAGAAATACTTAGATCTAAAATGGGATCCTTGGTTTCTTTATAGACTTTCAAATGGTAGATTACAAATCCTGTTTCTGAAACATTGTGACTTATCAATTTTCTCTCAATTTGCACCGTACATGGTCAAATTTCCTTTTATTTTTTTTATTTTCTTTATACTGTACCCGATTTTGTATAGTTATTATTTTTATTCTTGAACTGAGAAGTAACAAGTAGACACATATTTTTGATATCTTATTTAAAGCGGTTGTATCCACAAATAAAAAAAAAAAACACCTGCAAGGCAAAGGCATAATGAGCTAGTACTTACCTCAGAACGAAGCTCTGACAGGGCCCCTCGGTCCCCGAAGAGGGAGCTTCCGGGTTTGCGGCTCAGGCACTGTGAGTGGCCGGAGCCGAGACGTCACTCCTGCGTGTCTTTACGGCTGCCTTCTCGGCAAGGTGCTGGGCCTTTGCCGGGACATCAATGCGCATACACTGTTGACGTCAGCGGCTGTTTGCAGTGAGAATATCTCCTAACCCATACAGGTTTAGGAGATATTCATTTTACCTACAGGTAAGCCTTAGTATAGGCTTAAAGTGGTTGTAAACTTGTGACAACCGCTTTAACCTACAGGTAAGCTTATGATAAGGCTTACCTGTAGGTGCTCTACATATCTCCCAAACCTGCACGGTTCAAGAGATAGAGTGTACTAGATGTGCCGACGTAATTTTGGCACAAGCGCAGTGAAGGAACGGCCTCCGTGCGGTTTCTTCATTGAGATCGTGCCATGACTGGCAGAATATAAATGTTTAAGTGTTCCGCGCAAACGGATAAATTAATTTACTTTATGAGCTGCTGCCGTCACCAGAAAACTCCACAATTGTGTCGTTTGAATAATATTGGTAAATTAGAGGTGAAACTGGCGCTGCTCAATTGAAAAACACAAAACCCCAAAAAAATAAAAACCACAAAAAGTAATAATTATCCTTGATATAGAATTTCCAGCACGCTGGTATACAATACAAGTAAAGGCTATTGGAGTAAAAGTCCGTGGGGTGGGGCATAAACCTTTACTTTGGCTGTCCTACGGTAGTATATAATGCATGGGGATGGTTTGCTTATAAAGTAAAAATAAAAATAAAAAGATCTCAAGTGTATAAATCCTTGTGTTATAAATATAAATAACATGCATGTAAATCACAAGGTGAATGATTAAATAAACTTATAAATACATCATATATAAATATAACATATGTTTTAAAACTACATAAATAAATGATATTAAATACTGTTGTGCAAATTAAAAACCATAAAGTGCCTAAAAAGCGATTAATGTGCAAAAATATTATTAATGTGCAAAAATATTTCCAAGAGCATAAAGATGTGTCAAACCAGAAAAGAGTTTAGAAAACTAAAGAAAATTAAAAAACAACATGAAACAGTCCTTAAATTAAAGTTGACAATCTCCTGGTGCTATAATTAAGGTGCTGTTAGAAGAGATGTCAAAGTTATCCTCAAACTGTGAAGTGCCAAAAAACAAATTTTCCGCTGTGAGTTATGTGCTTGGTGTTCCACCTCCTGCAGTGCAATCGTGGGAGCACTCACCGGAAAGCGCTCCCCACTGAAGGGGTACGCGCTTGGTTGTATTTCCTGGGTGTGTGTGTTCCCTCTTTGGATTGTTGTATAGATATACAGATAAAGGTAAGGTCATCCGACTATTCACCTCCTTCCTTTTTTTCTCCACGAGTATACCATGCAAGTAAGAGACAGTATCTTGCGCAATATCATTCAGGTATTTTATTTATAATGGTATAATAAACACTCACGTTTTGGCAAGTAAAATAAAGCAGTCACTTTTCAAAAGGCAAAACGGACATCCGCTGTGTTCGCTGCGGTCCACTGCATATACGACCTGAAGTGATGTGTGACGTTCTGGCCACGCCCTACGCGTTTCGTCATTGGACGTCTACTGGACGCTCCAGTAGACGTCCAATGACGAAACGCGTAGGGCGTGGCCAGAACGTCACACATCACTTCCGGTCGTATATGCAGTGGACCGCAGCGAACACAGCGGATGTCCGTTTTGCCTTTTGAAAAGTGACTGCTTTATTTTACTTGCCAAAACGTGTTTATTATAACATTATAGATAAAATACCTGAATGATATTGTGCAAGATACTGTCTCTTACTTGCATGGTAAACTCGTGGAGAAAATAAGGAAGGAGGTGAATAGTCGGATGACCTTACTTTTACCTGTATATCTATACAACAATCCAAAGAGGGAACACACACACCCAGGAAACACAACCAATCGCGTACCCCTTCAGTGGGGAGCGCTTTCCGGTGAGTGCTCCCACGATTGCAGTGCAGGAGGTGGAACACCAAGCACATAACTCAGCACAGCGGAAAATTTGTTTTTTGGCACTTCACAGTTTGAGGATAACTTTGACATCTCTTCTAACAGCACCTTAATTATAGCACCAGGAGATTGTCAACTTCAATTTGACTGTTTCATGTTGTTTTTTTAATTTTCTTTAGTTCTCTTCACTCTTTTCTGGTTTGACACATCTTTATGCTCTTGGAAATATTTTTGCACATTAATCATATTTTTGCACATTAATCGCTTTTTAGGCACTTTATGGTTTTTAATTTGCACAACAGTATTTAATATCATTTATGTAGTTTTAAAACATATGTTATATTTATATATGATGTATTTATAAGTTTATTTAATCATTCACCTTGTGATTTACATGCATGTTATTTATAACAGAAGGATTTATACACTTGAGATCTTTTTATTTTTATTTTTACTTTATAAGCAAACCATCCCCATGCATTATATACTACCGTAGGACAGCCAAAGTAAAGGTTTATGCCCCACCCCACGGACTTTTACTCCAATAGCCTTTATTTGTATTGTATACCAGCATGCTGGAAATTCTATATCAAGGATAATTATTATTTTTTGTGGTTTTTATTTTTTTTGGGTTTTGTGTTTTTCAATTGAGCAGCGCCAGTTTCACCTCTAATTTACCAATACCAGTGCCATGACTGGCAGCTCCTGCGTGCATGAAAGGCTCCGAAAGGAAGAGGGGCTGAAGATGGACACTCCCTGCTGTGAGGACAGCGCTGGACTTTGCAGGCTTCGTTTGCAGGTCAGTGACACATAATGGGCTACTATGAGATGCATAGTAGCCCATTATGTTTCTACTTTGCAGGGGAATATAGAGGAAGTAAACCCCATAAAGGTTTACATCCTCTTTAACTGTAGGTAAAAATCATATTTTAGACGATACAACAGCTTTAACCAGCTTAGGACCAAGCCTATTTCTGACACTTGTTTACAAGTTAAAATCAGTATTTTTTGCTAGTAAATTACTTGGAACCCTCAAACATTATATATATATATATATATATATATATATATATATATATATATATATATATAAAATTTTAGCAGAGACTCTAGAGAATAAAAATGAAGACTGTTGCAATACTTTATGTCATACCGTACTTGCACAGCGGTCTTACACACGCATTTTTTTGGGAAAAAATACATTTTTTTGAACTAAGAAATAATAAAAAAGTAAACCTAGCACAATTTTTTCTACAATCTTTAAGATAATGTTATGCCAAGTAAATTGATACCTAACATATCATGCTGCAAAACTGTGCCCACTCGTGGTACTTATAAATCTCCATAGGCATTGTTTAAAAATGTCTACAGGTTACCAGTTTTGAGTTACAGAGGAGGTCTTGGGCTAGAATGATTGCTCTTGCTCTAATGATTGCAGCGATACCTCAAGTGTGGTTTGAACACTAAAAAAATTTGTATAAAATCCGCGCAACTAGTAATCGTATTCTATAACAGTCTTATGCCAATGATGGTTACATAGAATCAGCAGCTGTGCACAAGGTCATACATCGCAGAAAACCCCCAAAACGTATTAGTACATAAAATGGTGCAGCGCTATCAACTCAATACGATCTATTCTGACAATATCTTATGCTAATGATCAACGCGCCTAAAATATGTTTAAAAAAATCACAAGTTTGGTGTGAACTCCATAGCGACGTTAGTAATCTCGTTCTCGTTAGTAAGATCGGGTTCTGGAGGAGACATTGAGTTTTGACCATTGGACATCTGTAAAAATTTGTTACGGATACCTCTAAATATTCATGGTGCTCACCCGTGTCAAAACGTCGTACTATACAATCCATAGTTAAATGAACCGTATTGTAATAGAATTTCTAACATCTTTTTTAACACGATCCAAATGAAAAAATAATAAAGAATCAAGTTTTTTTACATAAAAAAGGGTTTTTTTACGCACACATTCTGGCGACACG
>BLSH010013549.1:34237-53006 GCA_018402905.1 Glandirana rugosa | reverse complement strand
ATATTTGACGTCTAAGGTAAAATGCTGCACAATGGCTTGGCATAAATTTTTTTAACTGGGTGTCTGAGAATTTGTACACTTAGACTGGGTAGAATAATTTAAGTTTAGGGTATAGTACATTGGGTGGTTTTCCCTAAATTTATAAGAGTGGTGAGTGAAATTTATCACTCTAACCATGATTTGAACTTTGTTGAATCAGTTGTTAATAATATGCTGAAGGCTATGACATATAAGGATGTGAATGACTATACCTTTCTTGGCAAACATACTGGCAAGAATTTCCACTGCTGCTTTGTCTGGACAAATGATCTAAGAAGCACTGATGTCAAGCTGATACTATCTAAACCATCTGATGCTCCCATTCAGTGGACTGAAAGATTCAAGTAACTGCTCTATTGAAGGCAATATGGGGTCGGCCTACAGCAAGTTGCAAATTGTGGCTGGCAGAAGTTTCATGTTGGACTGGTGATGACGATTACTAAAACTGAACAATTCATCTTTAAAAATGAAACCCTTGAGCCTGGAGATAAGCAAATCCTGGACTTGTGTGGATTGGAGCTCCTAGACTAGAGCATACTTCCAAACTTTACTTTCAGTGAAATGGTGAGAGATGTCATAACGTCAAACCGGAGAATGGACTGTGACGTCAGCTTGTCTTTGCCCAATATTCAAGATCTCCAAGGGCATAGTGTCAAGTGTGTGTTGTGTAATATTTCATATTCATATACACATAGGTATTTACTGTATTTACAAGCTGCATTACATATCAAGGGCCCACAGTTGCTTGCATGGGGGTTGTGGAATGTAGATGCTAATTAGCCTTGAGGGGGTTCATTGTGGCTTGTCTATCTGGTAAACACTAATGTGAGGTTAGGAGAAACCTCCCCCCCCCCCCCAGTGTGAGACGAACACTTAAGTGGACATTCAAGCTAGCAGTGTCTGCCTGTCAGTTCACTTTTCTCTCCAGGAGCATGAGGGCACAGTTGGAATGGGACTCTGAATATGTAATATTTACTCTGTTGGATTTTGATCATCTGGTGCAAGGATTATGAAATCTGTCTGCCTGAAGTCAAATAAATGTTACTCTCTGGAAGAACCGATTGGGTGCTGCGGAAAAATTAATCATCATAATAATAACTAAATAATAACATTCGTTCAATCATACATCCATCATTACATCCATCACTACATCAACTACAGTGTGGGCCATCTTGCCCCCACTCGACTTCCTGCCCATCCATACCGGGGATTGGATCGTTTCGAGGGGAGGGGGCACCTCTCCGATGGCCATAAAAATGATTTTGTGTCGAATCCGCCACTGAGACCACTTTTGTATTAAAACGGACCACCCGCCGTTTAAAAATATACCGGAGTTATGGCAGCTAACGTATTTAACGTCAAAGTAATGATGTGTATACACAGTGGGCGGTCTGGAAGTGGTTAAAGATGTGTATATTTTGTAACACTACAACATTTCACGTATATCTGTTAATATAGTTATGTATTACAACAGTAAGACCCCTTTCACAGGGGGTGGCTCCGCTGGATGGATTCCGCTAGCTAAGCGGGAGATCACTCAGTTGATCCTTGCTGAGCCGGCGGAAGACAGCTCCGTCTCTGCTTACTGTCCCGCTGTTCACTATGGGCAGATCGGATGAAAATTAACAGTCTGTCCGTTTTCATCTGATCCCATCTGCTGGACGGATGCTGAACGTATAGCCATTTGTCTGTTTTCATCAGATCTTGCCGGATCCGATGGCAGGCGAAGGTCAGTGGACACATCTCCGTTGACATCCGCCAGCCCATAGAAATATATGGGTGACCCGATCGGATCCGTCTGAAAACCGGACAGGCGGATCTGAGCAGGCCGATCGTGTGAAAGGGGCCTTAATACTCATGTAAAACTTTTTCCAATAAAAAAGTTAGTAAACAAAAAAACTAAAAAACTTCCCCTGCAATTGGGATGCCACATGTACAAAAATGATCAACTATATATCTCATGGTTTGTTACACATAGGCCAATATGAACTTTTGTGGGTGGGCAGACTTAAGGTGTTTAAAATGAAAATACTCCTGAAAATGTACTATTTTAGATCATTTCAGCTTTCAATCCTGTGGGAGTTTGTACTAAATTACATTTTGCCATTATGCAGTAGATATAAAAGAGAAGAGATACCATACTCTACTTTACTTAAACACAAATTAGTTGGTGGGGTTGTCAGATATAACATAGAAAGAGGAACAAATATGTCTCCGTCATGATTTTCACCCAAACAACAAGGAGGAAAACCGAGCATGTAACAGAAAATTAACCAAAAGGGCAGTAATCGCAGTGGTTACATGCTGTAGTTTGGTGCAGGCATTTTACCGATTTCGAGTTGGGGTGTTGAGAACTGAGCTCCAAATATAAGTGAATTAGGGCTGAGAGGAGTACTCAGTCAGGTTATAGCCAGGCCATTGTTCCTAATCTTTGTGGATAGTATAATGACGGGATAGGTACCAGCCGATAGGAGAAATGATATGTCGTGCCAATATTTAAAAAAGGAGACATATTCCTGGGAATTACAGGCCAGTCAGCCTAACATCAATAGTGGGTAAGTTACTGGAGGGGATAATTACAGACTATATCCAAAAAGTAACTGAAGAAGGTAACATCATTAGCAGTAATCAGCACATGTTTATGAGGGGTTGTTCCTGCCAGATCAACCTGCTAACATTCTATGAGGAAGTGAGCAGCCATCTAGATAGGGGAAGGCCCGTGGATTTAGTTTACCTATATTTTGCAAAAGCTTATAACACAGTTTCCATAAACGCTTGATTTACAAGCTGAAGTCTGCAGGCATGGACCATAAGGGTTGGTCTTGGGTAAAGAACTGGTTACAGAGGTGTGTCCAAAGGGTGGTGATTAATAACATGTACTCAGACTGGTCTGGAGTGAAGAGTGAGGTACACCAAGGATCTGTCTTGGGACCAATTCTATTTAATTTATTCATTAATGAAGGGATTAATGGCTCAGTCTCAGTTTTTGCTGATGATACAAAGATAAGCAGGGCAATAACATCACAACAGGATATTGACATTTTACAGAATGACCTGAACAAATTAATGGAGTGGGCAGACAAATAGCAAATGAGGTTTAATGTAGAGAAATGTAAAGTAATGCATTTGGCGGCAAAAAACATGCAAAGTACTCACTAGGAGGAGAGACTCTGGGGGAATAAAAAATGGAGAAGGATCTGGGGGTACTAGTAGATGACAGACTGAGCAATAGCATGCAATGTCAAGCTGCAGCAAACAGAGAAGGTAGAATATTAGCATGCATAAAAAAAGTTATATGCTCAAGGGATAAAACTAATTCTGCCACTTTATAATACCCTGGTTAGGCCACATCTGGAGTATTCTGTCCAGTTCTGGTCACCGGTCCTCAGAAAGGATCTACTGGAGCTGGAGAGAGTCCAAAGGAGGGCAACTAAACTGATAAGGGGGGTGGAAGACCTTACTTACAAGGAACGACTGCAAACCCCTAAACGTATTCTCTCTGGAGAAGCAACGCCTGAGAGGGGACATGTTTGTGATCTATAAATATCTCAATGGGGAATCGAGCATAAAAAAAAAAAAACTTCAGTCTCAGGGAATGTAGGAGGACAAGAGGACACACATTGAGACTGGAAGAGAAGCGGTAAAATCTTAGAATTCATAGGGGGTTCTTCACTGCCAGAGCAATAAGGATGTGGAACGCTCTTCCACAACTGGTAGTAACTGCAGGGAGTATGGATGTTTTTAAAAAACTCTTGGATGTATATCTCAATAAGTGCAACATACAGGGATATGGGTAGCATACACCTACACATCCTGAACTGGATGGACTGTTGTCTTTTTTCAGCCTTAACTACTATGTAACTATGTGAGTAAATATCATCGAGGTGCTCGCTTTAGAAAACTTCTAGTTGGTGTATTTAACCTCCCTGGCGGTGTTCCCGAGTGTGGCTTGGGGTGGATTTTCAGTACCAAGAACGGTAACCCCGAGCCACACTCGGGATTGCACTGCTGGATCCAGGCTGGGTTACTCACCTTGTCCCCTGGACCCAGCGATGTCCCCCGCCGTGTCTGCGAGCTGCGTCCGCCGCCAGATGTCTCTGTGTGCTGGGCTCCGTTCCCTGCGAGCGTAGCGTCGCACGGGGACAGAGACCGGGGGAAATTCAAAAAGTGAAACACACACAGCACATACAGTACACTGTAATCTTATAGATTACATTACTGTATGAAAACATTTCACATCCCCTTTGTCCCTAGTGGTTTGCCCAGTGCCCTGCATGCACTTTTATATTATAAATGTCATTCTTTCTGCCTGGAAACATGAGAATGTCCATAGCAACCAAAAAGTGTCCCTTTACGTCAAAAGTGGTTTCTGATCAGCTAGAAAACAGCGATAGTAAATAAGAATCATTTGCAGAATTGAGTGATACTGATTTTTGGGGAAATTTATCATCAGAAACTGAAAGTGACGACAGCGACAATTCTGCAAATGAGCAAATTTTAGTGTTTTTGGCTTGATTACATTATTGAATACATTTTATTACTACAGGCGGTCCCCTAGTTACAAACATCCGACTTACAAACGACTCCTACTTACAAACGGAGGGAGACAACAGGAAGTGACAGGAAATCTCCCCCTAGGAAGGGAAATTCACTCCTGTAAGAGTTATTATGGGAAAAAGAAGTCTCCACTGAAGCTTTATTACCAATCCTTGTTTCCACAACAACCTAAAGTTTTCAAAATCCAATTATCATTGGAACAGGAAGTGAGGTGAAATCTTCTGAACAGAAACATAGACAGCAAAACAAACATTACAGGGGTGTTAACCCTTCCCTATGATATCCAAAACGCTTAAAAATTGTTTTTTGGCTGGAGCTACACTTAAAAAATATACCTGTTCCCACTTACAAACAAATTCGACTTATGAACAAACCTACAGTCCCTATCTTGTTTGTAACCTGGGGACCGCCTGTATTATGTTATTATTTTTGATAATTATTTTTAGTTATTTATTATATTATAATTTATGATTTTATTTTTCAAAATTTATCATACCCGGGATGTCTACTAGACTCTTGTTTGGACAGATTAAAGTGAGTTATTCCTAAGAATCACCGGCCTACAATATAAAACGCCAAATTTTCATGCAAAATAATCGTACCGCTTTCAGCACCAAAAATCTGAAATAATCATACCGCCAGGGAGGTTAATAGAAAAAAAACGCATGCAGCGCATTAAGACTGCCAGCAGAAAGATTTGGTGAATACATGCATCAGGAGATGAAAGGAAGATAAAAAAACAAAATTAAAAAATAAATAAAAATCTATGTGTCCACTGTTCCAGTGAATAAATATCACAACAAAAGGAAGATCAATTTGGAGTATTTATTCAATGGAACAGTGGACACATGGATTTTTATTTATTTTTTAATTTTGTTTTTTATCTTTCTTTTCTGGTTTTTATATTTTACTTATTTTGATGAACACTATAGTGTTTTTTTGAGAAAGGTTTTTTTTACTCAAGTTGTATTATTATTTTGCAATCACATCTAAAGTAGCGCTGCACCGTTTATCACATCTTTACGTAGAGCAACAATTATTTTTTTCAGATCCTCAGAGAGTTCTTTACCACGAGGTGCCATGTTGAACTTCCAGTGACCAGTAAGAGAGTGAGAGCGATACCACCACATTTAACACACCTGCTCCCCATTCATAACTGAGACCTTGTAACACCAATAAGCCACTTGACACTGGGGAGAAAAAATGGCTAATTGGGCTCAATTTGGACATTTTCACTTAGGGGTGTACTGACTTTTGTTGCCAGCGGTTTAGACATTAATGGCTACGTGCGAAGTTATTTTGAGGGGACAGCAAATTTACACTGTTATACAAGCTGTACACTCACTACTTTACATTGTAGCAAAGTTTAATTTCTTCAGGGCTGTCACATGAAAAGATATAATAAAATATTTAAAAAATGTGAGGGTTATACTCACTTTTGTGAGATACTGTAGGTCTAGACGAAGGAGTGCTAACTCCGTTATGAAAAGCTTATGAATATTTAGTGACTCATATAAAGTGGTAGTAAACCATCAAAAAAAAAAACAAAGATTTTTTGACTTGCCGTAAAATCCTTTTCTCTGAGTTAATTGACAGGCGCAGCCTCTTATTCATGACACGTGGGGTTATGCACCTTTTACCAGGACTAGGCAGAACAAAAGTTTAGACAGGCAAGGCTGGCCCCTCCCAGGGGGCCGTCCTCACTCAGTGTATAACCCTTCCGCCCTGCAAGGCACACCAGTCCGTAACAAGCAGTGCAACTCAACTACAGAGGGCTGGGTGCTGCGTCTGTCAATGAACTCAGAGAAAAAGATTTTACGGCAAGTCAAAAAATCACGTTTTCTCTTACGTTCATTGACAGACGCAGCCTCTTATTCATGACATGTGGGGACGTCCCAAAGCTGTTTCGAACAAGAAGGGTGGGTAAACAATAACTGTACCCAACAGAAACTCGCGGGAGGCGCCAGCCGCGCCTACACCGCCGCCTGCAAGACTTTGCGGCCAAAAGCAGCATCCTCAGATGCTGACACATCAACTTTGTAAAACTTAACAAACGTGTGCACCGAGGTCCAAGTGGCCACCTTGCACACCTGAGACACCGAAGCTGGGTGTTGAAAAGCCCAGGGAGTGCCAATCGCCCTGGTGGAATGAGCCGTGACCGGGAAAGGGGGCTCTTGCCCCCGAACAGCATACGCACAGTCTGTCTGATCCAACGGGATACAGTAGCAGCCGAGGCCGCCAAACCTTTGCGCAGACCTTCCGTCAGCACAAAAAGCACATCCCCTCTCTGGAAGGGAGCTGTAGCTGACAAATACACCCGCAGGGCCCTCACTATGTCCAGGGAGTGCAAGGCAATCTCCTTAGAGTGTGACGGGCGAGGGCACAAGGAAGGGAGGACAATGTCCTCAATGTGAAAAGAGGAAACCACCTTCGGTAGGAAAGAAGGGGAAGGGCATAGCACCGCCTTATCCCTATGTAGGACCAAGTAGGGAGCCAAGCTTCTTGTCCCGCCTCGATGGTTCACATACACCACCACTGTGGTGTTGTCCAACTGAAGCTAACTAGTGGCAGAGGCAAAGTCTGATCGCCAGCAGCTCCAACACATTGATCGGAAGGTGAGATTCCTGCGCCGGACAACGGCCCTGGGCAGATAGTTGCCCGAGGACTCCTCCCCAGCCCGACAGGCTGGCGTCCGTCGTGACTATTGACCATCTCAGGGGAGAAAAGACTTCCCCAAGGTCAGCGCCGGGGCCCGAAGCCACCAGGTCAACGACCCCCTGGTCTGACGATCCAACCTGATCAGCTGACCCAGGGACAAGGGGGACTTGTCCCACCGTAGGAGGAGTGCCCGCTGCAGGAGCCAGGTGTGACTCTGGGCGTACAGAATCGCCTCGAAGGCCGAGACCATGAGCCCCAACACCCACATGCAGAAACGTAAAGAGGAACACCATCGTGACAACAGAGTTTGCACCGTTGTTTGGAGCGTCAGCAACTTGGCCGGAGGTAGGAACACCTTTGCCTGCTCCGTGTCCAATATCAGGCACAGATATTCTAGGCGACAGGACGGGGTCAGTGACGACTTCTGCATGTTGATCAACCATCCGAAGTCCCTCAAGGAGGCCAGGGTGATAGCCACATTGTCCTCCAGAGCCGGAGCCAACTCTGCTTATAGACAAACTGGTTGAAATACTGGACATAAGGCCAGCCTGACTCAGCAGCAGCGAATCACGGACAGTTGCGACCAGGGAGCCCACCAGCGCTTTCTCGCACGCCACCGAGGCCTCCTGGTCCTCTTCGCCATCTGAGGTCTCCAGTTCCCCGTCCGAGAGCTCCACGGGGGTCCCTGTAACCACAGAGCCCCCTTCCGGCTCCGATTCCTCCCCCGAAATTGGAGGAGGGGGCGGGCGCTTCTTTGGCACCCCCCGACCATGGCTCGGTTCCCTCCGGGCAAAAAACTCCTCCAAGATGGAAGTCAGTATGTCTAGGGGAACCATCGGTCCCAGCGCAGCTTGGACCTCAGCGGACCCCTCCGGGGAAGAAACTGCCGGTTCGGTTGCCATTGCGCCACCTCCGGGACACTTGAGAGGCCTACCGGCCATAACGCCCCCACAGTACACACCCACACACTTCCCCCCCAGAACGGCCGGGAAACACCCAGGAGGACCCACACCACTGTCACTAGCGCCCCAGGGAGAAGCCAGCAATACTTGCTGTTACTCGTTCCAGGCCTCCTGCTACTGGTGTGCTGCCACCACAGGTGTCAAGGAGGAGGTTGCTGCTGCCGACTCATGCACCGTCGATCAGGAAGAGAGGAAAACGGCACCAAAAGCACACGTTTTTCCCATACAGGAGACCAACCAAAAATGGCCGCCGAGCGGTCACAAGAGGCCAAACCAACAGCAAAATGGCCACGGCTACGACAAAATGGCGGCCAGCCGCGACTACAGCAAAATGGCGGCCGCCTCCGAAAAAAAAAACGGATTTTATTAAAACTTACCGTAAAATCCTTTTCTCCGAGTTCACTGACAGATGCAGCTCTCCATTACGCATGGGGGTTTATGCTGGTCTCATTAGGAGTTAACTAGGCAGGGAAAAGAAATAGCTGGCCCCTCCCATGGGGGGCCATCCTCTCTTCCCACGTAAACCCCCTCATAGCATAGCTCTTCAGTTCGTACACAAGCTGTACAAGCACAGAGGCGTGGGTGCTGCGTCTGTCAGTGAACTCGGAGAAAAGGATTTTACGGTAAGTTTTAATAAAATCCCTTTTTCTCCTATCCTTCACTTACAGACGCAGCTCTCCATTACGTGTGGGGATGTCCCCAAGCTGTGTCAAAAAGAGGGGTGGGTAAGCGCTAACAGTACCCAACTGAACCTCTAAGGAGGCGCCAGACGCGCCTACACTGCCGCCTGCAAAATTTTGCGCCCAAAAGCAGCATCCAAAGATGCTAACACGTCAACTTTTATAAAACTTAGTGAAAGTGTGAACCGAGGCCCAAGTGGCCGCCTTGCACACCTACGACACCGAGACCTGGTGCCCGAAAACCCAGGAAGTGCTAACAGCCCGGGTAGAATGAGCCGTGACCGGAAGAGGGGGAACCTTGTCCCGAATAGAATACGCATGAGTCACGGTCTGTCAGATCCAACGAGAAATCGTAGCCGACGAGGCCGTCTACCCTTTGCGCGGGCCCTCTAACAGCACAAACAAGGCATCAGCTTAACAAAGAGAAACTGTAGCAGCCAAATACACTCGTAAGACCCTCACTACGTCCAAAGCATGCAACTCGAACTCCTTTGGGTGCGATGGACGAGGGCACAATGAAGGAAGAACAATATCTTTATTAAAGTGAAAGGAAGAAACCACCTTCGGAAGGAATGAAGGAGAGGGTCGCAAGACCACCTTGTCCTTATGCAGGACCAGGTAGGGAGACTTGCACGATAGTGCTGCTAATTCAGACACCTGTCTGGCGGAAGTTATGGCAACTAAAAAGGTCACCTTCTGCGACCGCAGTTGCAAAGAAATCTCCCTGATATTCTCACATGGCGGTTTCTGAAGTACAGAAAGCACCAATTCCGCTCCCACGGAGCCATCGGAACATTCACCCGAGGCGCCACATATCGCACACCTTGTACAAAGGTACGATTAAGGAGTGCGAAGCCAAAGGTCCCTGAAAAGGAATCGCCAGAGCCGATATCTGGCCCTTGAGAGTGCTCAAAGCCAGTTTTTTGTTCAGGCCCTGCTGCCAAAAGGTCAGGACCCTGGACACGACATAAGAGCGAGGGTTAATACCCTCCGCCTCGCACCAAGCTATACAAGCCTTCCAGGTGCGATGGTAAATCTTGCGAGAAGTAGACTCGCGAGCCTTCAACAATGTAGGGATCACCGAGTCAGTGACTCCCCTGTCTCTTAGCACCTGGGACTCAATAGCCAAGCCATCAAAGCCAGCGAGGGTAAAGCAGGGTGCAGGATGGGCCCCTGAGACAGAAGGTCGTCTCGCAGCTGAAGCCGCCAAGGGGAGTCTGCCACCATTCGCATCACTTCGGCGTACCAAGTGCGCCAAGGCCAATCTGGAGCCACCAGGATATATTGGTATTCCCTCCGCCACTATCCTGCGTATCAATCGCGGAAGCAGTTTATCGGAGGTAAGGCGTACAGAAGGCGGTAACGGCCCCAGTGGGCCACCAGAGCGTCCGTGGCCACTGCCAACAGATCCTCCTTTCTGGACACAAAGGTCTTCACTTTGTGATAGAACCCAGACGCCATGAGATTCACGTCCGGCGTCCCCCAGCTGCGGCAAATCTGATTGAACACCCCTGGGTGGAGAGACCACTCTCCCTGGTCCAGCGTCTGGCGACTGAGAAAGTCCGACTGCCAGTTCTCTACACCTGGAATGTAAACAGCGGAGATTGCCGGAACGTGATGTTCCGCCCAACGCAGTATTAGAGCTGCCTCCGCCGCTGGACTCCTTTTCCCGCCCTGATGGTTCACATACCCCACTTCTGTGGCATCGTCCGACTGAATTCGAATCGGACGACCCTGTATTCCAGAGAAAAAAAAGCATAATCTGATTGCTCTCAGCTCCAGCACGTTGATGGGGAGGCGAGCCTCCTGTGCCGACCAACGGCACTGGGCAGACAGCTGTCCCAGGACCCCGCCCCAGTCCAAAGGAAGGGGCAGGAACAACCTCCCCTGAATCAACGCCGAGTCCCGAAACCATCAGGTCAGAGACGCCCTGGTCTGGGAGCTTAGACGGATCTGAAGTTCCAAGGACCGAGGGGACCTGTCCCACCGAGCCAAAATTGCTTGTTGAAGGAGACGAGTGTGACTCTGGGCGTATGGTATCGCTTCGAAAGTCGAGACCAGGAGCCCCAGCCCCCGCTCGTAATGAAGACCTTCGGTGCGACAGGGAAGTTTGCACTGCCGACTGCAGTGACCGCAACTTGGCTGGAGGAAGGAAAACCTTTGCCTACTCCAGGCGACGGGATAGAGACACCGTCGACTCCTGCAGGATGAGCAACCAGCCGAAGTCCTACAGCGAGGTCATTGTGATCCTCACATTCTCATCCCGAGCCGAGGCAGACTCCGCTCGCAGGTGCAGGTCGTCTAGGTAGGCTACTACCGCAATGCCTCTCTGTCGCAGCAACGCCAATACCGGAGCTACCAGTTTTGTGAAAAAACTCGAGGGCTGAGACTAGACCGAAAGGGAGTGCCACGAATTGATAATGGAGGTCTCCCACTGCAAAGCGAAAGAAACGCTGATGCCATGGACAGATAGGTACATGGAGGCACACATCCCTGATGTCCAGAGACGGCAGAGATTCCCCCTGATGGAGGGCGGCTACAACCGAGTGGATAGATTCCATCCGGAATTTCCGTGCCCTAACATACCGGTTCAGGGCCTTCAGGTCCAGTACTGGCCGGACCCCCCCCTTTTGTGGGGACCCGGAACAGATGTGAGTAAAAAAACCTTGAAACCTCTCGCTGGAGGCACTGGCATGATCACCCCTTGGTTCGAGTGCTTGTACAGCCCCGAAGAGGGCCTCCCGGCGTGCCTGCGGGAGCCCTAAGTCGAAGGGAAGAACCTGACCCTGACTGGCGGCAGAGTGTCGAACTCAAAAAACGTCCCCCACCCGAAGCCCGGGTGGAGGCAACTCATCAGGCTGAGGTTTGTCCTCCGACTTTTTGGTTGCGCGCTGCCACTGCCAGTACCCGGACCCTGCAGCGACCTACCGGGGCGGGTCCCTTACTCACTAGAGGTAGGGGACCCCTGTCTACGGCAAAACTCACGCCTCCGGGCTCTGGGAGGAAGTCCTGTGAAATCCTTAATGATCTCACCCAGCCGTGGACCAAATAGACGTCCACCCTGAAAGGGAAGGTCTTTTTTTTTTTTGAGGCATGGTCACCGGACCAAAAACGCAACCAGAGTACCCGTCAGAGGATACAGCAACACCGCTACCCTGGATCATATAGGCAATAAATCAATGGCCGCATCACCAAGGTACTTGAGACCTCGGATGCAAAATTCAGCCCTCTGCAGCGTATCCATCAGGCGGCCGCAGTCCAGAATATTCTGGAGCTCCGCCAAGCTCTGACAGATATTTTGCCGCCATGGCGTACGTCAGGGCTGGCCGCATAGCAGAGCCTGTCACCAGGAAGAGTGACTTTAACAGCGCCTCTGTCTTTTGTAGGCGGGGCCCTTGAAGGCAGGAACCCCTTCCAGAGGAATGGTCGCCGTCTTATTAAGGCGAGCTATCGGCGGGACCTCAAGGCGACTCCCATTTTTTTTTTTTAAAAGGGATAGCGAGCAGCGAACCGTTTTGGACCTATGTCCCTTGGAGTGTGGGAGGAAACCGGAGCACCGGGAGGAAACCCACGCATGCACAGGGAGGACACGCAAACCTCAGGTAGGTCATGGTTAGGATCTGAGCTAGCAAGCATTATGCTGCCAGGCGCAAGTGCTACCCACTACACCACTGTGCTGCGCTAAAAAGAATGCTGTGGACGCTGCCATTTACAATAAACAAGGTGATCAGGTAATTGATCATGTGGGTAAGCCTTGGGTGCCCTAGGGGGCCTGGAGGACCCCACACACATGCGCAGAAAATCAGCGATTCGCCATCCTGTTCAATCGCATTGTAGAGCGATACCAATTATAATGGCGCAGCTGCCGTCCCCTGATCCTCTTCTCCGTCCGAGGGACCTTCCGGATCAAAATCCTCCCTTGAAAAGCAAGGAGGGGAACGCTTCTTGGGGGGGCCTGTTGGCGACATCCGCCATAGGGAGAATTCACTAAAGACCGCCACAGCTGGTCCAGAAAAGCCCCTTGCGCAGATTGCGCCACCGCTGATTGCTCCTAGCATGTTCAGCTCCCTTAGTAACACATAGATGCATACTAACAATTAAAGGCCCCCCCACACAGTCGCACACCACCGCCAAACAGTGCACCAGGGAACCCAGGAGGACTGCACCCGCCGCCACCAGCACCCACAGGAGAGCCCAGCTATACTTGCAGTTTGCTGCCAAAACCCTGAGGATCGTCAGAGAGCCGCGCCGTCAGGAGCACAAACCGCTCCAAATTGAAAGTAAAAACATTGTAGACACGTTTTTGCATAAGCAGGGATTCCAATATGGCCACCGTTGAACACTAGAGGCCGAAAAACACCTGCTGGGAACGTGCAGTACCGCAAATGGCCGTTCTGAGCGCTAGAGGGAAAATCCCATAGGCCCAATATGTCTGCGGCTACGGCAAAATGGCGACGGTCCGCCGCAAAATGGCAGCGAAAAACGACCTAACGGTGATGGACGATCGGGTGCAGTGCAGGGGGGAAGGGGGGGTGTGAAGGGGGTGAACAGGAGCTCCACGCACCGGTGGCTACCTAGCAAAATATATATATTTTTTTGTTTTTGGGTCGTCCCTTTCCGCCCTTAAAAAGGGGGGAAGGAAGGAACTCTCACACACCACTCCGGACGACGCCATGGGTAGCCACCCAGTCGCAGACCTTCTGCCCCTGCTTGGGCGGTATGCCGCAGGCCAGAAAGTCGCCCTTACCGAATCGCATCCGGGGCTGGGCGTAAGGGGGGATCACCCCAGGCCGCCCACACAGAACGGGCACGATGCGGCGGGTCCCCATACGGCGGGACTGGCTTGCATCGGTCGGCCAGGTCAGGGAAGGTACAGAGCCCATGGACTCTCTATGCCCCGACCGGCTTCTTGATAGCAGATCAATTGCTTGCTATTAGACAAATAAAAGCAAAAGAAAATAAAAAACGGTCACAAACAGGACCGCAATTCCCCTGAAGGGAAGCCAGGTCAACTCCTTGCAAACTAGGCATTGAAACTTTAGAGCTATGCTATGAGGGGGTTTATGTGGGAAGAGAGGACGACCCCCATGGGAGGGGCCAGCTGTTTCTTTTCCCTGCCTAGTTAACTCCTAGTGAGACCAGCATAAACCCCCACACGTAATGGAGAGCTGCGTCTGTCAGTGAACGATAGGAGAAAATGGCGGCGATTGCCGCATGGCAGCACACAGCAAGTAGTGGGGGGTGCGGGCGGGCAGGGGGGGTAGGAGAGGGGACACCCAGGCCACCTATACCCCACACCAAGATGGGACTGCTAACCTCCCCCCCCACGGCACCCCGAGGGGGGGAGGGGTGGGGGAGGCGACTCAGAGTGAGTGAGGATTTCATTGTACTTTCAGGGTTGTTTGGCTGCACGGGTTAAGTAAAAATGAGCGTGTGTACTTTGGGCCAGTCTACGTGAAATGGGAAGCGACACACTTGTTTCAGCCTTCAACGTCCGAAGAGAAGATTCCGAAACCCATCCCATGAGTAAGTGCATAGAGACCGGGTGTGGGGAGCAAGTGGTAGTTGCTGAACTGTATAGTTGTACAAATCCACAGGGATGAGGTTTCTAGCGGCCAGGCAGGGAAGCCGTGTAAGCTAATCGGAGTCCCGAAGCAAGTTAGCGCTGTGAAAGAAGGCACCCGGCAGTGTTGATCCTAAACTTGGGGCAAAAGTTGATTTGAATCGTCATGGGCAATGGGACGTCCATTTTCGAGAGAAGTGAGGTCTCTCAATATAGCCAAACAGCTTCACAGTACATGAAGTTTGCATTTGGGGCTCGGGCCATGAGACCCCCTAAAAAAGTGGAAGAACTGGTCCAAGGGTATTGGTTGGTGTATCCCATTGGAAGGTACATTTGATGTCTGGAGATGGGAGAAGTTCATTACTGAATTTAGGACTAGGCTCAAGGCAACAAAGACGTTAGATATAGCGCAATTGTGGCTTCAGAGATCTATCATGGTAAATCAGCAGGGTGTGCAGAAAGTGGTTTCTATCCGGAAGAACCGCATTATGTACACTTGGCCTGAAGAGATAGCCAAGTCTAGCAATCCAGTTAGGGAAGCAGAGGAAGCTCTTTCTGGGCTAACTTTGCTTAGAAAAGCCAGATCTGCGAACACAAATTGCCACGGTTTCTGCCGCTTCTCCTGCTGTAGTTGATTCTGCTGTCTCTGTGCCTCTATTTCTGATCTCTCCATCTAACAGCACAGACTTTGATTCTATTAATACACTCACACCCACTCCATCTGTATCCTACAACTATCTGTTGAAATGCCTGAAACCTCTCTTTCTGATTCCATTACTATGAACGTTTTTCCACTGGTGACTTGTAAACATTATAAGTTGAGTATGTGAGTCAAAGGGAATTAACAAGAGGAACAGGAATTGTGTGGAGTACATAAGGGAACTCACAAAGTATGATTCTACTGCCCCTACGCTGTATCCTTTTTTGGGGAATGTTATGTCAGAAGTAGTTGTGGGTGAGACTGTACACGTTAGTCCTCCGATGAAACCACCTCCACCACAGTACACCCTTGCTTCTGACCTCGGTACTTATCCAGTGATGGCACAGCAAGATGAAGGTGCCCCTAATGCTGATAGGGAAAGGAGAAGGGGGGGAAAGGGTAGTATGGCATGCCCCTTTGTATGTTCTCAGAAATCAGGAGCATCCTGGCCGAACTGCCTGACTATTGGATGAATCCAGGGAATCCAGGGATTCACAAAAATATTTAGGCAGAACCAGTTCAGTTACGGCATGAGTAGAACGGATTGTACTAAAATTGGAGATGAGATGGCAAACAGTCATATTTTGTTGCGGCATCACCACCCACGAACAGACGTCGGGGGGAGGGAATTTTATGCAGCCCTCCTTGGAAAACTTCCAGACCTGTATGGTGCAACCTCCACTACTGATGTGATGAAGCTGAGCCAGAATTCAGGGGAGGAATGTGCTTGTTTCTGGCTTCACCTGAAACAGGCTGCCAGACACACCAGCCAACGGTGGGAGACTCACTGCTATTCATCTTAGATTAAGAGCTAGATTCCTAAAACGCATCAACACGAAACTTTGAGACCGAATACTATTAGCCAGACATGAATAATGAGATGTCCATGCCTGACAACCTATCCACTCTTGCTGCTATAGAGAGATGGATTGGAAAAAGTAGCAGAAGGCATCCAAAAATCTTGTTTCCCAAGCCCCCTACCCAGAACGAATGGTGCAGCAAACACCGTAACAAATACGCCCGGGGATTGAGACAATAACCAGTGCAGGAAGGAAAGGGTTTGCTATGGATGTGGTAAGCCAGGACACATCAAGTATGGTTGTCAAAACAAACCAGCCAGGCCTCGGGGTAAGTGGCAGTTTGTATCAGAGGATTTAGAAAATTTGATTGTAGGTATAGTCAGCAACGCCTATGGTTCACCATAGGGCGTCGGTAAACCAGTGTCATTCCACATCAATTTGTTCGTCAAGGAGCTAAAATATCCCCTCCCTTGCCTCATTGACACCGGTGCAGCCAAAACTGTTTTTAGATTTCAGAGGCAAGATTGCCCTCTCAGGGGAGACAACTCCAACCATAGGTCTCACAGGTCAGATAGTGTCTTTGCAAATGACTGGACCTCTCTATTACAGGCTAGGACAGCACAGGGAAGTCGTTAGATCTTTACTGGTATTGGATGATGTTCCCATTAATCTTTTAGGAGCTGAAATTTTATCAGACATACAGGCGATCATTGAATACACTCCAACATGTATTGTGGTAAGCAGCGCACTATCTGACGAACGCTTATGTACGATGGTAGCACTGCCATATCGAACGGAATCAGGTTGTTTCATTGAGTTGGATGTATTGGTGGAAGTGGACCCAAAACTCTGGATGTTTGATAAGTACTATGTAGGGCTTCTCCCAGTTCCACCAACGATAATCAACATCAAACCAGGGAGTGTTTAGCCCCGATTACCACAGTACCCTTTGAGTGTGGCTCAGATGGATAGTCTTAAGATTCAAATTGACCGATACCTATAGGTTAAGGTCCTCACTCCCATCAAATCACATTGCAGCCCTTCCTTATTTCCAGTGGCTAAAAAGACAGCTAAAGACCAGGAAACAACATACCAGCTGGAAAAATGACTCAAGGGCTCTGAACAAGATCATTGTCAGTGATGCTCCTTTGGTGCCTAATCCACATTCTTTACTAGCGTCAATACCAACAAAAAAATAGGATTTTTTGACTTACCGTAAAATCTTTTTCTCTGAGTTCATTGACAGACGCAGCCTCTTATTTTTGACATGTGGGGTTTATGCACCTTTCAGTAGGAGTGGACTAGGCAGAACGTAGTTCAGCTAAAAGCAGATACAGCCCCTCCCAGGGGGCCAGTCCTCACTCAGCATAACCCCTCCTGCCCTGCTCAGCAATCCAGTTCATAACAAGCAGTACAAACTCAAACAAAGAGGGGTGGGTGCTCCATCTGTCAATGAACTCAGAGAAAAAGATTTTGCGGTAAGTCAAAAAATCCTATTTTCTCTTTCGTTCATTGACAGATGCAGCCTCTTATTCTTGACATGTGGGGACGTCCCAAAGCAGTGTCACAATGAGGGGTTGGCAAAAACAACAGTACCCAACCGAAGAGGAGTTCTCCGGGAGGTGCCAGACGCGCCTCACCCCACCGCCTGCAAAAATTTGCAGCCAAAAGCAGCATCCACGGACACTGCAACAACTCCTCTGTAAAATTTTGACAAAGTGTGCACCGAGGCCCAAGTGGCCGCCTTGTACACCTGAGAAACCAACGCCTGGTGTCGGAAAGCCCAGGAGTACTAGTTGCCCTGGTAGAATGAGCCGTGACCGGAAGGGAGGGCTCCTAGCCTCGAACAGCATACGCACGGGTCACCGTCTGTCGTATCCAATGCAAAATAGTGGCAGACGAGGCCGCCATACCCTTGCGCGGACCATCCACCGCGACAAACAGCGCATTCGGCCTCCGAAAATAGGCCGTGGCCAACAGATACACCCGCAGAGCCCTAACCACATCCAGGGCGTGCAAAACAACCTCCTTAGGATGAGAACGGGCGCAGACACAGCGAGGAAGTCATAGTTACATCAAGTCCAACCTATGTGTGTGCTTTTATGTCAGTATTACATTGTATATCCCTCAATGCTGTGGTCCCTTAGGTGTGCATCTAGTAGTTTTTTGAATTCATCTATACTCCCAGCAGAAACCACTGCTTGTGGAAGAGAATTCCACATTCTCACTGCTCTTACCGTAAAGAAACCTCTATGCATTTTAAGGTTAAACCGCCTTTCCTCTATTCTTAGTGAATGGCCGTGTGTCTGTGTACTCCCTTGCGCTGAATAGTTTTGTCCCTATAGTGGGGTCACCAGTACAGTATTTGTACATTAAAATCATATCCCCTCTCAAACGTCTTCTCCAGAGAGAATAAGTTCAGTGCTTGTAATCTTTCCCCATAAATAAGGTCTTCCAATCCCTTAACCACTTCAGCCCCGGAAGGATTTCCAGCTTTAGGACCGGAGCCCTTTTTGCGATTCGGCGCTGCGTCGCTTTAACTGACAATTGCACGGTCGTGCGACGTTGTATTGGAATTTTACGTATCTCCAAAGAAATGCCATTCTCGTCACTCTTACACCTTAAGAGAAGGTGTTCGTCACCAAAGACGACCCTCATATCTACTTAAGTTTTTTGATGATCTACGTGTGGATTCCCTGGTGTCGTAACTCCCTATATGTTACATTATGACTGTATTTTCGTGTGTGTATCCAACCTGAACTACATTGATACTGAAGGAGCGACACAGACGCGGGCAAGAGTAGGATTCC
>BLSH010013549.1:7253-34103 GCA_018402905.1 Glandirana rugosa | reverse complement strand
ATCCTAGTTTCCCCCAGGGGCTCTCCCCCAAGTGAGTAGTTTGCGTTCATGTTCTTGGTACCCAAATGCATTATCTTACATTTTTCTACGTTAAATCTCATTTGACATTTGTCTGCCCACCCCATTAATTTATTCGGATCTTCTTGCAAGGTTTCCACATCCCGTGGAGAGTTTATTGCCCTGCTTGTCTTGGTATCATCTGCAAATATTGAGATTGAGCTCTTCCCCCCATCCTCCAAATCATTTATGAATAAATTGAAAAGGATTAGTTCCAGGACAGAACCTTGGGGAACCCCACTTTCTACACCAGACCATTCTGAGTATTCCCCATTTATCACCACCCTCTGGACTCTCCCCTGCAGCCAGTTTTCAATCCAGGTGCTCACCCTTTGATCCATGTTGAGGGATCTTAGTCTGTACAGTAAGGCCTCATACACCCGGACGTTTCTAAAAAAATAAACAAAACGTCGGGCCCGACGTCAAGGAAAAAAAGTCGGCGTTTTTCGGCGTTATGCATCAGCGTTTTTGAGCGTTAGTGAGCGTCGGCGTCAATAGGCATTTTTTAAAAAAAATCATCCCTCTGCTATTTTTCAACCTAAAAACATTGGCGTCAAAAACGCCGGAAAACGCCGGTATAAAATAAGGTGGCGTTTGTTGGCATATTGTGGCGTCGGCGTCAAAAAATGCCAAAACGTTACAGCCTCAGAACGCACTGGCCGTGGGTTCTAGTTTCAGCTCACTAACGCCGACGCCATCTACAGCTCAAAAACGCCAACGTTTTTATGGGGCCATTGACTAACATGGAGAGCTGCAAAAAACGCCAGAAAGCGCCGGCGTCAAAAAACGTCCGTGTGTATGAGGCCTAAACGTTTATGGGAAACTGTATCAAATGCTTTTGCAAAGTCAAGATACACAACGTCTACAGGCCTTCCTTTATCTAGGTGGCAGCTCACCTCCTCATAGAAGGTTAATAGATTGGTTTGGCAAGAACGATTCTTCATGAAACCATGTTGATTACCACTAATGGTACCATTCTCGTTACAATAATCATGTATATAATCCCTTATTATTCCCTCCAAGAGCTTGCAAATTATTGTCCTCATTGATGTGAAAAGAAGAGACGACCTTTGGAAAGAAGAAAGGAGAAGGGGCGCAAAACCGCCTTATCCCTATGTAGGCCCAAGTACGGGGACCTACAGGACAGAGCTGCCAGCACAGACATCCACCTAGTGGATGTAATAGCCACCAAGAAAGCCACTTTCTGCGAAGGCAGCTGCAGGGAATTTTTCCCTGATATTTTCGAAAGGCAGCTTCCAAAGCACTGAGAGGACCAGATTCAGGTCCCAAGGCGCCAAAGGCGGCCGTACCTGGGGAGGGACATGCCGAACCCCCTGGACAAAGGTATGAATCAATGAATGCATCATCAAAAGACAATGAAAAAGAATCGCCAGGGCAGAAATCTGTCCCTTAAGCGTGCTCAATGCCAACTTGTGCTCTAGGCCTTGCTAAAGGAAGGCCAGTACCCGAGCCACGGAGAAAGCCATACCCCGCCTCGCACCAGGCAATGTAAGCCTTCCAGGTGCGGTGAGAAATCTTATGAGTAGTACCATACGCGCCTTGAGCATAGCGGGGATAACTGAACGAGAGAGTCCCCCTATCATTTAACCTCCTGCATCCTGCAAGATGGGGCCCTGGGAAGCAGATTTTCACGTAGAGGGAAACGCCAGGTACCATCGCACCTCCTGGGCCAATCCGGCGCCACGAGAAGGGCCGGAATGTCCTCCGCTTCTATCCTGCGCATAGGCGCGGGAGCAACATGAGAAAGAACAAAGCATAGGTGAACCGAAGACAGATCCACCGAGCCGCAAGGGCACCCGCCGTGTCAGCCAACAGGCCCCCGCTCAGCTCATGAAGGTCTGTACCTTCCGAGTCCGCCGGGGTGCCAGCCGAACCATGACTGGCGTACCCTACTGCAGGACAGATCTGCCGGAACACAGCTGGATTCAGGAACCATTCCCCCGAATCAACCTCACACAACCAGGGCTGCACTAGCCAACTCTCGACACCTGAAATATACACGGCGGAGATCACCCAGCACGTGAAGTTCTGCCCACCGCAGACCGAAAACCACCGTCGAAGCAGCAGCTAAGCATCTTGTCCCGCCCTGCTGCGCCACATATGCCACGGCCATGGCAATAACCGACTGAGCTCTGACAGGACAAAAACTACAGCCTCCCCGACCAGTGGGAGGCAAAGCCAGATGGCCTGATGATCAGGAAATGCATCTGGACATGAGACTCCTCCTGGGACCAGCGACCCCAGGACTTCAGCCAGGCAGACTGGTGCCCGAAGCGACCACTGTCCAAAAACAGGGAAGGAAACAACTTCCCCAAATGCAGGGCCGGGGCCCACAAGCACCATAGTAGTGAGGATCCGGGCCTGGCGCTCCCACCCGATCAACCGAACCAGGGATGAGGGGAGAAACACCTTTCACTGCTGAGCAGCAGTGTGGCACTGCGCAAACTGGACCGCCGCCAGGGAGGAAAGCCAGAGCCCCAGGAGCCACCTGCAAGGAGGCAGGGGGAACCACTTTAGTGACAGGGGGGACCGACCCGCCCACTAAGGTATCTGTGCTTGGTCATAGGGAGGGAAAGACCTCCATCCGGACTGAATCTCAGATCAGACCCAGAGCCTTCAAACGGTGCGACTGAACCGACACTGATTTCAGGAAAAGTAGCGCCCAGCCGGACTCCTACAGCGTGTGTCTGGCAATTGCCACCTCGGTCCCCAGGGCTGGATCCGACTCCGCCCGCTGGGGCAGGTCGGCCAGATCCACCTGATGCCCCTCTGCCTCACCGAGCCAGAACTGGGGCTGCCATCCGGCGAGGACCCGAGGCACAAAAACCAGGTAAAACGGGGAGAGCCATAACTGTTTAGTGAAGCTCCAATACCGGCAAGGCGCAGGAAAACGCCGGCGTAGGGCACACAGGGTGATACACGGATGCACCACTGCCCTGTCGAGATAAACCAGGAAGAGATCCTGGTGCGCCACCATCATGGTGGCCAGACGTACACGTACAAGACAATGGAGGGGCACCGAGCCATACCGCCCGGGCCCCGTGGTCATGGTACGCCCCAAGGACGGGACAAGGGTATCCACTCCTTGACAAAGCCGGATCCTAGCCAGGCCTGCGGTATGACTGGGGGGGGAAGGGAACGAAATCCCATTTTGTACCCAGACAATCACCCAGCAGACCGAATTCAGAAGGTCATCGACCGCAGGCATCTCCCCACCCAAACAGTGGGTAGGGGCAATCCTTCACACTGAGAAGGACTTGTCTCCTGGCCTGCCGCACCTATGCTGCCAGGGACACTTCCGCCCACCTGCGGGATCCCTGACGGGCAGGGGACCCCGGCCCAATGGCGGAAGCAATGGAGGCCTCCACTGGGCCGCCAAGGCGTGACCCAAGCCACGGGACTCCCTACCCCCTGGCTCCAACGTGGCTCTAAGAGCCGCCTAATTGAGAAGGGAAGACTGCCAGGACCTACTTCACCAACAGAACACTAGCGAAGCAGACATCTAAGCCCTGAAGGAGCCGGCCAGCGTGCCCCCACCATGCAGGAGGAAGCGCATAAGCAGCTTTGCGGTGCAAAAGCTTAGCCCGTTCCGAGAGCGTTTACAACACCCGAGTGGAACCAATACCGGGCGAAAGCTGACCCTGCCAGAACAACCCAGATCTGGCAGCGGACTCGGCGCTCTGTCAGCCGGGTCTAAGGACTGCGTGCCACTGAAGGACGGTAATCAGCTTCTGCATAGATTTCAACATACAGTGCAAACTTGCAACAGGTGGCACCTGGGAATCAAACCCACGAAATCAACTGTGGAAGGTAGATGAGCTAACCCTACCTGCCCAGCTGAGCCCCCAAGATCGTGGTCACCGCGAACAGGCGGAACATAGTGGGTACAACCACGGGCCGCCATACAGAAAAAAGGGGGGCTGAGACCACTCCCAGTCCTTGGAGCTGCCGCCAAGTAGAACACCTGGATCTAGGATATCCAGCCTGTCACCCAGCCGGCTACTTGATTGCATTCTTCCCCAGAAATCTTAAAGAAAAAAAGAATGGGGAACCGCAGATCCCAGCAGCCTAAAACCCCAAGGGGGGACCCGCCTGCCCTCTCCGCACCCCGGGGGGGAGCATACTTACTCATCCAGACAGGCGTAGCGGGTTGCCACCCGAGACAGACCTGCCACCCCGCCGATTCGGGAGGAGCTGCCGGCCATGCGACACCCGTGATGCGAGCCCGAGAACCCAGTCCTAAGTGCGCTGGCGGGGCGTTTACCCCGCCAGCCACACCACAGGGAACGAGGCCCGCGTGCAGCTAAAGGTCGGCTCATGTCCGTTGGCCACGCTGGGGAGACTACCTGGATCTAGGATATCCAGCCTGTCACCCAGCCGGCTACTTGATTGCATTCTTCCCCAGAAATCTTGAAAAAAGAAAAAAAGAATGGGGAACCACAGATCTCAGCAGGGAGCCAGGTCCTACTCCTTGCACTAGGCAGAAAAACTGGCTTGCTGAGCAGGGCAGGAGGGGTTATGCTGAGTGAGGACGGCCCCCTGGGAGGGGCTGTATCTGCTTTTAGCTGAACTACGTTCTGCCTAGTTCACTCCTAGTGAAAGGTGCATAAACCCCACATGTCAAGAATAAGAGGCGTCTGTCAATGAACTTAAGAGAAAGGATTTTTTGACAGCGCTTTTTTTTTTTCACATTAATTTTTTATTGAGAATAGTAAAAAAATTCAATACAAGGCAACAAAGTGCTCACAGATACAGCTTGAGATTATGAGTATAGGGTTTTCCATCTACAGACAAAGGGCTTACACATACAATACAATATAGCTTACATTCGATTGACTCGGTATGATAATCTAATAAACCAATACCTGCTTCCCACTCTCACTGGGAAGAGCCTGCCACCCCATTGGGTACAAACTGTGGACAGCCTATATACACATATAATCACCTATTACTCTCAACTCAGAGACCTTTGTAGCTAACTATGGAGTGGAAACCCATTACTTAATTTGACTTTCCACTGTGAGCGAATGCGGCACTTTCTCAGTAATAACAAAAATTTGCTTGGAATGTCCATTTCTGTTTAGTGCCAGCCAAAATAACAATAACCAGTTTAACCAACTTATCCATACCACCCATTGCTCCTGAGCTTGGTAACATGAATATGTCCTTATTTATGTCTCCCTTTTATGATTTTGTCACCTCTTATAGCTTTATAGGTACGTAGCCAGATATTCCAGTTCTGGTGAAATCTCTCACATTTCCATGTACTTTGGCAAAGGAGTATTCATATGAGCATTGACGTCTCACTCTAGAAATTGTTTCTTCTATAGTAGGGGCCAGATCTTTTTTCCATTTACTTATGATTGTTAATCTGGCTGCTATTAAAATGTGCATGGTAACTTATGTTAGTTCTGAATAGAATTTCTCCAGATTTAGACCTAGAAGGGCCAAATCCGGGGAAGCATGTACTATGTAGCCAGTGATTTGGGAGATTAGCCTAAATATAGCTAGCCAAAAGCTTGTTATTGATTTACAATGCCAAAGTATATGGAGGATGTTGCCCTTTTGCCCACAGTTGCGCCAACAGTCTGTGGAGACCTCTGGGAACATGTGTGACAGACGAGTCGGGGTAAAATACCATCTATACATTACTTTCAGTATATTCTCCCAGTGTAGAACACATTGGGTTGCCCTTATACTGTATTTAGTTGCGTTCAACCATTGTTGTTCTGTGTAGGTTTTTGCAAGATCTCTTTCCCATTTTTTTATGGCAGCTGTGTGTCATAGGGGTTTCCTTTTGTAGCATGAGGTAAATACGAGATATGCCTCCATTGGCTACCTCCCAGTTGTTGTACCATTCCCAAATTTCCTTGTCTTTAGAGACATTGATCGAGTCTACCTTTTGTAGAAAATGGTTAATTCGCACGGTGTTAAATAGCTCTTTCAATTTCTCCTCTTCTGGTACTGTAGACCATGATGCAAACCCTTGTTTGGCCCATGCCTCGATTGATAGGTCTGGGATAAGGAATTCAAATATCTGTAAAGGGGCCTTTTTAATTGGAATTTTGATGCTTCCCCTCTGTAAGCTTAAAAGATCCTTCCAGGCTCCAACTGATGCCATCAGTGAGGGGTGTTTTGGTATTTGAATGGGAATTTTAATAGTAGCTGCTAGTAGTAATGTTTTGAGGTTTTTATTATTTATCATGGCTTGTTCGATTAGTACCCATGGTTTATGGGAGTGGGGGTTGATCCATGCTCTCAGTTGTTCTAATAGAGAAGCTCTATAGTAGTCTTTAATGGAGGGGGCTCCAGTTTCTCCTTTGGATCTATGTTTGAGTAAGATGTTAAATGCTATACGGGCTTAGTTCCTTTCCATATGAATGATTTAAGGAGTGAGTTCAGTGTGGTAAAAAGGGACTTGGTACAGGTATAGGCACTGTTCTAAAGATATACAGTACCTTTGTAAGAATTACCATCTTGAATGTTGCTATGCGACCTAGCCAGGATAGTTTTTGTTTACTTAATTGGGCGAGTTCGGTTTGGATGGATTTTAAAAGTTTCTTGTGATTGGCATCGTATAGGTTCGCCGATTTATTCAGAATGTAGTTCCCCAAATATTGAATTTCTGTGGAATCCCAGTTGCATGGGAAGATTGTTTTCAACTTGCCTTTATTTCTTTTGTTAATATTTATGGGTAACGCCTGACATTTGGAGATGTTGATCTTATAACAGGAGATATTCCCGAATATTTCGATATCATTGACTGCTGGGATGGATTGTTCTAAATTGGAAAGGGTGAGAATAACATTGTCTGCGAAGAGTCCTATAGAGTAGGAGGTGCCTGCTACTTTTATACCAGAGATCTTAGGGGATTCCCTTATAGCTGTCGCTAACAGCTCCATTATCAGGGTGAAAATTAGCGGTGAAAGTGGACACGAGTGCCATTTGAGATAGGGAACTCTTCTGATAGCACTGAAGCCCTAAATATTTGCGCTAAGGGGTTTGTATAAAGGGCTGCAATAGCTGAGTTAATGAAACCTGTGAATCCGAATTTGGATAGTGTAGCTTTCATATATCCCCATTGGACCCTGTCAAAGGCCTTTTCGGCGTCAAGAGCCAAAAAGGCCGCTGGGATTTTACTATTTTCTGCTATTCTCTGCAAATTCAAAATGTTCCTGGTACCATCAGGGGCTTGTCTGTTTAATACAAATCCTACTTGGTCTTGTGCTATTTAGTGTGGGCGTTATTGTGGCTAGTCTATTTGGCGTATATTTTAAGATCTGTGTTTAAAAGGGAGATCGGTCTGAAATTTTGCGGGGGAGTCTGGGACTTTTCCTGGTTTGGGTAATGTTATTATAATGGCCTTAAGCATTTCTTTGGGGAGGGTTCCTGTGGATGCTGAGTTATTGAATAATTCTAGGAGTATTTCCTTAAAGGAGTGATAATATTGTGCTGATAGTCTGCCTGGAGTTTTTTTGATGCTAAAGAATTTAGTACTGATGTGATTTTTTTGGTAGAGAAGGGGGAGTTTAGGAACTTTAATTGATCGGGGTTGGTGGAGGGTAATTTGACTGAGTCTAGAAACTCTTGGATTTTTTCTGAAGATGGGGGGGGGGGGGGTGTTAGGATCCGATTTTAGATTGTATAGGGAGCTGCAGTAGTTTTTAAAGATGTCTGCTATATCTTTTCTGTGATGAACTTTCGTGCCTGTGGAGGGATTTTTCATATTTGCTATTTTTGCTTTGGCTTGTTTAATTTGGATTCGTCTTGTTAAATGCTTACTGGCCTTATTACCGAATAAATAAGAAGTTTTTAGGTATCTGAGACATCTTTCGTGATCTAGCAGTAATAGTTTTTTAAGTTCTGTTCTACGCTGGTTTAGGTTTTCCAACATAACTTGGAAGGGTAGTAATTGGTGTTGAGATTCTATGTTTTTAATCTCGTTCAGGAGGCAATTTAACTTCTGGGTTCTTTCTCTTTTGTCCCTGGAGGCTATTTGTAGCAAAATACCCCTTATATAAGCTTTGTGTGAGCACCATGTATTGGCGGAGGAGCTATCTTCTGTTGTGTTATAATGGAAAAATTATTTTATTTGCTTAGCGACTCCATCCCTGGAATATGCTGATGTTATTACGCCAAAGCCTTGTTGGGATTTACATTGTGTTGTTCAGAAATTGTGATAGTGATGGGTGCATGGTCAGTCCATGTAATATTTTCTATGGTCGCTTCACGAATTAGGTATAGGGTGTGTATATCCGTAAGAGCTATGTCTATTGTAGTGTATGATCTATGGGAATTGGAAAAAGTGTAATCTTTTTCGTCTGCATGTAGGCATCTCCAAGTATCGTAAAGTGATTTGGTGTGTAGATGATCTTTCAAAGTCAATTTGTCGGAGTGTGCCTTTTGGGAGCAATCCAGCATAGCGTCGGGAACCAAGTGGAAGTCGCCTAGAATAATTAGGGCTCCTTTTTGAACCGACCAAACTTTCTTCATACGTTTTCTCAAAAAAGGCAGTTGTCCTTTGTTGAGAGCATACACCGATACGACAGTATAGAGTACATTATTGAGCATGCAAATTAAAATGATATAGCGACTGTTGGTATCAATGATCAACTCCTTTGGAGAGAAGGCAACAGAGTGTCTAATAGCAATAAGTACACAGTTATGCTTCATGTTGGCATTCGCGAAGAACATGTACGGGTACAACTTGTGGGAGCATTTAGGAGCGTTCTGCTTCGGGAAATGTGTCTCTGATGACATCCCTTTTAGTCTTTGCGCTTCTGACCAGAGGAGCTTACGTTTAAAGGGACTGTTCAATGCTTTAAGACGTTCATAGATAGGAATTTAATAGTCATGGGCAGTCGATAATGTTGATGGTTGGTTGCTTATGGCTGAAAAGGTTGAAGTGGCTGATGGTAGAGGGGATAAAGCAGACAACTTGGAGAACTCGAGGGGCCCAGTCAGGCGTGTTCTGTATGATTGGCTGTCACATAAGAGAGCCAAGTAGGTGGCTTTAGGGAGAAGGATTGAGTTTTTCGAAATGGTTCACATTCAAGTGGGTTAGGTTTAGGTGGAAATGGTTGGTATGGATGCAACAATAAACAATGAAGTAGAACAAACGAGTCACAAAAAATTAGCCCAGGGTTTATTCTGGGGTTCAGTAGCAGAAATTTCTGCCATCCTTTTGGAAGGGCTTTATTACCAGTTTCCCTAATGCCTCCGCACAGGGATGTCAAACTGCCCATAGATCCTGTCATGGCTTGGGGGCCACGAGTGGTAGCAGAAATTTAGGTGAACCTGCACGCTGTTTACCTTCTTATTTGGACCACTCGGGTCTCAGCATTTGGGGATTCCACTGGGATGATGCCCCATACTTTTAGGTAACGCAAGCCAGGTTTCCAAAAAGATGTTATACGTTTTGTCACGATAGGTCACTATCAATTTCGATGGGGTCCCTCATTGATATTTAATATCGTGATTCCTCAGAGCTTTGGTGATGGAAAGAAGTTTCTTTCTGTGTTGGATGGTGGCTTGTGAGAGGTCTGTGTATAATGCTACTCCTGCAAACTGACCTTCTAGGTTGGGTGCCTTGCGTATGGTTCACGTGGCTTCTTCTTTAATGTGGAAATGATGGATTCTCACGAGGATGTCTCGCGGTATTGAATTTGGGAGAAATGTCGGCTTAGGTCGCCTATGTGCCCTATCAGTGATGAGCTCCATATCGTTAGCGATTGGTACTAATTTGTGTAGTAATTGACGTAGGTAGGGTTGTAAATCGGCATTAGTGATTGATTCAGGAACCCCCCCAGAACTTAATATTGTTCCTTCTGTTTCTGTCTTCCATGTCTGCTATTTTAGCTGCCATTCTTTGAATATCTGCTTGTTGTTCTTGGAGTGCATCTACCGTGTTGTTGTGGGCCGTGAAGGTGTCATCTATTTTAAGTTCAACATGTTCAAATTCACCCTCTGCTGCAGATCCTGAATATCATCTTTAACTGGCCTTAATGCCTTCCTCGTGTCCACCTGCATGGAGTCTCTGAGGGAGATTAACATCTCCTTCATGTCTGCTATGGTTACTGGCTGTGGGGATGAACGGAACTGCTCCAAAGCTATTTGCGGGGTATACTCCAAGTCTGCACTCTCCTCTATGTCAGATTTGTCCTGTTCTGTTTCCCCTTCTGGCTTTCTTGTATTTTATGGGACTGCGGTTTGTGCGGCTGTCTGGGGTGGGGGAGTGTGAGTATACCCCGTGTGGGTTTACTCACCACTGTGCATGCTGACGAGGCAGGCGAGCTGGAGCTCGAGGCTGGTCCTTCTGCTGTTGCAGCCTGAACGAGCGGAGCGGCGCCATCTTGGGTCTCCCTCTCGCCTCTGACGGCGAAGAAATCAGTCAGCTTCTGGGGGACGGATCGTTGCTGGCCCCGCTTTCTCTGTTCCGCAGGTCGATTTGTCATAGGCAGACCTGTGGCCATGTTGGTTTCTCTCTCTGAAATTGGAGCTTCCTATCTGAAGAGAGATGGGCTTCAAAAGCATTGGTGTAAAGCATAACAATAATGAAAAAGAAAAAAAACACAAAAAAGAAGAAAAATACATATGACATGCTATAATTGAGTCTTCCCTTTACTTCCTCCATATAGCAGTAAACAGATTACATTACAGGGAACATTTATAGGGTGCACGTACCACTATTGTAGGAAACAAGTCATATGGACTATCATGTCCCATCTGGATAGCAGTGTCACATGTTCAAGTGATCCCTTTTTCATTATTGTTATGCTTTACACCAATACGTTAGAAGCCCATCTCTATTCAGATAGGAAGCTCCAATTTCACAGAAAGTGTTAGAGAGAATCCTGCAAGAGGACCTTTTCCTGCCCTATTTGCGCATTCATGCGCGTGCCCACGCCAGAAACGGCTCTATTTTAGTCCTGCACACCCTGCTGCAAGTGCTGTCTGATCTACAGCATGTGACCTGTTTTTCTAAGCGACCTGAGCCTGTTACCTGTTCCTGTGACTCGGCTTGCCCCGACCTGTACCGACCCCCGGCTGCCTACGACCATCCGATTGCCTGGTCCTTCCGTACTTCTGCCGTCAGCCTATTAACAAACTCTGCTTGAACCCAACCATTCTTTTGCCTGAACCCCTGTAACGCACCGCAGGCCAGTTGCCCGACCCAGCCTGTACGACCACGCTTCAGCTGCACGAGCGCTCCAACGGACTCTCTACTATCACCAGTGACCCAGTCTGACCCTCATGCTCTCCTGCACTCCCGAGCCACCTGTCTGCTCTACCAGGGGTTCCCGAGTCAGGTTAGTAAGGGAGGTTGCCTACTGCATAAGTCAGACTCGCCTACCAGGTACGTGACAGAGAGCAATATTATGATTAGAAATACATTTCGAATTATATATGGATACAATGTCAATTGTAATGAAAGAAATGATTTTTTCCATAAATGATAGGATCGCCTGAAGACGATATTAGCGAAATGCGTTGCGATCCCTTTGTGCTAATAGAACATCTAGTTGGTCTGGCCTTCAGCAATATTTGATTGTTGCCACAATCTCCTTTTACTATCTTGTATGGGCCTCCCAGACGAGCTACTCATGTTCAGCCTTCTTTGTATTGTATCTAAATAACTTGTTCTTGTATGCATGTATTTTTTCTTTTTGTCCATTCTTCAATTTAAATGACTATGGATTTTAAACATATATGAGAAAGTCTCTTTCCTGCTTGGGACTATAGTGACAACCTTTAAAGTCCAACTTTCTTTTTTTTTTCTTTTCTGGTTCTTGTTATAATTGGATGTGGTGTCACGCTCTTAAGTATCTGACTCAAATTTTACTCATTCCTTATTCAAACGGAAACCGGAGGAAGGAGCGGTGGACAAGGGCAAAAAACAACCGTATCCTTGCGGAACCCCGGGTAAGGTGTACAACAAGATAACGCCACCAGTCCCGACACCTTGCGAGAAGTTGATAGCCACCAACAAAGGCCACCTACTGAAAACAGAGTAAGCACCGGTGGATCCCATACAAGGGGAGAAGGATTTGCTCTGTCAAAGAAACGAAGAGCGAAGCCACCAGACCAGGGTACCCCTGGCTTCCTGGCTCAGCCGATCCAATTGTCCAGAGACCTCAACACTTGTCCCATTACACCAAGATTTGCCTTAAAGGGAGCTTGTAGGGAACTGTGCAATGGAAATGTCTCGAAGGTAGATACCATCAGGCCCAACAACGGCATGCAGGTCTGCAGGGAGGCCCACCTGCAGGATAACAGTAGATGAAAAGCGGCAAGCAACTGCTGGAGCGTGTCTAGATATAGAAACACTCTGGCCAGAACCGGAGCCCGGATCAGGCCCAGATGACCCAGTGTTCTGGAAAGAGCCAGAGCGGACTTCAGATAGAATAGAAGCCAGCTGGATTCCGACAAGGTCTGTATATGAGCTTCATCGCCCCACAGGGCAGTCGAGGACTCTGCTCGCAGAAGAAGAGCGACCAGGCAGCCCAGGACCGCAAACCCCCGCTGACATACTGACATAACCAGGAGTGACGGCAAGACCAAAGGGGGAACACCACAAGCTGGTAATGCTCTTCTCCCACAGCAACACAGAGAGAATACTGGGGCAGGGCACAGTGGAATGTGTAAGCAGGCATTTGTGATGTTGAATAAAAGCCAGAAAGTCACCATGAGTAAGGGATGACATCACCGTGCAGATGGACTCCATTCTGCACTACTGTACCGACAAAAGCAGGTCAGAGCCTTGAGGTCCAAAATTCAACGCACCATGCCCTCCATCTTTTAGACTGTCGCACAATGGGAGGAAAAAAAAACATTTGGGAAACAAGGCCGTAACACTATCTTGTAACTGGACAAGATCAAGACATCACTCCCACTCCAGACACGGATGAGGGTGCACCTTCATGTTGAAGGGGCCTTGTCCGCGGGTCAGAGAATTCCGCTCTCGGCTTGAAAGACCAGGTCTGTCCGGAACCTCCCGAGGGGGGTTTGACAGGTTTCGAACCCCCGTCAGTGGACCCTGAAGAATGAAAAAATACAGTGTGCCGCGAAGGGAAGACTGCTTTTGCGACGAGGCTCCTTTTCCTTTGTCACACTGTGGAAGAGATTCATCTTCCCCCTTGTGAGACATCCAAGCACCACTATGGAAACAGAGAACAAGGGGAACTGCGGCCAGAGATATAACAGCCCAACCACGGTCCCTAGATCCACAGGTACACAAAATCAGCAAGGGCATGCGGATCCTGCTCCTCCTCCAGGTATGTGTGCCAGATCTGTAAAAACCCCAGATTCCTCTACCGGAATCATGCTTGTCTCGTGCCACCAGGAGACAGGGGGATCCACCACTGGTGGAACAGTCCACTTCTTAAGGAAGGACCCCCAAGGGGTACCCCACCACGAACTTCATTGGAAGCACAAAAAGGCACTGTGGACACTCCCATCCTTCATGGGCAAATGTTGCCAGATAGGAGGGAGAAGGGAACGCTTTCGCCGTGCCCTTCACCACAGCTGCATCCCCCCTATTTAAAGTTTTGCACACAGATGTAATAAGTGCGACAATCAGTCTTCTTGTCTGCCACTTCAGTTGTGGAGCCACCAACCCGTAAGGTGGGCCACAGCTGTGGCGACAGAGCCAGATCGCCCGAGGTCCTGCACAGGGGCCCCCCCACACAAGTACGCCAACCTAGGCCCTGCACAGAGGACGCAACAGAGGCCCCTCACCGGGAACGCAGACCAAGGCCCCGCACAGGAGGCACAGGCTGAGGCCTCTCACAGGGGACGCATGTCGAGGCCCCGCACGGGGAACACTGGCTGAAGCCCGGCAAAGGGGACGCCTATCGAAGTCCAGCGCAGGGGACGCCTATCGAAGTCCCGCGCAGGGGACGCCTATCGAAATCCCACGCAGGGGACGCCTATCGAAGTCCCGCGCAGGGGACACCTATCGAAGTCCCGCGCAGGGGACGCCTATCGATGTCCCGCGCAGGGGACGCCTATCGATGTCCCGCGCAGGGGGCGCCGTCCCGCGCAGGGGGCACCACTGAGGCTCCTCGCAGGAAGCACTGACTGAGGCCAAGCACCCGTGACGCCATTGAGGCCACGCACCCATGATGCCACTGAGGCCCCTCACAGGGGGCACAGGCTGGAGGCCCCTCACAGGGGACGCCGACCAAGGTCCCTGCACGTGGGAAACTAATGGAGGCTATGGCAGGAGATGACGTGAGGCCTAGTAGGCCGAAAAACGCGCCATTCAGGCCGCGGCCTAGTAGGCCGCGACCTGAAATTGCGCCCGCTGGCCACGGCCTATATTTTCAGCCACGACTGCGCAGCCCCCGGAGCAAAGGTCGGATGGCCTGAACCAGGAGGCAGAGGCCTCCGCCGCCCGCCCTGTGTCCCCCACCCAGCCCCCGGTCGGTAGGCCGAAAAGCCGCGGCCTAAATTACCAGAGGGCCGCCGCAGAAGGCCCCATCACGGCCGTCTGGCCACCCGCCCCCTATGCCCAACCAATGCAGTAGGTGGGTCCAAGGGGTACCCCATCCCCAGTAACAACCCAAGAAGGGGGAGGTGAACCGCGGAGGGACCGACCACCCCAGGGAGTACCAGCACCCCACATCCAGTCCAGGGAATATGAGAGGTGGGGCTCCCTACTCACCGATCCAGCGAAGTGTGCGGGGTAACGCTCCCAGACAGATCCTCCTCGCTGTTGGCCATGAGGAACGCTGCAACGCAGGCCTAGACCCGGTTGTATGCGACCTCACAGGAACAGCCCCCGTCCAGTGGGGCTATGTCACAACCGACCTAGGGCGTAGCTGCGGTCTGCACGAACGCGCTGGCCAGACTAGGGAGACCTTCTGGCCCTTAGTGACCAGTCCGTCACCCAACCCGGCAGTTGATTGTAGAGTTCACCGGAAAAAAATTCATGAAAAAAGAAAATAAGTAAAAAATTGCCAGGACTAGAGCTCCCAGCAGGAAACTAGGTCCTTACTCCTGACTAGGCAGAAAAAAACTGAAGGCCTGTTGCAGATGTGAGGGGTGTATACCACCTAGGGCGGCCCGAAGGCATAGCCAAGTCTTTTCTGCCTAGTGTCTACTCCTGTATGGGGCGGTATAACCTATGGTAAAGAAGCGCTGTGTCTGTCAATGAAGGAAAGACACAACGTTTTTCAGTGTCAGTGATCTAACCAATGCTTTCTTCTCAGTGCCACTGGATCCCCAGTGCCAGTTCCTTTTTGCTTTGTCATTCTAGGATCAACAACTAACTTGGACTTAGAGGTTGGATGGATTCAGAGGTTGTATTGCTGCAGTATGTAGATAATCTGCTGCTTTGTTGTCCTACACAAAAGGCCTGTTAGCATGCTGTATCATTGTTTAATCATCTGGCATCCACGGGCAATAAGGCTAGTAAAGAGAAATTCCAGTTTTGCAAGTAGGTCATCTTTCTAGGTCATTGCATTTCTCAGGGAGAACATCCAGAGACCCCGTAACACCAGACAACTGCCATGGCCAACTGGCAGACAAGAGCCATTCTCGGACTTGTCAATTAATGCAGAGATTGGATCACCAACATTTCATTTAGACTGGGAGCCCTTTACGGGTTAACTTCACTAACACCAAGTGTCTGATGACAACTGGGCAATCCTACAGGATCTGACCCAGAACTCTCCAAAGCACCTGCTTTAGGTCTGCCCAACCATGACCTTCCTTTTTAGCTTTTCTGTCATGAAAGCAAGGGCCATGCAACCGGAGTATTGACCCAATTACATGAGCTCAGGTACCAACCCATCATGTACCTGTCAAATGCTTTAGACCCAGTCATCAGAGGCTCACTGAGATGTGTACGAACTGTGGCCGTCTGCGCTGTATTGTTGCAGAAAGTAGGTGACATAGTCTTGGACTTCCGGTTGACACTCTATACTCTCCATTCAGTGCTGGAGATGTTAAATCAGGTTCAGATGAAACATCTCTCTGTTGCTAGATCGACTAAGTACAAAGTGGCTCTCCCAACACCTACTAACCTCACTCTTAAACGATGCACTATTTTGAGCCCTGCATCTCTTCTTCCTGTAAAAGAGGAAGAAGAGGGAGGGGAGAAAGCGGTGTGTAAAATTACAATTTTCAAAACTTTACAACACCACTAATCTCTATGCCTCTGACCAATTTTCCCACCTAGTAGGACAACAAGAGGAGGAAAAACATGGCTGCCTCTCTTTGATGGAGTGGGAATCAGCAGCTGTCAGTCCAGTGAAGGAGACTCCCATCCCAGACGCTAAGACCATTTTTGGTTCATGGTTCCAGGTATTACACCCCAGATGGTAAACCACACCCGGGCTATGCAATGGCTACAACCTGTGAAATTGTAGAAAAGGATGCATTTGCTTCACATATGTCCACACAAGAAGCTGGGTTGAGGGCACTAGCAGGGGCCTGTGAGATCCATAAAGATCAGAGGATCAATATCTATACGGATTGAAGATATGCTTTTGGGGCGGCACATGATTTTGGCCCTATCTGGAAGGCAAGAGGGTTTTTAACTAGTTCAGGGAAACCGGTGAAACATGCGGAGTTAATAGACAGGCTATTCATTGCCCTCTGCCTGCCATACGAGATAGCCATTCTGAAAGTGAAGGCTCATACTACTGACATGACTATGGAGGCCAATGGGAATGCCTTGGAAGATAAAGCTGCCAGGGAAGGTGCTCTGAGCCCTGTGGTGAACACCCTGATACACCACTAGAGGAATTTAAGAAACTTCAGTCCCGAGTGGAAATGCAGGAAAAGAGGAGATGGACGACTTTGGGGGCTACACAGGGTCCAGATAATTGGGGTCTTGGTGGTAAATGGTGTCTACTAAGATAACCCTTTCCAATGATGGCTCATTATCTTGATCATCAGTCCAAAATGGTTATGTGTGCACAGGTGGAGGAGCATTGGACTGCTTCTAGCTTTACCACTGCAACTGCTAACTTTACCACTACCTGCTTGGTTTGCGCATGGTACAACATGGGTAAAACGGTAACAGTACCAAAACGCCAATCGCCCAGACCGGAATATCCTTTTCAGAGCATACAGATAGACTATATCACGTTGCCAAAGAGCGGAACGTATGAGCATGTCGTGGTCTGTGTGGATATGTTTTCCGGTTGGCCAGAGGCTTGGCCTGTTCACAGTGCTAATGCCACTACCACGGCAAAAAAAAGATTCTGTTTGAAATAGTTTGCTGCTGGGGTCTGCCTGAAACAATTTAATCGGATCGCGGCTCACACTTCACCGATCAGATCTTTGCTGAGGTATGTAAGGCGCTTCACATCAACCAGGGATTGCATACCCCATACCATCCCCAAAGTAGTGGTAAGGTTGAACCGCTAAATGGTATCATCAAGCATAGGATCTCGAAAATCATGTCTGATACTAAAAAGCCATGGCCTTAATGTCTCCCCATTGCTCTTTATTCCATTAGGAATGCTCCTAAATGACCCCATGGATTATCACCCTATGAGGTACTGTTTGGGGCCAACTGAAAACTGGATTGTACTTTCCCCAGCAGCTGTCAACTTTGCATTCTCAGCTGATGGAGTACGTGCAGTCTCTGCAAAGGGAGCTCCAGAAGCTCCATCACAGGGTTCGGGAGTCTCTCCCGGACCCTGACTCAATAAACGGTGTACATTCGATTCAACCAGGTGATTGGGTTATCGTGAGAAAACTTCAGAGGATGGGACTGGAACCGAGATATTCGGAGCCGTACCAGGTCCAGCTGACAATGCTGACTTCTTTTTAAGCTTGAGGGACATGATAATTGGGTCCATGCCAGCCACTGCAAGAAGCTAAAAAAAAAAAAAAAAGATCAAAACCTGAGTACAGCTCTCCCCCCCACTGTCTACTTACTAATAATTATACATTCATATACATTTCATGTGCAAAAATCCTCTAAGTTTGTGCAAATCAATGCCTGTAAACAATATAACAAAGTCCCCCTGTGCATAAATTATCCTATGAGTGCCACTAAGATTGATGACACTCTTATTGTATTATAGTGCCACAGTAGTTAAATAATATAATAACTCAATATAATGAAAAAAAAAGTCAGATAAAGTGCCCTTGTGCTCAAAGCGGATATCAAAAAAATTCCAAAGTGCTCCAGAAGTCAAGAAATAAACTATAAATTATTCGATCCACCACCTTCACTTTATGCTATAGAACAACTCCACCAGATCTGCCCTCACCTTATGGGCGTGCAAAACACGCCTGTAGCATGCAACCTCTAAGATGCAGCTCAGATAGTAACTCCTCACCTCCACTCCTCTTTACTATGGAAACCGCAGTCACATCCACTGTTCAGCTGATAACTCCTTCAAACTCCGTGGGTGACATATAGGGAAGCAATAATGCTAGACAGTGCTTAACCAGTTTAAAACACTTTAATATATAATCAAATCCAATATAACACTCCTCCTCCCTGATTTCACACCATGAAATGTACGCTTTCCACATACAATGGTAGACTTCGGAGCCTTCAGCATCAGGATAACCAACCCACGCAAACCTCTAGCCTTGAGCACCTGGCTTTCAACAGCCAGGCCATCAAAGCCAGCAACTGTGAAGCAGGATGGACGATCGGCCCTTGGGACAGCAGAGTTCTTCCTGAGAGGCAGTCTCCAAAGGACGTCGGCGACCAATCGCACCATGTCAACATACCAAGACAGGCAGGTGAGGCCAGTCCGGAGCCACCAGAATAACCGGAATCCCTTCGACCTCGATCTTTCGCAGAAGCTGCAGGAGCTTGAGAGTAGAGGATGCATAAATCAGACGATACTGGCCCCGCCAGAGGATCCTGTGACCTTGAAAAAACCTTGGATCCTTTCTGTTGAGCTGAGACGCCAACAGATCCATCTCGGGGTGCCCCATCTCAGATATATCAGATGAAACTGGTCCGGATGAAGAGACCACTCCCCTTGGTCTAATGCCTGCCGACTGAAATAGTCTGCCTGCCAGTTTTCCACCCCTGGAATGTGTACGGCGGAGAGGGCCGGAACAAAGCATTCTGGCCACAGGAGAATGCCGGCTACTTCAAGAACCGCTAACACACTTTTCGTTCTGCCCTGGGGCCACCGTGGCATTGTCTGACTAGATCCGTACTGGGAGCCCCCAGAGCCGATCTGTCCAGTGATCCAGGCACAGCCTGATTGCCCGAAGTTTCAAGACAATGATCGGCAATCTGGATTCCTCCAGCGTCCAACAACCCTGAGTGGAGCTCAATTCCAGGACACCTCCCCACCCAGACTGGCATCCTTAGTGACCACTGCTTAATAAAAGGGGAGAAAAGATTTGCCCAGCCGAAGAGCAAAGCTACCAGACCAGCGAACCTCTGGTAACTCAGCTCAGCCGAATCTGATTGTGCAGAGACTTCTGACACTTGTCCCATTTTACCAGGATCTACCTTTGGAGGGACCTCGTATGGAACTGTTCAAATGGAACTGCCTCAAAGGTAGACACCATGAGGCCTATCACCAGCATGCAAGTCCAGGAGGACGACCGCCTGCTGTTGATCAATAGATGAAGCGCAGCATGCAACTTCTGGAGTTTGTCCAGAGGAAGGAACACTCTGGCTAGAATGAAGAATGAATTCAGAGTCAGACCCAGATAATCCAATCGGAATAGGAGCAGACTTCTGGTAGTTTAGAAGCCAACCAAACTCCTTCAGGGTCTGTATAGTTTTCTCCATGCAGTCCTCGCAAGAGGAGGTCATCCAGGTAACCCAATACCACAATCCCCCTCTAACGTAGCAATGCCAGAACCGGGGCCAATAGTTAATGGTAAGACCTGAGGAGCCAAGGCAAGATCAAAGGGTAATGCCAACTGATAGCGTTACTGTCATGTACCGAAGCCAAGTGCAGAAAGAGGCTCCCCTTGCGGCTAGGTGCACTATACCCCTGAAGGTGGTACAGGAGGTATGCTGCCCGAAGAAGCATGGGTTGCCGACGGGATTTTGTTTGCCTGAAGAGAAGCTGGCAGTGCTGAATGAGGCAGCGAGTAGGACACCAGAGCTTCTGCTGAGCTGCGGGAGCAGTAGAGCTGAGATGCAGACAGTAAAGGCCAGGCAGGGCCACCCACTGTGTGGACATTCTGTAGGAAGAGAATGTTAGTAAGGCAACCAACAGTAGTACTAGGAACCAGCGAGTGAAAACACAGTCCTAGAAGATCAGCTGGTTACTCAGCAGCAGAGGTGCAGAATGACAAAGTCTGTGAAACAGGCCGAGCGTCAAACACCAGGTAATCAAGCAGGAGCAAGGTCAAGCAAGCCGAGGTCAGCACCCTGGATCAGACAGAGGCAGAGCCCTTTAAGCAAGCCAGGGTCAAAACACTGAAGATCAGGCAGGAGAATAGTCAAGGTACAAGCCGGCGGTTTTCCAGGAGAGAAGTCAGCGGAACAGGAAGTAGCCAAGCCACAACGGGTATTCAGGCACAGACACAAGGTTCAGGAACGCCAGGAAAGCTGAAGACAATCCAGCAACTATGTCAGGCAGCCATGGCACATTTATCGGCAGGAAAAGGCGTTCATTGGACACGCCGCGTGTGCGTCTGTGTGCGCTGACCGTGCATGCGTCTCTGGCGTCCATTTCTGTTCTTGCCAATTCTTTGGCCATTTCCCTGACAGTTCCTCCCCTACAACAAAGCCGTAAACGCTGATGTCAGGCACAAATTGGAATGTGCAAGTAAGCATCCTTGATGTCGATAGAGGTTAGAAAATCCCACTGATGTAGCGATGCCACTACCGTGTAAATGGACTCTATTCTGAATGTCTGTCTGCACTGGTCTGCGCACACTCCCTGGCCAGACTGGGGGGACCACTGGATCTAGATATCCAGCCCGACACCCAGTCCAGCAGTTGATTGTAGATCATACAGGAAAAAAACAGGAGAAAAAAAGCCATTTAAAAGAAAAAAATTGGCAGGACCAAAGATCCCAGCAGGACTGCCCATAGGCATAGCCAAGTCTTTTTTCTGCCTAGTGTCCTACTCCTGTAGGGGGAGATATAACCCTACGGTTCTGAATATGGAGAGCTGTATCTATCAATGAACGTAAAAAAATATCCTCCTGTAAATTAAGAGCATAATGTGCTAGTATGCATAGTATGTATTATGTGCATAGTATGCATTAATATGAAAGCCTTACCCTAACACCTTTCTGCCCGGCCTAAAGCAGATTGACGGCCGAGCAGGGGCTTTACCATTCTGACTGGAAGTCACATGACGTCATTCACAGTGTGCCGCTCGCCCCGGGCGCACAATGCAGTGATCAGTGGTGAGCTGGGTCCTTCAGACAGCACAATACCTATCAGGGTTAAGAGCTGAAGACAAAGGCTCTTTACCATGTGATCAGCTGTATCTAATCAAAGCTGACCACATGTAAATAAATGCCAGTTATCGGCATTTCCTTTCCTCGGCGCTGTCAGTGTCAGCTTTCCAGTTACAAGGGACATTTACACTGATAATCAGGGCACTGATCGTCGGTGCCCTAATTATTATTATTACTATTATTATACAGGATTTATATAGTGCTAACAGTTTGCGCAGTGCTTTACAATGTAAAAGGGAGACAATACAGTTACAATACAATAAAATACAAGAGGATCAAGATGGCCCTGCTCAGAAAAGCTTACAATCTAATGGGGTGGGGCAGGTAGTACAAAAGGTTCTAACTATGGGGAATGAGTTGATGGAAGAGCTAAAAGATTAGTTGGAGGAGTGATAGGCTTCCCTGAAGAGATGAGTTTTCAGGGATTGCCTAAAGGTAGCAAGAGAAGGAGATAGGTGGACAGGTTGAGGTAGAGAGTTCCAGAGGATGGGAGAGGCTCTGGAGAAATCCTGGAGACGAGCATGGGAGGAGGAGACGAGGGAGCTCGAGAGTAGGAGGTCTTTGAAAAAGCGGAGGACAGTTTGGGTGACATTTGGAGACAAGATTAGTGATGCAGCTCGGGGAAGAGTTGTGAATGGCTTTGTATGTTGTGGTTAGTGTTTTGAATTTAATTTGCTGGGCGATTGGGAGCCAGCGTAGGGATTGGAGAAGAGGGGTGGCAGACACTGAGCAATTGGTAAGGTGGATAATTCTGGCAGCAGCCAGCCATCCTTAACTCTATCCTAAACCATCCACCCTTCTACACACCCCGCAGGACTAGCTAATCACTACCCTGTGCCCTGCTAGCTGCTGGCCGCATATCCTGGCTAATATTGCGGCGATCGACCACGCGGATCCGCAAATTGAGGCCCCGGCTTGCGGCCTGGTACACGGAGCGCCGCCATCCATCACGATTCCAAGCCATCTACACTCCTGAACCTCATCTGCCACCTGCCTAGCCGTACATCTACCCTTCTGACCACCCTGGAGAGGCAAAGCCCATGGATTCTGTGAGTACAGGGGCTAAAACGGGGACCTCGGCCTGTACATGAGTGGTGGCCATCTTGGTACACCCTCCAGGGCCTGATAATCTCCTGTACAGGGGATAAACAGACACATTCATCCCTGCAGTCACCCTGATACCTAGACCATAGCCTCTGTACACCCATAGAGACCTGACTGAGGAGGGGGAGAGGGTCATACAACAACTGGGAGCGACCTACTTATGCACCAGCCTCCATATACACTCCCCCAGCAAAATCACATCCGAAGCACACGGTGCCTGACACCCCCACCTGACCAGTGCCCTCTCCTGCCTCCCATCCTTCTCCTGATATATCTACCTGAAAAGTGGGACCCATATCTCAAACTGAGCGGCGGAATGATGGTCAAATATGGTCCCCCTGCACCTGTCTTGGCAGCAGAACAATTGGCCCGGTTTAAAAGACAGGAGGGTGCGGGTGATGCGACAGACCCAGAGCGCACGTTACAACCCTCAATGCACTCAGCCCCCTCCTCACTACCATCACAGGGAATGAGCGACTCTGGCCCAGCTCTCTTTAAAACACAGGGTGAGTCTCATTCGATAAAGGATCCCCCCTATAGTCCCACTGATAGCACTGCCTCTGGTCCACCTGCAGCGGAACCTACATTAGCCGAGATTATGATGACAATTCAGGACTGCAAAAGTTCCCTATCATTACAAATTGAGACTATCCACATTGACAATTCTCTGTTGAAGCAGGATGTACAAACTCTAAGGGAAAGGATCGTAGCTGCTGAGGAACGCATTAGCACCTTAGAAGACGAAGTACACCCGCTCTCAGCCACGGTACAGACAAACACTACTGAGCTTGCGACACTCCGAGCAAAAATTGATGACCTGGAGAATCGCTCCAGGAGAAATAATCTCCGTTTTGTGGGGTTCCCAGAAAGATCTGAGGGTTCCCGACCTGAGCGATTTCTGCACTCGTGGTTACGAGACACGCTAGGGGTTGAACACCTGTCGCATGCTTTCCTCATCGAGAGAGCACATCGCACCCCGCCACGAGCACCAAATCCTGGGTCCCCCCCACGCTCCTTGATTGCACGGATCCTCAATTTCCAGGACAAAGTGACCATTATGCGCTTGGCAAGAGAAAAGGGCCCACTTAAATACAATGGGAACACCATTTCCATCTACCCTGACTTTTCAGCTGATGTCCAACGTCAACGGGTTTCCTTTTCTACAGTAAAGAATCGTTTCCGACAAGAGGGTCTGCAGTACGCCATGCTCTTCCCTGCCAAACTGAGAGTCATATGTGATGGTAAGGCCCACTTTTACAATACTCCTAAGGAGGCTATGGCATGGCTTGATGATCGTGTTGGCCCTCAGCGTCGCCGAGGACGCACGGGTCAATAGAAATGGGAAAACACGATATTCATCTAGAATATACAGCCACCCTGCTGAATCTTAAGAGACACGACTTGCTGAACCTTTGCCGAGCGGAGCTCTCCTTTTCTTGATAACTGCTTCCGGAGGAAAAGGACTTACACAGTCTACTGTCCTATACTTGAACTTTTGCACCATAGGAGAAGCGAACTGATACAAGCACCTCATTATCCTCCTCAGTACACTCTTACAAGTCAGTTGCCACACGACGGATGTCTGTTCCTCATCGGCTTCTGTTAATCACCTACCAGTCCTTCATATCCTCTGGATAGAATGTGGTTCAACCCACACATCCGCCAGATTGTTTCAAAGACCATATTGCCACTGGCGGGCTCATGATCGCGGTCAGCAGTACCATTGCAAGATCCCCTTCTAACCGTATCATTGAAACGGGCAACTACACAGGGGACTTCTTGGCTCAACCAGAGCAATATATACTCCTTACAGGAACTTAACTTTTGCTTTGATGGAGCTAACATATCCAATTCACTAACCCCATCCCATCTTTTTATGGCAAAGCCATGGGAACTGTTCTTCACCTGTTTTTTTCTTTTTAGGTTTGTTGGAGAACTTGTGACTGGTTTGGGATCCAAGCTCACTAAGTTGGGGATGGTTGAGCGGGGTGGGACGGAGGGGGGGGGGGGGGAGGGAGTTAATGAACCTACTCAGGTTTTGAATAGGGATCTATTTTGTACTGTTGATGTTTATCGCTAATACAGCACTGCCTTACATTCATTGCTTTACAGGGATAAAAACTTATATTACCAGTGGTCTGCCTATGGGTATACTTAAGATGTGCTGCTGGGCTTACCCGCTATGCTATAGATTTTTTCAGTATCCTTTACAGTATAAGAAATGTCTTGAATGCTATAGATGGCTAAACCACTGAAAATTATCTCGTGGAATATAAGGGGGGCGAACTCTCCTCACAAGCGGTCCTTGGTCTTCTCATTCCTTAAGCGTTACAAATCACACATTATTTGTGTCCAAGAAACGCATTTAGTTAAAGAGCGACTACGCTCACTCAAAAAGGCATGGATAGCCTTGTCCTACCATGCCACCCATACCACATATTCTAGGGGTGTCTCCATCTTATTGGCCAAGTCATTATCAGCTGAAATTGTATCTATTAAAACGGACCCTGAAGGCCGATTTATTATCCTCACTGTACACATTACTAGGAAGACCTTTACTCTGGTCAATGTTTATGTGCCTCCCCAGCTCTTCTCTCTAAAATATCTCTTCTTTTGGTCGCTGGGTCCTCGGGCCCGGTACTATACATGGGAGACTTCAATGCTATACTCGACCCCTCAATGGACCGCTTGGGGGGAGGTGGTAGACCCTGTCCCTCTCTGACAGACTGGGCTGTAATTTATGGCCTCACTGAGGTGTGGAGGTGGAAGCACCCCACCGAATGTCAATTTTCATGTCATTCTGACTCATTTCATACAATGTCTCGCATTGATTTGGCGTTTGCTACCCCTGATGCTCTCCCGCTGGTGTCCTCTGTGATGTATTTACCCAGAGGGGTGTCTGATCATGCGCCCCTACTGGTGGATCTCCTCCTCCTGCCTACACAGGGACCTACCGTGTGGCGCATGGGACCACAGTGGTTGGAGGACGAGTTCGTTCAGAGATCCTGCGGGAAAGACATAGTGGACTATTGGAGGACAAATAGGGGCTCCACTGGAGCCTCCAATGTCTGGGAAGCCTCCAAGGCCGTACTAAGAGGTGCCTTCATGTCTATAACAGGCGTTGTACGTAAAAATGCAGTACAATGCACCAGAGAATTGGAGGAGGCGTTGGTGCAGGCGGAGGCAGATCCCTCAAAACACGAAATATGGTTATCTAAGCGCAGAGCATATGAACTTAAACTGCTAGATTTAACCCAAAAACATATGCTATATGTCACGCAAAAAATATTTGAGCACGGGAATAAGGTGGGTCGGCTTCTGGCCTACCAAGTTAGACCGGACCATAACCCTGTTTCTGTTCCCCGAATTCTTACTCCACAGGGGGGGATTAGTGACGCACCGCAAGATATCATACATGCTTTTTTGTCCTTCTACAAGGACCTATACACTACTAGAGCCCATTATACGGACTCACATCTGAATGAGTATTTGACACAGATCCCACTACCACGCCTGTCAGATCAGGAAGCCCCTATCACGATAGAAGAAATCAAAATGGCAATTTCACAACTTCCAAATCATAAATCCCCAGGCCTGGATGGGTTCCTGGCTGAGTGGTACAAGCAATTTACCTCAATACTGATGTGGAAATATGATTTTCACCTTCAATAATTATCAGCATTAATAAATGGGCATACAATATGGTTTAAAAATATACATTCTGTGAACATCTGACATCATAAAACAGCTCTGGTATTTTATCTAGAGTTGGTATCTGCAAAGCTCTGCTTATATTGTCCACTATACTACCTGGCGTATAACTGTGAAAAGGCCAGTCTCTTGCCTGGAGGGAATCACTTGGGGGTGGGGGGGAAAATAGCCTCTGAGAGTGGTAATGTTACCAAACATGTTTTACTCACAGGGGGTTGGGCAGAGAGGGGGTATAAAAGCGGAAAAGTGTCAATATGCGGTCCATCATATCACCTGTTATATTCGTCTCGAAACGTCTATGGTTGAGATCTATTTTATGGTCTCGACAAAATACTACAGTCTACAAGTGTCTTACATATAAAAATTTGGTATAACATACGGGTAAATAATTACGACTATTAATAACTTCCACTTTTAGTATAAAGGTGTAGTCATAACTCCATTTAACGAACATGGTGAGTCGGTCCTTGGGTAGGTCCGGACCCCTAAATACTAAACCTTCAACACTTTAACGGTAAAACTAAAGAAGATAGCACTATCCCCGAAGGACTAGACTGTCCGCACCATCACCCTAGACACAGTTTATGAGTA
>BLSH010013505.1:67916-79239 GCA_018402905.1 Glandirana rugosa | reverse complement strand
TCCTTATGGGTCGTTCTTTTGTCATCCTCAGGTCTGTTTTGTTGCACTGAACAAGTGATTACGATCCACAGACCGTCTGTTCTACCCTCTTGATCTCAACGATGACATGTTCCTCCTTAATCTAAAACACCCTTAAAGTCCCCATAAGGGATATAACGTCCCTATCCCTCCCGTTTTTCCCCCTCCCCATACGGACATATATCACAAACTTTCCTTTTACCATGACGCGTCGGAGTCTATTATAGATAGACATAGTTGGGAAACTTATTATTATATATTTATCACTTTACCGTTTTTTATAAGACACGAATACCCATAAGGACTATCTGAGCACAAGTCACTGGAAATATCACTACAAGCACTTTATTTTTGTTACAAGGACTTTTTATACACATTTGTGTTTTTATATGTTTACAACTGCTTCACTGTGATAATATCACTTCACTAATTTTTGGTTCATATAATTTATGCAAATGTATTTTTATATTGAAGATTTTATTGGTCACATTTTTATGCATTTTTGCTGAATGTTTTATATGGAAGAGTCACATTATTAATGAATTAATCACAGAATATTTTTTGCCATTTCACTATTTATATATTATTATTCAAAGGGTTGATACAGATAGATATTATCTGAGGCTGCGCAGTACCATTTTCCTTTCAAACACTATATACAGGCATACCCCTCCCCCTTTTTGCCCTCCCTATCCCTGCAATATAGGGAATACCCCTGAAATTCCCACAAAATCTAATTCCTCCTTGTACAGTAGCAACTCTAGTTCTCCCATCTTGTCTGCCAGACACCTAGCATTAGTGAACAAGTCACGTTGTTTTGTCTGGACTCCTACTGTTTTCTTGCTGGGTATTCCTCGTTTGCATATAGGACTTGTTACACTACTTGCCTCAGGTTTAAATTCTTTATTCGGCCTACCACTTCTACCCCCAATATAACCCGCTGGACTCTGTTCCACTCTGGCTATTACTAAGTGTGGACCCTCCCCCACGTTGCCTAGTTTAAAAGCCCCTCTAACTTTTCGGCCATCTTTATTCCCAGCCAGTCTGCACCTTCCCCATTTAGGTGCAGCCCATTCTTTCTATAGAGCTCGTAACCGTTTGAGAAATCGGCCCAGCTCTCCAGGAACCCGAAACCCTCCTTTCTACAACAGCTCCTCAGCAACTTGTTGACTTCCCTAATCTCCCGCTGCCTCTCTGGTGTGGCTCGAGGTACCAGTAGTATTTCTGAGAATATTACCTTGGAGGTCCTAATCCTCAATTTTGCTCCCAAGTCCCTGAAATCTTTTTTTAGGACACTCCACCTACCTCTAACTTGGTCATTGGTGCCAACATGCACCATGACAACCGGGTCTTCCCCAGCCCCTCCCAGTAATCTGTCCACCCGATCCGTGATGTTCCGAACCCGACCGCCCGGTAAACAGCATACAGTTCGGTGCTTCAGGTCTTTGTGACAGATTGCCCTCTCTGTGTTTCTAAGAATTGAGTTCCCTACCACCACAATGTGTCTTTCCTTTCGCCTGACTTCATCCCCACCCTCGCTGTAGGAGTTACTCCCCTGGCAGCTAGGGACGCCACTCTGCTCCAACAATGCCGATTCCTGACTGGTTTCCCACAATATCACACTACGGGGTGTATCTATTGGAATGCTCCAGCTCAGGATCAGCCTCCCTGGCTATTTCCCTTCTACCCTTCCTCACTGTCACCCAACTACTCTGTTCTGGCGCCTGCACCTCTGTCTTCACCCGCCTCTGTGCTGGCCCCTGCCGGCACTTGCCGGGTACGATCCTAACTCTCCTTAAGTATGGAGAGTCGCCTCAGTGTTGACAGTTGCTACCCTAGATTCAGAACCTGGGCTTCCAGGGAAACAACGTTCTTACATTTTGTACAGCAGTATTCGTCCTTGATCGCATTCAAGGAACGCATACATGCGACAAGATGTACACCGAGTCGCTTCTCCACACCCACCAGGCATCATACCTATTGATTTAGTGGGGAGTAGGAATTATGTTCTATCCAATTAACAAACTGCTGCCTGCCTGCCTGCCTCTAATACTCACAGTACACAGATACTCACAGCACTCAGGTACTCATGCCACACTCTAGTATTCACAGAACACCCAGGTACTCACACTAAATACTAAGGTACTCACATTATATTACTCAGTTGCCCGCCCAATACTCAGGTACTCGCCTGATACTCAGGCACTCACCTGATACCCTGGTACTCACAATGCTCAGGTACTCACTATACTCAGGTATTCACACAATACTCAGGTACTCACTATATTCAGATACTCACAGAATACTCAGGTACCCGCTACTCACAGAATACTCAGTTACTCACAGAATACTCAGGTACTCCCAACACTCAGGTACAGGTACTCACACTGCACAGCTCACATAGTACACACAGTCAGTCTTTTATTAGTAGTTGTGTCTCTCTGCTTAGCCCCTGTAATCTGACACTTGCAGCTTGTCAGTCTCTGCCTTTAGCCTCCCCCCCAGCTTCCCAGCTCTGTCAAGCCTGTCGGGTCTGTCACACAGTGAGATCTGCACTCACCCGCTGCCTCTCCCCATCAGTCTTCAACCGCCCGCCTCCTCTGTCCGCTTCTATGAGGGGATACAGTCCTCAGTCACTCCCGCTCCACTCCTGCTCCACCACCGCTTACGGTCCCCTGCTCACACGCCTCCTCTCTCCTCTATGGGGGATACTGTCCCCAGTCACTCCACTCCTGATGCCTCTCCCGGATCTCAGTCACCCGCCTCCTCCTTCAGTCACGGGTGGGGGGGGTTGGGGGTCCGGTCCGCAGTTCCCCTGCACTCTCTCTCACCATGCTCTCTCTCACCACGCTGTCTCAGCGTCTGAGACAGCTCCTTTCGCACCAAAAACTCTGCACAAAAACTCTGCACAGTTTCTTGGTTTGAAATATTAGCGCTAGAAGGCAGCGCCATTTATCTCTCTGTATGTACATTCAGTTATTCACTGATAAAAGTTGAATCTTTAATTAGAAGAACAAAAATATTTTATAGTTATGATATATATACACAATACAGGCACTTACAACAAAGATGTTATTTCATTACAGATTAGATCTATCATACACTGCCATCAACCCTTCGGCTTCATGCACACAGAACATTAAATAAAAGTCCAAAAAATGTCAGTAGCTTATCAGTGATTTTTTCAGATTTAACCAGGGTTAAATAACCGCCGTTTTTGCACATTTTTTTTTGCGTTTTTAAAGGGCCAGCGCTTTTGATTTTTTCCCCCTCAATTGATCTAAAACGTCCAAAAACGTTGGGGATCAACGTTTTACCGTGTTTTTGCGCGTTTTTACAGCTGGAAACATGTCTCAGAACCCTCTGGTCTTGGGTTTTTTTTACAGCTCAAAACCGTCACTGCTAAAAACAGCTGATAACAGCCTGTGTGTGCATGAACACATAGGATAACATGATGGAGGGTTTACTGACTGTAGAAAAAAAAAGTCTGCAGCTAAAAACAGCTGCTGTAAAACAGTCAAAACATGTCCTGTGTGCATGAAGCCTTATCCACACTAATCCTGTGCTTAATTTTGCTTTGGAGTGTACAGGAACTCTAGATGTCTGACAATTGGCTCTGCCTAAAGCTGGCCATAGATGAGTATTTATTTATTTATTTGTATTCAGCCTACAGGCTGAGCAAACAGGTTCCTCTATCCACACAAACAAGGTGGATGGAGAAAGCACTCCTGATGTGTTTTTCCATGCTCATTACAACTAAGGCACACTGGTTTACCCACGTTTATTGGGCCATGCCAATGTTTGATATACCACACACATTTTCATTATATGCACGACTAAGCACCTTCCCTCTCATTTCTTTTTCCATGCACCAAAAAGGGTCACCCTTGAGGCCAGCACAAAGCTCTCATGTCTGTGCACTGCAGTGGCCTGTTAGCTGTACATTTCAATGTGTAGGCACAATTCTACCACCCTCTACAACCCTTAATTACATTTAGTGCCATCCCTATCTCCTCATCATGAGCATCTGTTTACAGTGGTTGTGTGCTTTGACACCATCCCCTTGGTTGCTAGAGGGCCTTGTCCTGCCACTGTAACTCATGGTAGTAAATGGCTAACCTTTTAACTATCTAACGTTTAAAGGTTTATGTTTAGTTGATATGCATTTCATTACAAACTGGCTACATCTGTAGCATTAGTGTATTTTTGTACAGTTTTACTATTGTACAATTGCATTTTTGTACAATTTTACTTGCGCTAAGCTGACTATAGACTGATCAAAATTTGGCCGATGTCAAACTAAAACAAAAAAGTGCAATTTGCAAGTAAAGCAGGTCTGAATCCAAACTGCTAGTCCAATATCATCCAAATATTGCTTAAAGTGGTTGTTAAGCCACTATCTCATCTTTAGATCATCCCCTCTGCCAGATAAAAAGCTGCATCCTAGTGCCTGTGCTTTATAAAAAAAAGAAAACAACTTCTACCTGATTTAACAGCGTCTTCCAGAGATAAGAGGACTACAGGCTCTCAGCTCTCCTGGTCTGATATCTCCAGTGGGCGGAGCCAAGATTCCACTGCTGACAGCAGCCAGGGAGGAGGGGAAGAGAGGAGCAGAGAGCCTGGAGTCACATGATCGCTGGAAGACACTGTTAAAACAGGTAGAAATCTTTTTTTTTTTTATAAAGCGCAGACACTAGGACACAGCAGGGGATGATATACAGATCAGTTAGTTTTGAAGCAGCAGGAAGAGGAGCAGATCAGCGATAGTGAGAGATGGCAGGCAGGTAGAGGAGGGGGTAGGAGGACAGAGGGAGACAGGAGAGCTGCAGATAGCAGCGCATGACGAAGGCACTTACATTGACAATGGTGTCAGAGTTCAGCAGCCCTGATATATTGTAGTCTAAGTTCAGGGGGAAGGTAGAAACTGGCAGGATCAGCCAGGTATTTCAGGTGATACAGAGGGCCAAATGACACAGCACAAATACTGTGCTGTATAACATGCTTTAAAGGAGCAGGATCCTTTTTTTTGGGGGGTTAACAAATGCTTTAAGCTGAACCTTTATTGGGTTGCTACATTGTTTAGATTCAATTCACAGAGATAAGGATCTTTATTTTAGCCATATTACTGTAGTTTTCAAATCTCATTAAACTCAACTGAAAGCAACTGTCATTTTTTTTTAAATAAGGATCCTTATCCGGATGTGTTAGTTTTGTTGAACGAGCCTTATGTTTATTTACATTATATTAATAAAAGCCCATAAGATAGTTCTGAACATCAAAGCTTTAGTAATTTACAAACAGGTCCTTAGATGGGGGAAAAAAAACTTTAATAAATTCTCTGTTACTAACCTTTTTTCCTTTCAGTAATTTTTGTATTGGTGAAAGGAGGCTGTCTATAACAACCCCAGTGTACAAACATTCACTGGCACATTCTTTGCGGTCACACAGCATTCTGAGGACTTCCATAGCCAAGCTTGCAGGAGCATAATTGCCTATAAAATAAAAACATCAATACATATGTTAATGGGCTTTGAGATAGTACAATTAATTTATTTATTGGGGAATGCTGATAAAGTAATAATTGCCACCTTCCATGGAGAAATATATTCATAATAAAGAGAATGTATTGCCTGTAAAAGCAAAGGAGTTCCTGTAAAATACAAATATGTATTTACATGTTTACATCTGAAGCTTTTTTTTTCTTTTGAGATACAGCACCATAGATATTAGTTATGTGTAATGGTATGTATCCCATTACTTAAAAGCTGCTGCATCTTGTAAAACTCATCCCTGCTGAACCTCCTCAATGCCATCAGATACTGCCCTGAGCATCTGTCTTCCAGTGATATGAGAGTTAAGCCAGCCATAGATGGTTTGAATCTCTGCAGCTGCTGCTTCTGAGAAAAGTTGTGCCACTGGCCTGCCCTCGTCTGCCCTCTCCTCCATTCACAGACCTCATAATACTAGACTTCCACATTCGGTGAATGGGCAAAGGAACCTCTGTCATTCAGCTGCTCTCCACTTAGCAGAAGTTCTTTATTTAACCACTTCCAGCCCAAGAAAATTCTGGTATTCCCTTTCTACATATATATATATTTTTCCAGAAAATTACTCAGAACCCCCAAACATTATATATATATATATATATATATATATATATATACAGTATCTCATAAAGGTGTGTACACCCCTCACATTTTTGTAAATATTTTATTATATCTTTTCATGTGACAACACTGAAGAAATTACACTTTGCTACAATGAAAGTAGTGAGTGTACAGCTTGTATAACAGTGCAAATTTGCTGTCCCCTCAAAATAACTCAACACACAGACATTAATGTCTAAACCACTGGCAACAAAAGTGAGTAGACCCCTAAGTGAAAATGTCCAAATTGGGCCCAATTACCCATTTTCCCTCCCCGGTGTCATGTGACTCGTTAGTATTACAAGGTCCCAGGTGTGAAAAGGGAGTAGGTGTGTTAAATGTGGTGTTATCGCTCTCATTAACTCATACTGGTCACTGGAAGTTCAACATGGCACCTCATGGCAAATAACTCTCTGAGGATCTGAAAAAAAGAATTGTTGCTCTACATAAAGATGGCCTAGTCTGTAAGAAGACTTCCAAGTGCCTAAAACTGTGCTGCAGCACGGTGGCCAAGACCATAAAGCGTTTTAACATGATAGGTTCCACTCAGAAGAGGCCTCGCCATGGTCAACCAAAGAAGTTAAGTGCACGTGCTCGGCATCATATCCAGAGGTTGTCTTTGGGAAATAGACGTATGAGTGTTACCAGCATTGCTGCAGAGGTTGAAGGGGTGGGGGGGGTCAGCCTGTTAGTGCTCAGATAATACGCCACACACTGCATCAAATTGGTCTGCATGGCTGTCATCCCAGAAGGAAGCCCCTTCTGAAGATGATGCACAAGAAAGCCCGCAAACAGTTTGCTGAAGACAAGCAGACAAAGGACATGGATTACTGGAACCGTGTCCTGTGCTCTGATGAGACCAAGATACACTTATTTGGTTCAGATGGTATCAAGTGTATGTGGTGGCAACCAGGTGAGAAGTACAAAGACAAGTGTATCTTGCCTACGGTCAAGCATGGTGATGGGAGTGTCATGGACTGGGGCTGCATGAGTGCTGCCGGCACTCGGGAGCTACAATTCATTGAGGGAACCATGAATGCCAACATGTACTGTGACATACTGAAGCAGAGTATGATCCCCTCCCTCCAGAGACTGGGCCGCAGGGTAGTATTCCAACATGATAACGACCCCAAACACACCTCCAAGATGACCACTGCCTTGCTAAAGAAGCTGAGGGTAAAGGTGATGGTCTCCAGATCTAAACCCTATTGAGCATCTGTGAGGCATCCTCAAATGGATGGTGGAGGAGTGCAAGGTCTCTAACATCCACCAGCTCTGTGATGTCGTCATGGAGGAGTGGAAGAGGACTCCAGTGGCAACCTGTGAAACTCTGGTGAACTCCATGCCCAAGAGGGTTAAAGCAGTGCTGAAAATAATGGTGCAAGCCAGCCACCCACAGTGACCCACCCACAGCAGGGCCAGGGTACCAGCCACCCACGCTGACCCACCCACAGCAGGGCCAGGGTGCCAGCCAGCCACAGAGAATGCAGGAGCCAGCCAGCCACAGCTACAGTACCCATAGTTAATGCAAGAGGAGTGCTACACAGTGCCAATTTTATTTCTACTTCGTGAGAGGTTAGGGCAGGGGTGAGAGTCATGGCACAAGGAGGGGGTCTCGTCAGTACCAGAGTCAATGAAACTCTGTTAGAAAGAGGGCCCCTCCAGGTCCCATTATACTCTGTTGTAGTCTCTGTAGCACCAATGTACATAGTGCAGGGGTCAGGAGTGTGTAATGTACAGGGTGCAGGTGTCAGGAGTATGTAATGTACAGGGTGCAGGGGTCAGGAATTTGTAATTTACAGGGTGCAGGGGTCAGAAGTATGTAATGTGCAGGGGTCAGGAGTGTGTAATGTACAGCGTGCAGGAGTGTGTAATGTACAGGGTGCAGGAGTCAGGAGTGTGTAATGTACAGGGTTCAGGTGTCAGGAGTGTGTAATGTACAGGGTTCAGGGGTATGTAATGTACAGGGTGCAGGGGTCAGGGGTGTGTAATGTACATAGTTCAGGTGTCAGGAGTTTGTAATGGACAGGGGTCAGGAATATGTAATTTACATGGTGCAGGGGTCAGGAGTGTGTGTACAGCGGTGAGAGTCATGGCACAAGGAGGGGGTCCCATGAGGACCAGAGTGAATTAAGGTGTTCACTGTACACTCTGCTAGAAAGAGGCCCCCTCCAGGTCCCATTATACACCTTTGTAGTCTCTAATGGGGCCTGGAAGGGATGCTTTCTAACACACTCTCTGTTGTACGATGTGCAAAATGTGGGGGCGAGGCCAGGGACAGGTCATGGACTGGGCCAGGGGTGGATCATGGGTGGGGCCTGACAGGGGGCCCTTGCTTTATTTGGTCAGGGGGCCCTGAGTGTTGTCAGTCCGCCCCTGCTTGAGAGTATAGACAAATAATCTACAACTAGAATTTTACATAACAGTCATCACAGGTGTAAATAAACCAGATTTTGATTCCCTAAGCAAGCAATGTACCAATACAGTAACGTTTATTTATGTAAATGTCATGAAACACTGTAGTCATATGAAAATGTTATCTTTTTTTTTACACAAATAGAGCTCTTTTGGTGGTGTTTAATCACCACTGAGTTTTTTATTTCTTGCTAAATAAACAAAAAAAAGACTGACATTTTTGAAAAAAAAACAAGTTTTTCTTCGTCTCTGTTATGCAAATAAATAATATTTCTAAAGAAATGTAGGCCAAAATGTATTCTGCTGCATTTCTTTGGTGAAAATAACCCAAATCAGTGTTTATTATTTAGTCTGTAGGAAAGTTATAGATCAAGATTTTTTTTTTTTTTTCCGCACATTATGATTGCTTATACTAGTGAATTTCATTGGTATAAGCAACCATTTTTACTGAATGAAATATATTTATTCAGTGTGTTTTGTTGTGATTAGCTGTGATTGCTCACAGCTATTCACATGGTACAGATGGGCTGTGATTGACCCTGTCTGTACCATGTGATCACTGTGACCAGCTAGCAACACAATTGTATACAATGAATGGCATAAAAGGAAGCCATCAATCGTTTTCAATTGTCATGTGAATTGCTGTGATTGGTCATAGTAATTCCATGGTACAGGCAGTGGGCCGATACAGTGATCAGTCATCGGTTGTGTCCGGCGGACACAGTCGGTGACAGAACGTGCCGCAGCGGTACCTTATACTGCTGAAGCATGGGAGAGAAGACCCTATGGGTATCGGTGCAGTAGCATGGAGGAGCAGAGGTTTGGGAAACTAATTTTTTTTGCCTTCTAGACCTAAAGAAGCAGCTAACCCTTGCAGTGCGGGGTACATGCCTTCTGCAAGGGGAGAACTTTCAAATCTCCTGGAGTTCAGCTTTAAGGAACATTAATTTAGGTTATCTACAAACCGACCTTTCTGTTTGACTGCAATATATTAAAGAGGAACTGCAGCCAGCTCACATAATTTGTAACAAAAACATCTTTGCTATTCTGAAGCTTCCCTCCAACCACTTTGCATATTTTATATATACTGTGATTCTGTACTTTCTAAATATGCTGCAGAAATCTCCCTACACTAAGTCTGGCTGCATCCATTTTAACTGTGGGCAGCTGAAGCTGCTGCCTGTTCACTTCCTGGATTTACACAGACACACAGAGGCACACCTCCAGCCCTGCAGTTTTATTGGCCCTCTTATGACTCATCTCCCCTCCCTTCCTGGCAATCTCTCATGCTCATGAGCTGTGAGAGAGAGCTGTGCATGATGTCAAACACTGAGGCTTTTTACCAGACAAGAAACATTGAAGTTGGCTGTATAAGGCCTTTACTGGCAGAAAAAAAATGTTTCACTATCCAAAGTTAAAACAACAAGGGTAAAAGATTTAATAGATGGAAAATATGAAAACATGACTGAAGTTACACTTTAAGCAGAGAAAATAAAATTAAAAAATGTAGTTCTGCATCCAAAATTTGGTGTTAAGGCTAAGCTCCACAATAAGCAAAATTTGCCTAAATACAAGATCCATGTCTATTCTTCCTTGAATCTTGGCGTGCTTTGTGTATTTCTTTTAGATTTGTGCAGTAATCCAGTGCAATACTTTGCCTCTGTGTGCTGTATGGGCTGACTGTGTGGATACATCTGTTGGGCCCTTCTACCAGCTCTGCTCTCTGCACAGACTGCTGAAGAAATCTGGTCTTTAGAGACCCTACATTATGTCAGGATCCAGAAGGCCAATAACATACAGAAAAATAAAAATAGGTTTGGAAGTCCTAATTCATGAAGCAAATGTATAGGTTTAAAGGAATATTATATTACATTATATTAGTATAAAGAGTAATATACACAAACATTTTACACATACTTTACTGAAAAATAAAAATATAAAGGGAGATGTACAAATAATTACCTGTATAAGCTCCAGCAGCCTTCTTTTGTCGGTTTGGGCAATATAACATAATATGGGTAAACAACACTACCAAGTCAGACAGTGACACTGCTTCTGGAACAAATGTAAAAAACAAATTAAATGTGTTTTTTTTTTCTCTCAAAAGGTAACCAGATGGAAGCCTCATTGCTACCATTGGTAACATTACATTCTGAAAATGCTAGTTGGCTGGCTGTCATGTTGATCCTCCAGCTAAGGCCCCATTCACACTTGTGCAAAGAAAGAAGAGAGAGAGAGAGACAGGGAAAAAGACAGAAAGCGAGAGAGAGAGAAAGAAAGACAGGGAAAAAGAGAGAAAGAGAGAGAGAGAAAGAGAAAGAGAAAGAAAGAGAGAGAGAGAAAGAGAAAGAGAAAGAAAGAGACATGGAAAAAGAGAGAAAGAGAAAAAGCGAGAAAGAGAAAAAGAGAGAAAAAAAGATGGGGAAAAGAGAGAAAGAGGAAAAGAGAGAAAAAAAGACGGGGAAAAGAGAGTGAGATACAGGGAAAAAGAAAGAAAGAAAGAGCGAGAGGCGGGGAAAAGAAAGAAAGAAAAAGCGAGAGAGAGAGAGAAAGAGAGACGAGGAAAATGAGAGAAAGGGAAAGAGAGAGAGTGAAAAAGAGAGAAAGAGAAAAAGAGAGAGAGAGACAGGGAAAAGGAGAGAAAGAGGAGAGAGAGAGAAAGAAAGACGGGGAAAAGAGAGAAAGAGGAAAAGAGAGAAAGCGAGAGGGGGGGAGAGAGAAAGAGGAAAAGAGAGAAAGAGAGA
>BLSH010013505.1:49912-67543 GCA_018402905.1 Glandirana rugosa | reverse complement strand
GACAGAGAGAGAGAGAGAGGAAAAGGGAGAGAGAGAGAGAGAGAGAGAGAGAGAGAGAGAGAGAGAGAAAAAGAGAGAAAAAGGGGGAGAGAGAGAAGTGGGGGGGAGAGAGAAATAGAGAAAGAGAGAAAAGAGAAAGAAGAGAGAGAGAGAGAGAGAGAGAGAGAGAGAGAGGGAAAAGGAGAGAGAGAGAGAGACAGGGAAAAAGAGAAAAAGAGAGAGAGGGAAAAAGAGAGAAAGAGAAAAAGAGAGAGAGACAGGGAAAAGAGAGAAAGGGAGATAAAGAGATAGAGAGAGAGACAGGGAAAAAGAGAGTAATAGAAAGAGAGAGCGAGAGACGGGAAAAGAGAGAAAAAGGAAAAGAGAGAGAGAGAGAGGGAAAAAGAGAAAGGGGAAGAGAGAAAAAAAGAGAGGAAAAAAGAGAGAAAGAGACAAAGTGAGAAAAAGAAAAAAAGAGAAAGAGAAGGAAAAAGAAAGACATTTGCAGAGGAAATTGCTAAATATCTAGAAAAGCTTAGATGCTTTATATAAAACATTGAAGAAAAACAGTAATATATAAAAGTGTTGGCATTTAATTTTTGACACAAAAAATGTGCTTATTACTTCTTGCATCGGAGTTGATAGACCTACTCGTCTTTACAATTTGACACAAACAGCAACATTTACTTCCAACAGAGTTTCTATGACTTTAAAAGGTAAAAAAATCATCGGAGGTATAAAAGGATGTGCTGGATGTGTGTTGTTTTCCATCAAGCATCCCCCCAACCTCCAGGTCTGAAAGAATAGTGTGTACTGAGCAGGATAGTTTAGGACACATTTCTGAAGTTTGTAAGCAAGCAATGTTTAGGCTATGTCTGTCATATTACTGTTTAAACTATGCCTGTTACATTACTTCCAATGGCAAAGAACATTTGGAACGCTGGTATTTTCGATTTTGCATCCAGCCCACATATAATAATACTCTACGATGGCCACATACATCACAGTCTGATTATTATATATCTTATAAATCAGTGGTCTCCAAACTGCGGCCCTGGGTCCAGATGTGGCCTTTTGCTTGCTTTTATCTGTCCCTTGGGACATTACACCCCCCCACTGTCAGCAACAGTGGGGCATAGTTCCTGACACTCTATTTCTTCCACTGACACCAATGATGTGACACTATTTCTTCCACTGACACCAATGATGGGGTACCATTTCTTCCACTGACACCAATAATGTGGCACTCTTTCTTCCACTGACACCAATGATGGGGCACGATTCCTCCCACTGACACCAATGATGGGGCACTATTCCTCCCACTGACACCAAATGATGGGGCACTATTCCTCCCACTGACACCAATGATGGGGCACTATTCCTCCCACTGACACCAATTATGGGGGCACTATTTCTTCCACTGACACCAATGATGGGGCATTATTTCTCCCACTGACACCAACAATGGGGCACTGTTCCTCCCACTGACACCAACATAGGGCACTGTTCCTCCCACTGACACCAATGATGAGGCACTGTTCCTCCCACTGACACCAATGATGGGGCACTGTTCCTCTCACTGACACCAACGATGGGACACTGTTCCTCCTACTGACACCAGGATATTCTCTACTCCCACTGGCCATAATTCGGTCCCCCTAAAATTTTAAGGGCAGTAGACTGGCCCTTTATTTAGAAAGTTTGGAGATAAATGAATCAAGAGCTTTACAGGACTGTAAGCTAACCGTTTTATTTAGTGCCATGAGCTTTGACTGGTGTTAAGAGAGCTTTAACAAAGCCTGTCTAAAGCCCTGTTTTGAAACAAGTGTAAACTAGCCCTTAGGGCTCATTTGCACTTGCTTCGGCTTCAACACACATTAACAGCTAGTTTACACTTGCTTCAAAACATGGCTTCGGACACACTTTGTTAAAGCTCTCTGAACGCTAGTCAAAGCTCCTGTCACTAAATAAAATGGTTACCTTAAAGTCCTGTTTACACCTGCTTTTGCTTTGCTTCAAAAACTATACCCCATGTTGCTTTAGGTGTGCTTCAAAGCGTCCATAGAAGTCTATGGCAAAGCTCGCTTGAAGCCCCACTGAATCACCACCAAAGCTTCATCAAAGCCCCAACGAAACCTCACCAAAGGCTCATCGAAGCCTCATCAAGCCCCACCGAAGCCTCATCAAAGCACCAAGCAAAAGCAGGTGTAAACAGGACTGTAAGCTAAACATTTTATTTAGTGACAGGAGCTTTGACTGGTTTTCAGAGAGCTTTAACAAAGCGTGTCCGAAGCCATGTTTTGAAGCAAGTGTAAACTAGCCCTTAGCTAGTAATCATTCCCTTAGGCTACTTTCACACTGTAGCCACAGCTGCGGTCACGGTAACACCCCGCTAGTTTTAGCAGAGTTTTACTGGCGATATAGCTCCGCTATTTAGTCGGGACCGTGGCGCGTTTAGTCCCCCTCAAGGGGTTAAAACAGGGTTAAAAGTGCCGGCGCTCCGTGCTTTCGAGGCGGTGTGCAGCCGCTTCAGAAGCGCTTGCCATTCATTTCAATGGCAGGGGCGGTAGAGGAGCGGTATTATACACTGCTCACCTCACCGCCCCAAAGATGCTGCTTGCAGGACTTTTTGTCCGCCCCAGTGTGAAAGCACTCAGGCTTTCACATTGGGGTGGATTGGGGGTGGTTTTTGAGGCGCTTTAGAGGCTATATTTTTAGCTAAATAGCGCCTTTAAAGCGCCTCAGTGTGAAAGTAGCCATCAACCTATGCATATAGAAGATCCAATGCTCTCTCTGCAGATTGCAGTGTCCTAAAAAGAACTTAAAAAAATCTGTTCTTTATTCATAGAAGTTCTTGATTGGGAGAATATTATCCACTTCCAAATTTTGAAAAAAACATATAGCTTCAGACACATTATTTTTTTCAAATATGTGGAACAAGTTATACCAATAAGATATACAGTCAGGTCCATAAATATTGGGACATCAACACAATTCTAATCCTTTTGGCTCTATACACCACCACAATGGATTTGAAATGAAACTAACAAGATGTGCTTTAACTGCAGACTTTCAGCTTTAATTTGAGGGTATTTACATCCAAATCAGGTGAACGTGTAGGAATTACAACAGTTTGTATATGTGCCTCCCACTTTTTACGGGACCAAAAGTAATGGGACAATTGGCTGCTCAGCTGTTCCATGGCCAGGTGTGTGTTATTCCCTCATTATCCCATTTACAAGGAGCAGATAAAAGGTCCAGAGTTCATTTCAAGTGTGCTATTTGCATTTGGAATCTGTTGCTGTCAACTCTCAATATGAGATCCAAAGAGCTGTCACTATTAGTGAAGCAAGCCATCATTAGGCTGAAAAAAACAAAACAAACCCATCAGAGAGATAGCAAAAACATTAGGTGTGGCCAAATCAACTGTTTGGAACATCCTTAAAAAGAAAGAATGCACTGGTGAGCTCAGCAACACCAAAAGACCCGGAAGAACACGGAAAACAACTGTGGTGGATGACCGAAGAATTCTTTCCCTGGTGAGGAAAACACCCTTAACAACAGTTGGCCACATCAAGGACACTCTCCAGGAGATATGTGTGTAAAAGTAAACAATCAAGAGAATACTTCACCAGAGAGAATACAGAGGGTTCACCACAAGATGTAAACCATTGGTGAGCCTCAAAAACAGGAAGGCCAGAATAGAGTTTGCCAAACAACATCTAAAAAAGCCTTCACAGTTCTGGAACAACATCCTATGGACAGATGAGACCAAGATCAACTTGTACCAGAGTGATGGGAAGAGAAGAGTATGGAGTAGGAAAGGAACTGCTCATGATCCAAAGCATACCACCTCATTAGTGAAGCATGGTGGTGGTAGTGTCATGGCGTGGGCATGTATGGCTGCCAATGGAACTGGTTCTCTTGTATTTATTGATGATGTGACTGCTGACAAAAGCAGCAGGATGAATTCTGAAGTGTTTCGGGCAATATTATCTGCTCATATTCAGCCAAATGCTTCAGAACTCATTGGACGGCGCTTCACAGTGCGGATGGACAATGACTCGAAGCATACTGCGAAAGCAACCAAAGGTTTTTTTAAGGGAAAGAAGTGGAATGTTATGCAATGGCCAAGTCAATCACCTGACCTGAATCCAATTGAGCATGCATTTCACTTGTTGAAGACAAAACTGAAGGGAAAATGCCCCAAGAACAAGCAGGAACTGAAGACAGTTGCAGTAGAGGCATGGCAGAGCATCACCAGGGATGAAACCCAGCGTCTGGTGATGTCTATGCGTTCCAGACTTCAGGCTGTAATTGACTGCAAAGGATTTGCAATCAAGTATTAAAAAGTGAAAGTTTGATTTATGATTGTTAATCTGTTCCATTACTTTTGGTCCCTTAAAAAGGGGGAGGCACATATACAAACTGTTGTAATTCCTACACCGTTCACCTGATTTGGATGTAAATACCCTCGAATTAAAGCTGAAAGTCTGCAGTTAAAGCACATTGTGTTCATTTCAAACCCATTGTGGTGGTGTATAGAGCCAAAAAGATTAGAATTGTGTTGATGTCCCAATATTTATGGACCTGACTGTAAATGTAAGGTGCCAGTATATGTATTGTAAGTATCATTAGAACTTGTATTTTTTGTTAGCAATAGAAAAGTTATTTATAGTCACTGTGGCAACATTTTACTCCTAAGTACCTTTTCGGTTCTTCAATTTTATAGGAAACAGGTTTCTGCCATGCTTATATATCAACAATCTTCCGAGCAGGCTAAGTGAATGAACAAAGTATAAATAATGTAATTCCTTTCTGGAGTAGAATGTCTTCTGTTTAGTGCCTGGAGAGAAACAGGAGACAGACACATAATTAAGGTTCTGTAGATGCACATGGAAATGTGACATTTTCTTTGACTGACACCAACAGCATAGAAAATAATAGATTTTTCACTTTCTGTCAAAAAAGATCTTAGTCTTGGTCAAAATTACCAGTCTAACCGAACATGAAACTAATAAATAATTCCCATCAGCCAGCGTGTTTACTGCTGCAAGGGACAGATGTACGCACAAGTCAACAAAACATCACTAAGAATTTCGGGGAATATCCTATAGTGGACTTGATTTACTAAGTCACAGAAAGGCAGGATAATTGTACATGTATTTCTCTGCATATTTGCCACTAGTAACATTTTTCATGTGTTTTTGACACCCCGGCTGAAACATTACTTTATTGGTTGCCAGTTAAGTTCTAGGGCAATGCACTTGAACTACAGTATATGTTGAAATGCTTCAGCGGGGCATAAGATCAAAATCATGTCAAGCTGTCATTGACTGCCTTACTATTACTGACAATTCCACTTAAACTACATAGTTTATAAGTGCATAATGTATGCCTGTCATCTTGCTGGTTATGACCCTCCACTGCTCTTCTCTAGCTCATGCCAGCTGTTCAAATCTTTGAATATTGCGAAAAGTGGCAGTTATATTAAAATTATTTTACACTGAGCAAAATTATAAACGCAACACTTTTGTGTTTGCCCCTATTTATTATGACCTGAATTCAAAGAGCTACGACTTTTTCTATGTACACAAAAGGCCTGTTTCTCTCAAATATTGTTCACAAATCTGTGTTAGTGAGCACTTCTTCTTTGCCTATATAATCCATCCACCCCACAGGTGTGGCATACCAAGATACTGATTAGACAGCATGAGTATTGCACAGGTGTGCCTTAGGCTGGACACAATAGAAGGCCACTCTAAAATGTGCAGTTTTATCACACAGCACAATGCCACAGATGTTGCAAGTTTTGAGGGAGTGTGAAATTGGAATACTGACTGCAGGAATGTCCACCAGAGCTGTTGCCCTTGAACTGAATGATCATTTTTCTACCATAAGCCGTCTCCAAAGGCGTTTCAGAGAATTTGGCAGTACATCCAGCCGGCCTCACAACCGCAGACCACGTGTAACCACACCAGCCCAGGACCTCCACATCCAGCATCTTCATCTCCAAGATTGTCTGAGACCAGCCACCCGGACAGCTGCTGCAACAATCGGTTTGCATAACCAAAGAATATCTGCGCAAGCTGTCAGAAACTCAGGGAAGCTCATCTGTATGCTCGTTGTCCTCATCGGGGTCTCCACCTGACTGCAGTTCGTCTTCGTAACAAACCTGAGTGGACAAAAGCTCACATTCTATGGCGTCTGGCACTTTGGAGAGGTGTTCTCTTCATGGATGAATCCCGGTTTTCACTGTACAGGGCAGATGGCAGACAGCATGTATGGCGTCGTGTGGGTGAGCGGTTTGATGATGTCAACGTTGTGGATCGAGTGGCCCATGGTGTTGGTGGGGTTATGGTACGGGCAGGCGTATGCTATGGACGACAAAGACAGGAGCATTTTATTGATGGCATTTTGAATGCACAGAGATACCGTGACGAGATCCTGAGGCCCATTGTTGTGCCATTCAGCCACGACCATCACCTAATGTTGCAGCATGATAATGCACGGCCCCATGTTGCAAGGATCTGCACACAATTCCTGGAAGCTGAAAACATCCCAGTTCTTGCATGGACAGCATACTCACCAGACATGTCACCCATTGAGCATGTTTGGGATGCTTTGGATCGGCGTATACGACAGCGTGTTCCAGTTCCTGCCAGTATCCAGCATCTTTGCACAGCCATTGAAGAGGAATGGACCAACATTCTACAGGCCACAATCAACAACCTGATCAACTCTATGCGAAGGAGATGTTCTGCACTGCATGAGGCAAATGGTGGTCACACCAGATACTGACTGGTTTGGTTTTGCAGTAAAACTGCACATTTTAGAGTGGCCTTTTATTGTGGCCAGCCTAAGGCACGCCTGTGCAATAATCATGCGGTCTAATCAGCATCTTGATATGCCACACCTGCGAGGTGGATGGATTATGTCAAGAGTAGTAGTAATAGCGTGGTAGTAAGAAAGTCACAGGCTCTCTAGCTTGGTTAATGCATAATTATTCAAGTGGTAATTAACCTAAAACCAAAAATGAAATATATTGCAGCTTACCAGTCATTAGATGCGGTAGCTGCATTAGTTTTCTTTTTTTTTTTGGCTTTTTTTCCATCTGTTTTTCACTTGATGATATGACCAGTAACACACTGCATGTGACCTGTGAAAAGTGTGTGGGCCACTCAGGCTCCATAGGGAGGGGGTATGTAGACAGTGCATCCGCAGCTGCTGCTAGAGTGCTGGCAGGAGATGGAGCTTAGTCATGGGGATCATGGGGCTTCCCCATGACTAAGACCCGGTTGGGGCGGAGTGAAATGTGTTGGGGCGTGGCTAGGTCAGAGTCCAGGCTGAGGTTGCCACTTCATTCACTGCAGTAGGACACCATAGATGTGCGACTTCAAGGGGCTACCCTTCCTTTCTTAAACACACTGTATGCATTAGATGTATTAGAGTGCCTACACTCTGGATAAAGGGGCACAGGGGGCACCTTTGCACAGCAGCACTGTCAGTCTCAGGGGAGGTGAGTATGAGATGTACTAGCAGATTTTAAATACATTAACACATTTAAGGTTGAACTCCAGCTAACACTAACTAGCCAACAGCAGTTACAGCAGTTTTATTTGCTTTTGGGGTAACGGTTATGCAAACAAATAAAAGCTGGTTATTTTAAGCACCTCTGTCAGTGGTAAATGGTTTATCTCAACCCCCTATCTGCTACATCTGCAGGACAGCTTTTTCTGTTAAAAAACAGACATACTGACCAGATCACCATGTGAAAATAAAGGAAGGAAAACCTAAGAAAGAAAACTAAGGTAGCCACCACATCTAAGAACTGGTAAGCTGCAATATATCCGCCTTAACAGCATTTCCCCAGACCACCACGTTAGCTTTCCCAATATAACTTGGTCCTCCCCTATAGATCCTTGCTCACTGCTACCCACAGTTGACCGCACATGTGCCCTGAATTTCTGTAGGTTTTAAAGAGACACCCCCATACAGCAGGAGCAGGGTCCCATTCAAGTCTATAGGATAATATGGCGCAGGCAGCCCAACACTAGTTTTTTAATGCCACAGCTGTCAGTACATAACTGCAGTGGTGGATACACAGGCAAGGTGCAAGATTGTATCAAGCCTCCAGGCAATGATTATTCCCATGTGTATGTGGCATCACTATCACACTAGTGATTAAGCCACTGACAACTAATCAATCCCCAGCAAAAGAATCAATTCACTCTCCCTTGTGGATTCACTCTCAGAGTATCTGAACCAGTGGTTTGTCATTCTGTTGCTGCTGGCAGTCACCAGTGGAAGAATTACCAGTATGGCATGGTCATAAATCCAGTTAAAAGCACTGGCCTGTCTAACTGTCAGATCACTCCAAAAGTAAATTGGAGGCAACAGAAATGTTAACACTTATAACCAGAATAAGACTGGTAAATTATCAGTTATGTGTATGCTATCCTGCATATTCTTTTTTCTATGTGTGTGTTCATGCATGTGTATTTTATAAAATTATACATGACAAATATGGCGTCACTCAAAAGCCTCCTGTGCACCATCCTACCAGCCCATTCTCTGCTTCAGGTTCTGCTCTGTCCATCCACACTCCACAGCAATACAAAACCCTGTGCCCATACTCTAAATGTATCAACCAAGTCTCAAATTGAGAGGAAGGAAAAGCCATGGCCATACCCATCTGACACATTTTATCCTGATTGGGTCATAGTTTATAAATCACAGTCTCTATCATGTTCATGGACTTCTTCCACCTGAAGTACTTGGTTGATCCTGCTAATCACCTTTCTTCTTTGCTTTGACCACACAAAGCACAGAAGCTGATCTGTGTTAGCATGGTCAGTTTTTTCATTTTTTTTGTCTGGCTATTCAGAGGTACAGGGCACTGTGCAGACACACAGCATGCATGTATGGATACTATGTTCAATCACCATGCCCCCTAACCAATCACAGTCTGCCTCTTGAACATGCCCCCTCCCAATCACAGCCTGCTTCTTGAAAACACCCCCCCTCAATCACAGCCTGCCTCTGACACACACCCACACCCAATCGCAGCTTACCTTTTGAACACACCGCCTGCTCACGCACAGCCTGCATCTTACCTGAGGCTGAATAGACTATGGAATACAGGCACACTGTGTGTCTGCACAATGTCCTGTAACCCCCCACCCCTTACTATCAGGAAGAAGAGATGCATGACAGAACTTTTTAACTGTGTAAAAAAGGTAAGAAAGATAATTTATAAAAACAAAGCAAACACAGTTATGGTACCTGCATAGCCATAAATGTATTAGGAAGTGTCTATAATATTGTATGTTCGCAACTAGTTTTTTTCCTGTTCTTTCTGAAAAACCCAATAAAATAAGATTGAACTAAAACAGCCAGTCAGTTTCTCCCTGGCTTCTGTCAGATGCTATACAAAGAAAACATGTTCTGGATACAAATGAAAAATTTGGACTTCCCATTACTTTCTATTCCAATGGCAACAGTCACTAAAGGCCCGTACACTGGTGTGACGGTCATATGAAAATGGTCGTACGACCGCTTGTTGTACAATCGTCCGACCATTAGTGTCGCGATTAGAACAGCCGACGTGCGACGGTTGTACAACAGAAGTTGGATGAGCAAACTAGAAAACTTTGGTTGTACAACAAGCGCTCGTATGATCGTTGTACCGTGTGTACAGAGAAGTTGGTCCAACAAGTTGTATGTGCAAAACACGCATGCTCCGAAGTCAGGAACGCCCAGAAGTCTCCGTTCGTGTAAACCTACGTTCCTAATTCACAAATCACATTCACCTGATCTTCCTCTTTATACGCTCGTAGCGCGTCACTACGTTCGGCTTGGTCGTACGATCGCTTAGTGCACGTCAGTACGCGAGATACAACAGCCAACATACGATTTGGGCCGTTCAGTCGTACGACCATCGCATCATGGGTACGAGGCTTAAGACAAATAGAGTAGCAAATCTCCCACAAGAGAGAGCAGACCACAAAAACCCTTGACAAGGATTCTGATCCTTCAAAATAATTTCTTGAGTATGTTAATAATGAAGAAACTACAAAAGCAATGGATTTGCTTTTTTCATAATTAAGTATTAAAAAAACAAACACCAGCATTACTTTTATGTTTTTGTCTCTCCAGCTTGAGAACAAGAAAACATTTGTGACACTATACGAAAAAATATCCACAAAACTTAAATTGGTTGGTGTGAACCATGTATCAAACAGAACTGATTTCGTTTTACAAGAATGTGTCCTTGTAAAATCCAAGGTTTATGCTAGAGAAGACTTGCTATCGGACTGAGAATAGTAAACTTAAGGCAGAAATCCAGCCTAAATACATATTTTCTATATACAAGAACCATGAATTGAATCTTCTTTTACTTTGTGTATTTGGAAAAGTGGAAAGTTTACTCAGACCCCCTCCCCCAACCAATACACATGGATAAAAATTAAATAAATTTGCATAAAAAAGTACTTACCCTGGCTCAGCTTCTGATGCCTCTGGCAGGTGCAGGTGATATTACATTGTCTTAAGCCTCGTACACACGGTGTGACGGTCGTACAACCGAACGTCCAAAATCGTATGTTGGTTGTTGTGTCTCGCATACTGACGTGCACTAAGCGATCGTACGACCAAGCCTAATGTGGTGACGTGTTACGAGCGTATAAAGAAGAAGTTCAGGTGAATGTGATTTGTGAATTAGGAATGTAGGTTTCCAAGAACGGACACTTCTGAGTGTTCCTGACTTCTGAGCATGCGTGTTTTGCACAATACAACTTGTTGGACCAACTTCTCTGTACACACGATACAACGATCGTACAACCGCTTGTTGTGCAACCAAAGTTTTCTAGTCTGCTCATCCAACTCCTCTTGTACGACCGTCGCACGTCGGCTGTTCTAATCGTGCGTACTAACAGTTGGATGATCGTACGACCAGTGTTGTACAACCGTTGTACCGTGTGTAAGGGCCTTAAGTGTTGCCTCCTGGGTGAGCTGTACAGCTCTCCTGTGCGGAACGGTGATGCCTTCTGGAAGGGCTGAGAACCTGAGTGAGGGATTTATTTTTTATTCTAACTTTATTTTTCAATGGACTTTTTAACCACTTGCTGACCGCCCGCCGTGGCTTGACAGCGGCAAAGTGGCTCGTTATCGCAAACCGCTGTCACCTGACGGCGGCCGCGATAACTAGTATTGTGAGCACGCTCGCATGCCTACTGTATTCAGGGGGGGTCAGGGAGTGGGTAGGGCAGAACTCGATCGCAACCGGCTACCTGCGATGGCTCCCTCACAGTGAAAGAACGGAGGCCCATGTATGTAAACACGGATCTCCGTTCTGACAGGGGGGGAAGGGCTGTGATCACAGGCTTCCTGTATATGGAAGCCGTGATCACTCCCCTCCCCCTGTCAGCCCAGCCCACATACAGTTAGAACACACTGAGGGAACACAGTTAACCCTTAGAGCGCCTCCTCAAGGATAACCCCTTCACTGGCAATGGCATTTATACAGTAATCAGTGCATTTTCATAGCACTGATCGCTATATAAATGCCAATGGTCCCAAAAAAGTGTCAAAATGGTCCGACATGTCCACCGCAATATCGCAGTACCGCTAAAAATTGCACATCACTGCCATTACTAGTAAAAAATAAATAAATAAAAACTCAATGAATGAATTCTCATCATTCGTAAACACGGCAACTTTTGCGCAAACCAATCAATAAACGCTGATTGCAATTTTTTTACCAAAAATATGAGGAAGAATATAAATCGGCCAAAGCTGATGAAAAAAATGTTTTGTTATATATATATATATTTTTTTTTTTTATTTGTATTTTAGCAAAAAGTAAGAAAAATATATTTTTTTACAAAATTGTCGCTCTTTTTTTGTTTATAGTGGCGATCAGAAATGACACAGAGGGGATCAAATACCACCAAAAGAAAGCTCTATTTGTGGGGGAAAAAAATGGATGCAAACTTTGTTTGGGAACAATGTCGCACGACCGCGCAATTGTCAGTTAAAGCGACGCAGTGCAATCGCAAAAAGTGCTCTGGTCCTCAAGGGGGAAATCCTTCCGGGGCTGAAGAGGTTAAAGCCATTTGTATATGAGGGTGGAGGCTGTGACTGGACCTTCCAGTTTCATTCCCTTTTCATAACCTCCTTCTGCAGCCTGCTACATATATTGTACAAATGCTCTCCGATTTCTTCCTGTTTTGTTTTTTTTAAGGATGTCCCCAGTGTATCAGAAAAGTCACAATTCTATTAGTATATCAGACCAGCCACATCTGTTGTGTTAATGGATTACTTATATACACAACGATATGGCAGTTGCAACTCCTGAGAGTTTTGTAAGCATACAGATTCCAATACTATAAGAAGCACATTTTTTTTTTATAGCTGCTAGTTCAGCTGGCAGGAAATTTGACTTGGATAATCAGTGGCCCTCAATCAGAGACACACCCTGGGTATAAAGCTAATTGCTCCCCATCCCGATGAGTTGTCATATGACTTCTGACCAAATGAACATAGTTGCAAAAGAAACTGATGTTGGAAGAAGTGAATGTGTATCTATCATGAAAAGGCCACTTGGTTTCTATTTACATCCCAGACTAAAGCCTCATACACAAGGGACGATGATCGTATACAACAGGTCGTACAAACGACCGTTGTATATGAAATCGATCGTTCGTATGCGCGATTAGAACAGCCGAACATACGACGGTCATACTACAGAAGTTGTATGAGCAGACTAGAAAACTTTGGTAGTACGACAAGCGTTCGTATGACTGTTGTATCGTGTGTACAGAGAAGTTGGTCCATAAGGGTTCACAAACTTCCCTTGGTTGTGTGTGTGGCCAAAAAAACCTATATGAAATCATACTCACCCAAAAGAGAGAAACATGGGGTTGATTTACTAAAACTGGAGAATGCAAAATCTGGTGCAGCTGTGCATAGAAACCAATCAACTTTCAGGTTTTTTTTCTCAAAGCTTAATTGAACAAGTTGACGTCAGAAGCTGATTGGCTACCACGCAGAGCTGCTCCAGATTTTGCACTCTCCAGTTTTAGTAAATCAACCCCAAGTGTGATCTAATACAAAATAATTTGAACATTTTTATAGTATATCTGGATTGTAAACTCTACCGCCAATGCACTTGTTCTTACTCTGTTAACTGTTTCAAACATCCTTATTTTCTTCAACCAGTATTCAGGAACCACAGGTACATTTGAAAACGGAGTATGATTTTTTTTAATGACAGCTGAGAAAGGAAAAACTGTGCTACCAGATCAGAATGTATATGCAGGAAGGAATCTAAGAAAGCAATTTAATGTTTATTCTATTTTATTTTATCCATTACAGGTACTTATATACTGTTGTCAATTTATGCAGCGCTTTACGCATATTTATTATACATTCACATTAGTCCTGCCCTCAAGGAGTCTATAATTGAAGGTCCAAAAAATGGACGGAGGTGTAATGAGCGTACAGGCATGACAGGGGGGAACAAATACCACGCAGGAATAAGTGTAGGTCAAGGGGGAGTAGAAAGTAAGAAATATGGTATGTGATTCGGTGGACCCAGAAAGGGGGTGGAGTAGGAGTTGGAAAAGGGGGAAGGAGGAAGAAAGGGAGAGTCAGTTGAGAGAAAAGACCAGGAGAAGAAGTGTCCCTCCCTCCCACCCTAGGTGAAGTACATTGGAGACCATGGTACAGGCAGGTGGTTGGCGGTTTGAGGTCCTTGACGAGGGTTAAAATAAGAGGTATGTTGGGAGAAACGGTGGGATCCATCTAAGGTATGGAGTCCTCCGGTTGGTCTGGTTCAAGTTCAGACTGAACGGTTTACTTAAGGTGGTAGGAGCCTGTGGTCAGTTAGTATAGTCCTCGAGGCGGTGATAGCGGCTGGGGGCAGAAACTAACTAAGGGGGTATCACAGACTCCAAAAAGTTGTGAGAGATGGTGGCGTCAAGGATCTGCAGCCTTTTCTTTATTGTTGGAAGGTTTAATGTTACGGTGCCTGTTAATTTATGTTAATTCAATTTAAGTTATGTTTTGTTTAATAACAGGCCTAAACGGCCATTTAACCCCAGCTTGGTCTCAGGTGTCTTTATTATAGGAATAATAGGGGGGTGTTAAAGAGTAAAACAATAGGAGGTGTCAAGGTAATTGGAATGACGGGTGTTATCTGAACTACCCTAGTCATGAACTCACATTCATACACATACTAGGGCCAATTTAGACAGGAGCCAATTAACCTACCAGCATGTCTTTGGAGTGTGGAGGAAACCAAAGTACCAGAAGAAACATGCAGACACAGTGAGAACAAGCAAACTCCAGGCAGGTAGTGCTGTGCTTGTGATTCGAACTGACGACCCTAGTGCTACTAAGCGAAAGTGCAAAGCACTTGGCCAATGTGCCAGAGATTTAGGAGCACAAGGCCACAGAGCAGGCCTCATGACTACTGAAGTCCTAATTTCTACTGCGATTGACAAGGACAAGCCAAGGTAGAAGCAGAGGAGGCTCCCCCCTCTGGCATCATGCTGCAGGGAGTTAAGCCAGCTTACAGCTGCATTGTCTGGCCAATTCCTGCCCTGTTGGCCTGGCACCACCTAACCCTCTGCTCTTCAGCTCTGCCCTGGCACCACCTAATCCACATTAAAGTGTTACTAAACCCACAACAGTAAAATCAGTCTGTATATGCAGCATAGCATGCTTGTTATACTCACTGTGGAACTTAAGGGGTTAATCCTCAGCATTGTGTAAAAAGGCTGTTTTATCCTGTATGCATAGATCCTTCCCTCCTGCACTGTCTATCTGGGGAAGGCCAGCTTAACACAGGCAGGGTAGTCCTCCTGCACATGCTCAGTTGTGTCTTTTATGCTGAAGAGAACATTTGCTTGTTTTCAGAGACAGACAGGTCACATGATATTGACATCACACATGTGGGCGTGTAGACAGGCTGTAGTGGAAATCTTCTCCCACCTGAACTCTCAGCACTGGAGAAACTGTGCAGCTTATCATGAAACTGTGGTATACAGATCAAGCAAAAAAAGGTATATAGTGGCAGTATTTTATTGTAAAAAGAAGATTTATCAGCTGTGGGCACTGTGGGGGGGGGGGGGGTGCAGATGGACTACTTTCATATTACTTCTTCCAGCCCTCCCTGCATTCTTACGCGCCCTTCCTCACAGCTTCCCTTAGGAGCACCTCAGCTGATGAAAGTCGCCAGCTTGTCATTGTGCTGTGCAGCTCTGGCTTTTTGGGAGGCTCAGGGTTAGAATTCTGACAAAGAGATTTTGCCAGATGCAATCATATAAGGGAGGAAATAGTTCCTACTCTTTTAGTATCATATGAGTACTGCACAGCCTGCTCCTCAGCTCTGCCCTGGCACCATCTAACCCACATTAGGGTTCTTTCAACCTTCCCTGCATTCTTACATGCCCTTCCTCACAGCTTCCCTTCGGAGCACCTCAGCTGATGAAAGTTGTCAGCTTGTCATTGTGCTGCAGCTCTGGCTTTTTGGGCAGCTCAGGGTTAGAATTCTGGCAAAGAGGTTTTGCCAGGTGCAATCATGTAAAGGAGCAAAGAGTTCCTACTCTTTTACTACTCTATCAGTACTGCACAGCCTGGCAGCAAAGGAACACTTGTGTTGCGACATGGCTGCATGTGCTGTGTCAACAGTGCTGTGCCAATCCTCATCTTTTCTGCAGAACATCTCTTCCCAAATCATAATTTACCATCTTCCCCTTCCACTGGCACTTCCTTGCTCCTAAAACTATGAGAGGTGTATTGTAGGGAAAATTTTATTTAACCCTAATTCATGTTTAATAACTACTCAGTTCCCTTCATTTTTATTACTTTTTGTGTGTAAAATCTTTATTTCAATCATTTTTATTGAAAATTTCACAGAAGTATACAGTGAATAGTAGAGTACAAAAGCTTAATCAGTAAAGCAAACATTACAAGCAAATATAGAGTATGATCAATCAGTTCAGAACAACACCAAATTTGTGGCCTCATGAATTAGACAAAAACACAGAGGGATGAAAACCAAAGTAACCGGTCTTTCAACCTGTAGGGTAGTTAAAGGTATCTCTCCGCCCCCTCGTCGCCCCCCGGGGGGGCCAAACTAGGGCAGAGGAGGGGGAGAGCACCACCCCTGGACAACATAAATTTGAAAGTACACTTCGGGTGGGTAGAGAGCCAATAAGCACGAGACCTATCGCATTTGCAAATCAACCGTATTTAGGTAATAAGTCAGCCAGGTTGGGCCTGAATGAACCGGGTAAGATGTTTGAGTAGCTGGAGCAAGCTGGACCATGGCCGAGCAAGCTGCAAGCTGGTCCATGGCCGAAAGACGGGGTCTCAGGGTAGCCTAAGCTGTAAAAACCATAAACGTGCAAAAGCAACCGACCAAGATTCCCCGGTGGGTTTCAACACCATAGGCTAGGAGGGACGAAAGGGAGCCACGAGAGGGCCCATCAGCTCCCGTGTGTAAACCTTTTAAATGTGTGTTCATTTTTTTTGTAGCACCAAATTAAAAACCTTGGAGGGGAATACTTGGCATGTTTGGCTTGGGTGTCAGAGGACCTTGTCCCAGCATTGGTGACTGCTATTTCCACACTGAACCATAATAAACATAACATATGATTAATGAAAGCCTGAACTGTATGGAATGAATATTTCAAACTAGTTAAATGTGTCATCCTATGGAAGAGTTGAATGTGATGCTGTCTCTGAAACCCATGTATCAGGCCTAAATAGAATATGCAAAATGCCACTGTGTTAGAGGTACATTGAATTCTTTAATGGTATTTCTTACAAATAACCAAAACGACTCACATATGGCCAACTCAATGCATTCAGATTTCAGACAGCAACAATTTAAAACACAACTTGGCATTTCCTTTGTGTGCTTCTGCAGTCAAAATCTTGCAGTTTTCAAGCAAAATGTCAGAGTCACTGAGCAGCTGATAATGTCATGTAATTAAGTATTTTGCTTTTCTTTCTGTCATATGTCATATACAATAGGTTAGATATAGATGACAAATAAACATGCAGGCTGCTCTTATCAACCTGACATTTATTAGATGTGTTGGTGATCCCTAAATTGGGGCAAAATAAAAGTTTGCAGAAGAAACATCTATAATAGCAGGTTTATAGACCAAAGAACAAAGCAAGAAAAAAGGGGGAGGCCTCAAAAACGAGGGTCCCACGGACTTTTAAGGTGCTCCATGATATAATTCCAAACCACACAGTTGTTTGATAAAAACGCTTTGTACAGCTCGCCCCAAGTCGACTGGATTTCATCCTAGGAAGACCTAAACGGAACTTAAGTATAATAGAAATAAAACCTAAAACAAACGATACACAAAGGAATGATAATCCTTGTACAAAATTAATACATACCTTAATTTTATTTTACCAAAATCTAAAAAATAGTTTGTTGACACACCAAACCTTAATATAGTACCTCGTGGAATTTTCAGGCACCCTGGGAGCAAAAACTCCGGAGGGGGAAAAAAGAACGAAACAAGAAACCAGATATTTGGACGATAATATCTACAAAGAAGACGTTTGAAAATAAAACGGGGTTAAATCCCTAGTGGTTGTGTAGATTATTTACAGTCCAACTAT
>BLSH010013505.1:27370-47075 GCA_018402905.1 Glandirana rugosa | reverse complement strand
ATATTGTGGAGAAGTGTCGAACATTTTACACAGTCACAAGAAGTCTCTGGATTTAAGTACACCTGTTCGGAAATTCTACGAGGATGTGTAAGACTCAAATCTTGGACAGGTTTGGTATAGGAGAGGTCAGGTCGGTACGATGGAAAATAAGTTGGGGAGACAAGTCAACAAAACAACGAAGATCTATAGTACCTGTAACTTTTATTTTTTTTTTGAACACTGATGTCAAATTAGGTAGGACGTGTCCATTTTTCCTGTGTGCATAACCAATGGGAAATTTTCGGAACAGAGGTCTTATACAAACGTCCTTTGTTACAAGTCCCTCGTTTTTGAGGCCTCCCCCTTTTTTCTTGCTTTGTTCTTTGGTCTTTACATAGTTATGGACGCGGTGCTCCAACTTTAGGCTTTCCACCTGCTCAATATCTCTTTAGCAGGTTTATAGAATTTAATGAAGTAGATACATTAAAAAAAATAGTGACCTAACTAAAAATACTTTTAGATACATTGCTATGAGTTGGGTTGAACATTGTTTCCTGCAAACATATTCTGGAGACAAGGCTTTTAAAGGGTAACCAATACGTGTGTCCTTTTTACCTGTGCAGGATGGATTAAACTGTAGTCACAAGTTTTTTTTTTATTTTCAATGTCCATGATATCTAGAAGCAACAAAACAACTGAACAGAGGGGTTGAATAAAAGGTAGCATGGCTGGACTGGAGAGGATATGGTTTGGACAGGTTCTAAACTCAGAATGTGTAGGAGCATCTTAAAGGCTTGTCCACATGAATTTAGGTCTCTGAAGAACACTGACACATTTTACAAGCTGTGAAGAGGTGTTATATTGCTTCCTTATCTTCTGCTTTAGCCCCTTGACCCCTGCACCAGGTGCATTGCATGTGGTTGCAGGGTGCTTGCAAAACAGCCCCATTCACTTGAATGGGTCGTGTTCGCCCATCAAAAGTGACAGGAGGCCACTACTTATGAAAATATATTATGTCTGCTTTTTGTTTTTGTTAGTGTATCAAAGCCAAAATGGTTGGCAGCTCAAAATTTTACTCTGGTCTATTTCCCTTCTGACACAATTCACCCACTGGATATATCTTTGTGGCCCGTGTGATTGGAACTAAATTGTTGAGTTGAAGGACAATCATGTAATAGGGACACTTGCTGCAGTACCGACTGTCTAAAAGGAAATTGACCTCATTTTAAAAAGATTTCTCTTCACTTTCTGTTGTGTTTACAGAAATTGAAGGAAAATATCCCCAATGGTACGCAGGCACCTGAACCAAACAGGGATTCTAAACCTTAATACTTTATTCAGAATATAAAAAATAAAAAAATAAACTTTAGATATACTTTGTGTTTGAAATACAATCAGAGATTTTGAACTTTTCTAAGTTGGCCAAAATAAGTTATACATAAGACAGAAATGATGTTTATGGACTCCTTCCCACCATATATGTTGAACTGATGAGACCTGCACAGATTAATGCAGTTTCAATGCAAGGGCACAAAGAAAACAATGATTTTGCCCTATTCCCACCATAACACTGCATCGAGATAAAGCACGTCTACATTTTTATGCAGTGCAATGCATGGCATCACTTGTGACCGTACAGCAGCGCATCACAATGTGCCACATTGCCCAGACTTGAATGTAGTGCAGTGAATGTAGTGCAATGTGTTGTAAGAATGCAATGTTTTATTATGCAGGCTGGTCCCTAATATATATAATATATTAATAATATGTTTAATTACATTTTTATGATGCCTTTGTATTTTTATCTTTTTTTAGAAGCAGGGATCACACGGATTCCAGCAGATACAAGGGCTGTGTTCTTGGGATGGTGTAGGTCGAGGCTTACAGTCAAATATGTTTCCATAATGAATTTTTCATGTGATAAAATCACACTCTGAGCAAATACATTATCACATTCAAAGCAATGACAGGCCTGTTTCATGGCCCTTGCTAGAATCTGGCAAAGCTATCTGTTCTTTTAAATTGATTTAAGGTAAGGAGCTTGGCATGGTGAAATGGAATTAGCACATCTTATATCGGTGCAGTATAATACTTATTATGCTCTCTATACTTTGTTAAAGCACCAGCTTGATTGAAAACCGAAAAGGTGTATTAGTTATAGTTAGTTATATAGAAAGACTTCTGAACGAACATGCAAAAGATATCTGTTTCCAGTGCAAAGCCACAAACAAATCCCCATTAGACTCACCAGGATACAGCTGCGAGGATGCTGTTGTTTTAGTGTTTTCATCGACTCCTGACTGTGATGATTCATAATAATAGAAACACTGCTCAATAGCTGCAATAATCTGGAAGACAGCACAACAATACCAATGACCAAAATGGTCCTCTTAAGACTCACAGAGAACATTTTATTGAGATAACAGATTTAGTTAATTAAATCCATCTCTTCTTTTTCGAATCGTCCTCTCTTGACAGTGCTTTTTCCTCTAAGTTCTCCTTTTTTTATGTGTAAAAACTACTTTGTGTAAAAAAATCTATACAAGTAATATCTTTTAACAGATCAAGACTATGAAGATGTAAATGTTTTGTAATTAATGTCTCGGTTTCAGCATCACTAAAATTCCTACCTCACCCAGCTAATAAGGCAGCGAGTGCTGGGTTTTTTTTGGAGAATTTATAACAAAGAGTAATCTATGATCCTATGGTCTTTCTCCCTATCAGTTCCATTGTAGCCAGTGCTCCCAAAGCCGGTCTTCTTGACAGTCTGACAAGTCTAGTTGCTACTCCTCCTTCTCCATAAACACCATCACTTACAATGCTGGTCCCGCACAGTACATGATGATTTAAGAGTACCTGCCCTCATTCCAAGGCTGGGCAGAAAAGGAAATGTCAGTGTAGCTGGACTGCAGGCTATGGTATTACTCTTTGTTAGGTTATCGCCTAGACCAGGGGTCTCAAATTGGCGGCCCTAGAGCTGCTGCAAAACTACAAGTCTCATAAGGCATTGCAAGGCTGACAGTTACAAGCATGACTCCTACAGAGGCAGTTTCGCAACAGCTGGAGGGCCAACAGTTTGTCCTAGACTAAATGAACAATGGGGGGGCGGGGGGCAGAATGATATTGGAACTCATTGTAGTTAGAGTTTAATTATTCCATAACACATTTCGGAAATGTATATAAACTTAAGAGAGATAGTTCACTCAAAAAAAAAAAAAAAAGCCCCACTACCTGTACTACAACCCTCAGTTTGTAAACACTTACCTGGCTCCATGTTACCACTCCAGCGCAGACACAAGCTCCAGCACTTCTCTCACTTCCTGCTTCCAGAGGAAAAATATAGGGCAGTGGAGCCATAGGCTCCATCTGCTGCTGATGGTCAAAGAGCTGGGGGGCATGGCTTACTTGCACTGTGTGCATCTATGAATGCACAAAGCCTGGCTTGGGACCCAAAAAGTAGCATGCCCGGGTGCCTCCTTAGCACCTGGCTTGCTACAGGAGGCATCCAAAGATGATTGGAGCTGACAGCGCTGATGGGCTGGTGGTGGTTTTTCTGTGCAATATCATTGCAAAGAGCAGGTAAATATAACCGCTTTGTGCACTAATGCACCGTTATGGTGAAACAGGAAGGGGCCATCCCCAAACAGTTCCCACAAAGTTGGGAGCATAAAATTGTCTAAAATGTCTTGGTATGCTGATGCCAAAAGAGGCCCTTTCACTGGAACAAAGGGGCCAAGCCCAACCCCTGAAAAACAACCCCACACCAAATAATTTGGACCAGTGCACAAATCAAAGTCCATATAGACATGGATGAGCGAGTTTGGGTGAAGGAACTTGACTGGCCTGCACAGAGTCCTGAACACAACCCAATAGAACGCCTTTGAGATGAATTGGAGCAGAGACTGCAAGCCAGGCCTTCTCATACACATCAGTGCCTGACCTCACAAATGCAAACCTTCCCATAGACACACAAACCTTGTGGACAGCCTTCCCAGAAGAGCTGAAGCTGTTATAGCTGCAATTGTGGGCCAACTCAATATTGAATCCTACGGACTGAGACTGGGATGCCATTAAAGTTCATGTGCGTGTAAAAGCAGGCGTCCCAATACCTTAGGTAATATAGTGTATGTATGGAGCACCGTGTACACAACCTAAACACAATCTCTAAAATGTTGTGTAAATTTTCTACCTTAAAGTGTATGTTGCCCCAACATTTCATATTTATGATATATGGAAGCACATCCATCCCAGCGTGGTCAGTTTTCTACTTTGCATTCTACTTGGGAGCACAGCCTGCCTATACACCAATGGTCAGACTTCTGCTAACATGCCCCCTGCACCGCTCCGCATTGGAAAGATAAGTGTACTGCTGTTTCTCTGCCTCCTGCTGAAACAACCCCTGCAGTCTCCACCCCGAAACAACCCCTGCAGTCTCCACCCCAATTCTCTAAGCTCCTTATGCAGCTGAGAACAGGGGCCATGTGATTATATATATATATATATATATATATATATATATATATATCAATCAATCTATCAAAAACAAACAGTAGCTGAATAAGTATCGGTCTTCTAAAATGGTGACTTACAGATGAAAAAAGGTCAGAGCAAACAATATACAGTATCTTACAAAAATGAGTACACCCCTCACATTTTTGTAAATATTTTGTTATATCTTTTCATGTGACAACACTGATGAAATTACACTTGTCTACAATAACGCTACACACAGCCATTAATATCTTAACCGCTGGCAACAAAAGTGAGTTTTCCCAAAGACAACCTCTAGATATGATGCTGAGCATGTGGACCCAACTTCTTTGGTCGACCATGGTGAGGTCTGTTCTGAGTGGAACCTGTCCTGTATGGTCTTGGCCACCTTGCTGCAGCTCAGTTTCAAGGTCTTGGCAATCTTCTTATAGCCTAGGCCATCTTTATGTAGAGCAGCAATTCTTTTTTTCAGATCCTCAGAGAGTTCTTTGCCATGAGGTGCCATGTTGAACTTCCAGTGACCAGTATGAGAGAGTGAGAGTGATAACACCAAATTTAACCCACCTGCTCCCCATTCACACCTGAGACCTTGTAACACTAACGAGTCACATGACACTGGGGTGGGAAATGTTTAATTGGGCCCAATTTGGACATTTTCACTTAGGGGTGTACTCACTTTTGTTGCTAGTGGTTTAGACATTAATAGCTGTATGTTGAGTTATTTTGAGGGGACAGCAAATTTACACTGTTATACAAGCTATACACTCACTACTTTACATTGTAGCAAAGTGTAATTTCTTCAGTGTTGTCACATGAAAAGATATAATAAATATTTACAAAAATGTGAGGGTGTACTCACTTTTCTGAGATACTGTACATTTGTTTTACACATAAAACATGCACTATTTTTTCTTGACTAAAAAAACAAGCTGCTTACCAAGGATTTGTACTTTTTTTCCAGAAGTCTTAAAACAACAGTTCTGCTATAATGGGAATGCTGAAAGGCAAAAACAAGAAAATGTAGATGTTGTACTGAAAGCGTCCATGCATAAAGGGAAAACAATAGCATGCATTATTGGCGTATGGAGTGTTATGTGCTTTGCGGTATAAAAAGGAGTAATGTACATATGGTGTACTGGGACTACTACAAATACATAAGAAATTCAAGAATAGTGCAATGGGACATTTACTTCTATAGATATTAGAGAAATTGAAGTACGGTGTGCTGGGACTTTTATTTTTACAGATACTGTATAAGATAAATTCAAGTATAGTGTGCTGGAACTTGAAATTTTACATAATAGAAGAAAAATACAAGTAAAGTGTGCTGGGACTTGCAACACTGCAGAGTAAGAAGATCTATTCCATTGTGGTTAACTTGGACTTGTAGTGCTACATAGACAGCACAGTAGGCAGGAACATGCTGTAAACATCTGCATACTGCTGGGTGAACATGTGTGTTTCATGATCACCATTTGTCGTGTTGCATATATAGTGGTAAGTATCTCTACAGACTGGATTTGTGACTTCCCAACCATACCTCCAGTTAGATACTGAGCCTAGAGGAGACAAGATAGGACGGTTTGGAAGGGAGAAGATTCACTGCAAACAACCTCCTACTGCACATCGATGCAACCTGGCAAAGCCTAGCCTCTTTTTGTTTGCGAAAAACATCATTTGCATCACTTAAGTCATTGTATTTAGAACAGTGGAATACCCTATCTTCCCATATGGAACATATTATATTGAATTCCTTCAACACTGACTGGGCCTAGTAGCAGGAGCGGTGTGACCCAAAAAAATTAAGGTGGCTTTACGAGGTTGCAAATGTCAGAGTATAAATCAAATACTGGATGAACTCATGAATCACATTCTCCTTAAAATGAAATAATAAAATTAAGGAATTCACTGAAGCTTTTAATTGCAGCTTCACTGCAGCTGAAATCAAATCTCATAAGAAAGCCTAGCACTGCCTCTGCACTCATTGACTACATAGCATAACTTAATAGCATTGACTGGACAAGCAAACTACAAAAGGGGTTGGGTCCCTCCTCATACACATACCTACAAGTCAAGGAAAAAAGTGAATGCTACAGAAATGTGATTTAAACTGTACAGTGTATAAGGGGGTTTCCTAATATATTAAAATAAGTAGCATTTGAGAAAAGGCATTTTAAGAAACTATCCAGTATTTACAAGTAGATGCACACCATTGTACAAGCCATTGACTTACTGGGAAGTTGATGGTCTGCAATCAGAGCTACAAAACCTAGAGCTGACCATACAGTGCTGTTTTTCTTTTTGTTCAGCCCACAGAAATATCTAAGGTAAATATAAAATACTAGTCCAAGATGGCACTGTGAGCGGACGTGTTTTTGCACAGCTCCGCCGTCCAACTCATTTATCCGGCCTGATACGGGTGCAGGCAACACTGAACTGAAAGTCAGGGGCTCTCCCCTCGGTTGGGAACAGATAATTCACTGAAATCAGTCTGATAAGGAGGGATTTGGATGGCTTCCAAGGCCACCTCACGGAGGCTGAACAGCGAATCTCCTCGGTGGAAGATGTCCAGAGGGAGCACATGGCGGATCTTTACACCCTCAAAGTCAAGGTTAAACATCTGGAGGCAAGAGCAGAGGATGCCGAAAACCGGAATAGATGCAACAATCTGCGCATACTGGGATTACCGGAGGGGGCTGAAGGTGATGACCCTATATTGTTCACTGAAATCTTGCTCCAGACCCTGCTCCCCCAGGCTAAATTCTCAGCCCACTTTGTGGTTTAGAGAGTGCACCGTATACCCCCGGCCAGAGGGCCCCAGGATGCTCCACCGCGCACCTTCATTTTCAAATGATTGAATTTCCAGGACAGGGATATGATACTGCGGGAGGCCCGAACGGCTGGGGAACTGAAATTTGAAAATACTAGACTCCTTGTATTCCCAAATTACTCCATTGAGGTTCAGCATCTCCGGAAATCTTTTGACCATGTCTGGGCACGTCTCCGAGTTAAGGGACTAAAATACAGCGAAACTCAGGGTACAAGATGGAGAGCATGTACATTTTTTTACTTCACCGGAGGAGGCCTCTTCCTGGCTAGACTATGGAGTAGTATTGTTGTGGATTACAACCCTCAAACATTACTCATCTCTGTGAACAATTAATGCTTTCTAAGGGGCCTCCCCCTCCCCTATCCGTGGGAGAAGAACACGGTAATCCTTTGCTTACTGTTGCGCTAAGGGGGCCATTATGGATGCCAAGTTCCTATGCCCTGTGGTCTTTGCTGACTGGCTAAGTATCCGTTTCTGCGGACTGTATGCTAAGGCAGGGGCCCGGCAATCTCACTGAGAAGTTGATCACGTTTGGGGACTGTTAACCTCTTTCCCCCCCTTGTTGGCTGTTTGAAAAATGCAACAGTTAGCCGTTTAAGATTTGAGCCCCCAGCTTGCTGGGAGAACTGCACCGCATTTATCCTTGGACGATATGGACAGTGGTTGTCATATGCACTGATGCTTCTTGCACATGTTACCTCCACAGCATGGAGTCCTGCCATGCAGGGGTTTGGGACTGAGGCTGCTCCCAGGTTTTTTGGGGGGTGGTGGGAGTGTTATATGTTTTATGGGCTTTAGTTTTAATTTTCCACTAAAAATCAATTACAAGACATGGTTGGATGCTTTGAGACTGCTTAAGAACGCACTGTTTTAATTGCATGATGTGCTACTTTTTTTGTGTGCTGCTGGATGTGGGTGGATGGATCATGTGACTGCTCCTATGATAATGGTGGCTGCTCCTGATGTCGTCATTTAGTGTGCTCTCCTGGAATGTCAGGGGCCTTGGCTCTTCGGTTAAGCCCTCCCTGGTCTTCCAGTTCCTGAAGACCCACAGGCCCCATGTCTGCATACTTCAGGAAACCCACTTGGTGGGAAGAAAGACACTTAGTCTGAAAAAGCCATAGGTAGGCCACCAGTATCATTCGTGCTACTCTAACTTTGCTAGGGGTGTGAGCATACTCATTCACAAGTCTCTACAGTTTAGACTCCTAGACCTAGAATTGGATCCTGACGGCAGATATGTCATTGTGCACACTATGATAGAATGCCTGCAGCTTGTCCTGGTGGGTTTATATCTCCCTCCCCCGGCTTCCATCTAACTATTGCATACAATTACTGCCCTGGTTGCTAAGTAATCAACTGATAATGTAATGTTTATGGGGGACTTTAATATGCCCCCTATCCCGTAGTTGGATCGTTTTGTTACCGACGGGGGGGAAGGGGCTTTTCCGCTTTGTCCGGATGGGCCGAGGCCTATAGACTGACGGGACGCCTGGCGGTGGAGGCATCCTCTTGAGAGGACCTTTACGTGCCACTCATCCTCTTACAAAACCCTATCCCGCATAGATCTTGCATATATCTCTGGCCCCTCCTCCCCCGGTTACAGCGGGCATTCATACTCCCGAGGGGCATCTCGGATCATGCCTTGGTGGGCGTCCAGATCTCCTTGGAGGGGTCTGTCCAGATACTGGATTTCTAGCCCGGAGGTGGAGGAGGGGATCCGGACACAGGTGCAGGCATATTGGGAACTTAACCCTGACTCGGCCTCGGATGCCATGGTATGGAACGGGTTTAAGGCCCACTGTAGGGGCCATTATCAATCCATCATAGGGGGTGTCTGAAAAAGAGCGAGGGCTGAGTTGGTGAAGGCGGAGGATGCTGCTGCTAGCTTAGAACAACAATACATCCAGACTAGGGATCCGCTGGTGCACGACAAGCTTCAGGAGTGTACCAATGCGGTCAACTTGCTCCGCACCTCCCTGACCAAAAAGAAGCTACTTCAGCAGACTCAGAGAATCTTTGAGGAGGGGGAGAGGGGTGGCAGACTCTTGGCCTGGCTTGCCAAGGAACAGTCCTCTATCATGTCAGTGTCTGGTGTGGTGGGTGATGACGGGATTAGGCGTACGGACTCTAGGGGGATTGCAGACACCTTTGCAGCTTACTACGCAACACTCTACACCTCCAAGGTGGACTACTCCACGGAGGAGTTGGAGGCTTACCTAGAGGCAGTTGACTTCCCGGCCCTGACGGAGACTTATAGGAACAAACTGGACACTCCCATAACTGCTAAGGAGGTGCAAGGGGCATTGGCCTCTCTACAAGCGGGTAAAACACCGGGTCCGGAGTTGAATTTTACAAGACATATTCGGAGGAATTGGCCCCCCGTTTCCAATCAATCGTTTTGCCCCCCTCCATGTCGCAGGCAGTAATAGTGGCGATTCCCAAACCAGGCAATGATCCGGAGCTCTGCAAGTCCTGCTGCCCAATCTCTCTGATCAATGCGGATGCTAAGGTGCTTGCAAAGATTCTTGCCAATCGTCTGAACGGGGTCATTGCAGCGCTGGTGCATCCGGACCAGTCTGGGTTCATGCCAGGCAGGGGGACTGATATCAATATCAGAAGACTGCTCACGCATATAGACAGGGTGGAGAGTGAGGATGCCAGAGTAGTGGCCGCGTTGGATGCCGAAAAGGCATTTGACTCCATCGAATGGGAGTTCCTGTGGAAGGAACTAGAGTCCTTTGGATTTGGTCCGTGTTTTATATCCTGGGTGAGATTTTTATGCGCGACCCCAACGGCGAGAGTTCGGGTGAACAGTCTACTGTCTGCCGCATTTAATCTGACTCGGGGAACGAGACAGGGTTGCCAGCTGTCTCCGGGGCTCTTCGCCTTGGCTATTGAGCCTTTAGCGATTCTTCTGCAGGGAGACCCTAGGGTGCGGGGAATTCAGGTTGGGGTTGCCCAGGAAAAAGTGTCTCTCTATGCAGATGACACACTGCTATATTTGGCGGATGCCAGCGACTCTCTGGGAAGGGCCCTTGAGAGTATTAATAGCTTTGGGCGGTTCTCAGGGATCCGCATTAACTGGGACAAGTCCCTGCTGTTTTCCCTTCACCCCAGTTGTCCGAGGAACGGGAACCAGACACCCCTCCAATGGGCCGACGAATTAACATATCTTGGGATACGGGTCCGCAACCCCTTGAAAGTGTATATTGACAACAACCTGTCTCCCCTGATTTCCCCGTCAGCCATGGGAACTTGGTCAAAATCATATACTTGCCCAAGTTTTTTTTTTTGGAACGCCCCGATCCCTATCCCTAAGTCAATCTTTTGCAAGCTGGATAGTCTCCTGGTGTCTTTTGTTTGGACTGGGGGACCCCACGGATATAATTGAAAATGCTCCAGGTCCCCTTTTCTCAGGGGGGTCTGGCGTTGCCTAAATTACAGCTCTATTACTGGTCGGCGGTGTTGGTGACCGGTGGTGTTTCGACCAGTCCAGGCAGAATCCGGCGGTGAGGCTGGAGGCTTCGGTACCGGGGTCGTATGCAGCCTTGTCCAATATGGAATATAGGGGGCCTAGAGCACACCCTGCCACAACGACCCTCATGAGAACGATGGTAAAAGAATGGCAACAAGCCAGGGCGATTTTCAGGTCCGACGATACCCTCTCCCTCCACACTCCATTGTGGGGCAACCCTCAACTCCCGCACTTCCATAGCATACCTGACCCAAAATTGTGGGCGGACAGAGGGATTACGGCCCTCAAGCATATCTATTACGGAGGAACTTTTCCCTTTTTCTTGGTGCTTAGGGATAAGTACAATCTCCCCCCCCCTCGATGGCCTTTTGATTTTTGCAACTCCAAAATGCTACGAGGGCGCAGTTCCCTAACCAGATAAATCTGCAAACTGACTCAGTGGAAAGTCTGTTGACGTCGAAAATAATGGAGAGGCCTCTGTCCTCACTGTACCTCTATCTTTCAGTGGCCTACGCCAAGTCCCAGCAGAGACTATTTGACAAATGGAAGGAAGACATTCCGGGACTGACAGAGGAGGAGTGGGAGGATGTGGTGGGAAGCTACGTTACTAATATGATCTCAGCCAGGGATCGTTTTATTCAATTGAAACTCCTGCACAGAGCCTACTACACCCCAGCCCGACTGGCGAACATATATCCTAATGTTAGCCCCCTGTGCTCGACATATCAATCTTCTACCGGGACTCTCTTGCATATGGTATGGACGTGCCCCTTTATTAAACCTTACTGGGTAGCAGTGATAGGGAGACTGAATGACTTTGGAGACTAGGCCCTTAGACAGGATCCGGCTATGGCAATTCTGGGAGTTTTGGAGGATGTGGAAGCCACTAGACATGGGAAGCTGTTCCTGTTCTTTGCTTTATTTTATGCTAGAAGCAAAATCCTCCTTAAGTGGAGACACCCCACCCCCCCCAACAGTTAACACATGGATAGGTGCTATTAACATGGTCTCACCTTTGTACAAATTAACCTACGAGAGCAGAAACTGTCCTAAAAAATTTGATAAGGTATGGTGTCAGTGGGTAGATGCCTATGGTCTAAAAACCTAAAGAGAATATTTGGCGGCTTTGGTGATAATACAGGCTGATGCCTTCCTTTATTTTTTCCCTGCTTCTCCCCCCCCCCTTTTTTTTTTCTCTCTTCCTCTGTTTTTCTGTGTGTGATATGGTGTGGATTGTCACTGAACCCAACATCAATCTAGAGCCAGCCATGGGTTGTACACTTTGGGTGTAATCTGCAATGTATGTTTCCGAATGTCTTGCTAATGCAGTATTGCTGTCTTGAACTGTACTGACTATGTCCTTTGTAATGATCTCACTTTGTGATAAATAAAACTCTGTTAAATATAAAAAATACTAATAATCAGGGCTTTTTTTCAGCCGGAACACACTAGTATTGCATACCTTTGCACTGGTCTGGAGTGCCTGGTTGCGCTAATACACCCCCAAAAATTACATTTTTCTAGCTCCCCTATAGCACATCCAAATAGCAGCTTTAATATATACTACTAGCACCTGTGTCACCATTATCAGAAGGGAGTGGGACTATGCATTAGGGGTGCGGAGCAATTCTATGGATGCATTTCCTGACACTTCTTTTACAGTTCAGGCTGACCGTCTCCATCAGTTCATGGATTAAAGATATGAGCAATGTACCTTCTGCCTCTCTTTTAACTGCATGGGAAAAAAGTGTGACATCTCCTGACTGACTGCTGCGTTGGCCATCCTCCCTGCCTATGTTTTGGTTGGCTGACTCTGGCTGTGCCAATGTATTAACCCTGTACCTCTAATCCTACCCACACTGACAGATTGTTCAAGTGTAATAGCTTAGGAGGGGTATTGCTGTGCTCGGGGATCTGTTGTTGCTGTTGGGCATCTTTCTTTGCTGCTGGGGGCAATGTGTGTTATGTTATTATTGATACTTGTGGTACATTATTGCTGTATTCCAACTGCTGCAATAATGTTCTCAGTGTGCTATACTCTTTACTTGCCTGGCAAGGGGCAGAAAATGTGTATTACCACATTATCTGGCTGTCAAATTTTGTTTGGACTGGCTATACAGAAATTTAGAGGTTACCTAGCCTGTGTTTAAAAACAGTTAGATGTCCAAGGTACAGTGTTTGTGACTGATCTGAGGTCTGAATTTTATGGATTATAATTGGTTTTAAGTCAGACGTGTATAGGTTGGGGCTTATCTGAGATCTGAAGTGCATGCATGCATTGAGGCTGGTCTAAGGTCTGAAGTGCATGCATGCATCAAGGTTTGTCTACGGTCTGAAGTGCATGCATGCATTGGGGCTGGTCTGAGATCTGAAGTGCATGTATGCATTAAGGCTGGTCTGAGATCTGAAGTGCATGCATTCATTGGGGGTGGTCTGAGATATGAAGTGCATGCATGCCTTAGAGCTGGACTGAGGTCTGAAATGCATGCATTGGGGCTGGTCTTAGGTATGAAGAGTATGCTTGCATTGGGGCTGGTCTGAGCTCTGAAGTGTATGCATGCATTGGGGTTGGTCTGAGGTCTGATGTGCATGCATGCATTGGGGCTGGTCTGAGGTCTTATGTGAATGCATGCATTGGGGCTGGTCTGAGGTATGAAGTGTATGCATGCATTGGTGCTGGTCTGAGGTATGAAGTGTATGCATGCATTGGTGCTGGTCTGAGGTATGAAGTGTATGCATGCATTGGTGCTGGTCTGAGGTATGAAGTGTATGATTGCATTGGGGCTGGTCTGAGGTCTGATGTGTTTGCATGCATTGGGGCTGGTTTAAGGTCTGACATGTATGAATGGAGGCTGGTCTGAAGTACATGCATGCATTGCTGCTGGTCTAAGGTCTGAAGTGCATGCATGCATTGAGGCTGGTCTGAGATATAAAGTGAATGCATGCCTTGGGTATAGACTGAGGTCTTAAATGCATGCAATGGGGCTGGTCTGAAGTCTATGCATGCATGGTGGTTATTTTGAGGTTTGAAGTATATGCATGCATTGTGGCTAATCCAAGGTCTGAAGTGCATGCATCGAGGATGGTCTGAGATATGAATTGCATGTATGTATGTACCGGAGCTGGTCTGAAGTGCATGCTGTCATTGGAGCAGATGTGAGGTCTGGAAGTGTCTTACTTTGGTATGTGCTGAATATATCTCTTATGTTTTGTACATTGTATTGCATTTATTTTTATTATTAACAAATTATTTAGAAAGTACTTATAGATCATCACAAATTAATACTTGGTTCTGTATTCTCTAAAAAGAGGAGGTACTGAGAGGTGGATAGGGGTGGAGAGAAATGTGATCCAAGGGAGGGGCCAAATCCCTGCACCAATTCTCCAAGGATATATTCTCTGATAATAATAATAAATTAGTTACAAACTACCTAAACGAGGAAAAAAAAAAAACCTGTGCCAGAACAGAAAGGCTGTGCATAGCCAGGTTGTACAGCGATGGTCACAGGATGAAAGTTTGGTGATTGTGAGATGCTCAATGTGTACCTACTAGGCATGTGTTATGTTTGTTTATTCAATATGACTTATTATATGGGGTCCTGTTGCATATTTTCAAAGATATTTTATACTTAAAAGTGTTACTAAATCTAAAAGCATTTTTTACATAGTTTGCATTAGTGACACTTTACATAAAGATTGTGCATTATTCTTCAGACTATAGTGGTGCCGATTGATATAAAGCATTTGTTTGTTGTTTGTTTGTTATTATATACAAGTGAAATTACCATGTGTATAGTACCAAGCCCCCCTCCCCCCCATCCTCCCCCGTAACAAGCAATTCCATAAATTGAAACATTGTTTTTCCAATTACCATCCATTTCTTGAACCACACAGCCTTCGTATCAATCACAGACAAGTAAAAGACGGGTTCCAATAGCATTTGAGAACTTGAATCCGGAGTTACAGTTAATAGGGATAATGTGCTCTCTACAATCTCTTCCATGTACCTAATTGGAGGGAAAAATGTTACTAATCAACTAAATGAACAAATAATTGCCACTAAAAGTAAATTAGCATACTTGTTTTTTTTTTAGTTATTTTAAATAAACATAATTTCAGCAGATTTATTTGTCAGGCCCCTGCCTAGATGCTATAAATGTATCCTTAGGTTTCTCATTCCAAAGGCAGCTGGGTGGCCAGATAATATAAATTACTTCTATGAGCACACTTCGTGGTTTGTTCACACTAGCTGCATGATAAAACGCTCCTCATCACACGGTTTAGTTTGTTTCCTTTTTTTTTTAACTTACTGGAAGTGTACAAAGTTACACTTCGTTCAAGTCTCCGTACTGCCGTGTGTTGTGTTGCGAAATAGTGTGGCGAGCTACTGTGTTATCTAATGCGGTGTGGAAAATTACACCTTATCTGCAGTTTTCCACATCGCACATCACTCAAGCCTTTTTGTTTGAATGGAACATATAAAAACAGTTGTGCCTTTGCAGAGATTGGCATTGATTAAATGCAGTAAATGCTAGTCGATGCACACAAAGTGAGGGCCCTTATAACACTGGTTCAGACATGCAGCATATATGAAGGGGGCTGTCATAATTTAACTGAAAAGGTAGGACTCCCCCAACCTGCCTACTCTTTACTGGTGTCTTCCAACACAGTAGCCATGCACTATAAACTTAAAACCACGTGGTAGAGAAGATGCAGATGAAATGGTTTACATTCACATATGGATGTTTTACTGGGTATTGCAAATAGGAATAATGGAATCCAGTAGGGAAGCTACCTGTAATCTTTCAGGGGACCTGGAAAAAAAAACAGCACTGGGCAAAAAAGCAACAAAACGTCTCATCAAGCTTTGTCGAATGCTGACTCAGATCCCCCATGTGCACTCACAGGTCCTTACAGTTACACAAAACAAGCTAAGTATTTCAAGGTTTGCTAGCTATGTGTAAGGGAGCAATGTGGGCATGGAACCATATTTTTAGCGACAGGTCTGTTGTTAACATGGAAGAAAAGCGCAAGGTCGGCCATACATGGTGCAAATTTCTTTCCTGCAATCACGGGTTGCAGGAAAGAAATCTGCACCTATTTCCCCATCAACACAGACAGTGCCGACAGGAGAATCCCTCCTGTCGAGCTATTATCTGCTCCAGATGGGCGGGCCAGGGGTGGGCGGGGAAAGCTGTCCCCGCCAGGAGAAGACAGTGGTTATTGGTAGCAGATAAAGCAGCCGCTAGCGATAATCATAAGAGAATCCAGCAGGTTGGTTGTACCCAAGTTGATCGATCAACTTGGTACCTATAGCCTGCCCATTAACAGTTCGAATCTCGACCGGTTCCTACTGAACCCCCCGAGATTTGAACTGTGCATGGTTGGCCTATGTCTAACTATTCTTGAAAGTGTTCCCTCCCCCCTCCACGCACCAAGGTGTGTGTACTAACCTATGTTTCATCCACTTCAGTCCAGTCACGTGACCCTGCAGCTCTGACTCAGGGAGCGCTCACCGAGGACTGGGAATTTCTGGAGCGGTAACATCATCCATAGGCTCCCACAGCCCAGCCATTGTTGGCACTCCCTTCTCTCCCTTGCAGCAGCTGCTCATCATCAGGGAAGCTGGGGATGTAGGATCATGTGACTGGACTGACGCAAATTAAAAATAGGTAAGTACACATCTTTTTTTTTTATACAGGAAAGGTAGGTGGAGGGGGAGGGAACATTTTTAAGAATAGTTAGACTTAGGCTTTTCTTCTACTTTAAGTTAACCCATCATTACAGAAATATGGGGACTGCCAATGCTGATATCTCAAATTTATAGTTACCAGGCTGACAGGATGATCCCATGGCTGTAATATTTTCAACAAGCATGACGATCAGGAGATCTGACTTCACTCTGATGTATTCCAAGTCAGAGAATTAGTAAGTATTTTAAGAGACAACTAAGCAACTACTATCTTTAAAAAGGTGAGGTCGATGGCAGGTTTCCCTTATTAAAGGTTACCTTTAATGCATTTATACAAAGCTCATTCTAGAGGGACAGAAGCGAGAACTCCAGTCAGTAATATAGTATAGCTTACTGTCTCAACTGTGGGGGCTTAAACATATATTTTAGTAGAATGTGCCAACATTTTATTTAAACATGGGGAATAATACAAGTAAACCGTACAAAACTGTATTTTCACTTGGATTACTCCATAAGTACAAGTGCGCCTGTGCTTTTTTAACAAGTATCATTTTAAATTCGTTTATAGTTCAAAGCTGAACTCTGAGCAGGTATTAGAAGACCCATGTTAATTCAACTCTATAGTTATGAGTATATCATTTTTTTTTATATATGCAAGCTGTGCAAGTACCTGAATTTGACCTTGTATTAGTCTTTTGCAGTCTACTGTACAGCAGGGCTGAAGTTGTGAGAAGAAGCAGCAGCACAAAGAGCCAATCATGTGCTGATAATACCACTGCTTCTCTTTTACTGTCCAGTCGCAGACTGGGGCAGGTCCAGGAGTACCTGGGCTTAGAGAAATTGGGTTGAAAGATGCTGGCCATCAAACTGAAGACTTCTAGTCACAGGAAAAAAAAATAGCTGTGGGGAAATCTCTGGCTTGAAGGTGAATATTGCAACAACAGTTGATTTTGTTATTTTATCTTTTAATGGGCTATTTATTTTTATCATCTTACTCGATTTTGGCTGGAGCTCTGTTAACTGAATCCAATGATCCAATTATCTACAAATCAATATCTGAACTTTCTTCTTCTCCAGAGTTTACATCATACAATGTTACCCATAATTCCATTAGTCAACTTTCATTTGGAGAAGTTTCATGTTGATTTTTTTTAAAGCAAGGTGGACTGACTGAGGCTTCATATGTCACAAGACTGCAAACCAACAGATAAATACTTCCAAACAATCCCAATGGCTAGCCTAGGTCTGCAATGGAGAATCTTCACAGAGGTTTAGTACATCAAAAGTTCATTTTATAGGTTTTTATTTTTGTTCTTCCTCTTTTTATGAAGCTTGTTTCAAAGCTGAACTCCACTCAAACTATTGAATTCAGAGTTACATTTTTATACAGGAGCTTTTTATCTTTTTAAGTGATTTGAATTTTTGTTAATCTATTACTGAGATTGACACATCTGACAGACAGCGCAGGTTGAAGACCTAACATTTCAGCTATTGCAGTAAAGCAAAGCAGCTTTGTCACTGATCCTTTGATTGGACATAGGAGATGTGGCAACACAGTAATAAGATCATCCATGTGTTCCTTCTGTTGGCATGTTCATTTTCAGCACATGTGCATGCAAGCAAAGCTTGTGTGACCCCTAATCCTGGGCCTTCCTCTTGCTGATGCTATGCAGGAAATTACTGTGATTGGTATCAAACAGAATCCAATACTTAGACTAGTTGCACGTTAAAATAACTTCCATTATCATACCCTACTACCGTAGGAGAATGTGGGTGGTAGGGGCGGATGGAGGTGGGTGGGGCTCAAGGACTAGGCGGAGAGGCTGGGTAGACCTTAGTTGGGAGGAAGATTGGAAAAGGTACCTATGCTTTGAAGAGGGTTCCCCCTGACCCCCAATTGTCTTTTGCCCCCTTTCTTTCTTTCTTTTTCCTCTTTTCTTCCTTTGGTTTTTGGGGAAGAAGTGTGATATATATAGATGTTAGGATATGCTTCTAGGGGATACACCGTGTACTATATATTTATTATATGTTGGTAACTATATACAGTATCTCACAAAAGTGAGTACACCCCTCACATTTTTGTAAATATTTTATTATATCTTTTCATGTGACAACACTGAAGAATTGACACTTTGCTACAATGTAAAATAGTGAGTGTACAGCTTGTATAACAGTGTAAATTTGCTGTCCCCTCAAAATAACTAAACACACAACCAATAATGTCTAAACTGCTGCCAATAAAAGTATGTACAACCCTAAGTGAAAATGTCCAAATTGGGCCCAATTAGCCATCTTCCCTCTCCGGTGCCATGTGACTCGCTAGTGTTAAAAGGTCTTAGGTGTGAATGGGGAGCAGGCATGTTAAATTTGGTGTTATCACTCTCACTGTCTCATACTGGTCACTGAAAGTTCAACATGGCATCTCATGGCAAAGAACTCTCTGAGGATCTGAAAAAAAGAATTGTTGCTCTACATAAAGATGGCTATAAGAAGATTGCCAAGACCCTGAAACTGAGCTGCAGCACAGTAGCCAAGACCATACAGTGGATTAACGGGACAGGTTCCACTCAGAACAGGCCTCGCGCCATGGTCGACCAAGATAGTTAAGTGCACATGCTCAACGTCATATCCAGAGGTTGTCTTTGGGAAATAGACATATTAGTGTTGTCAGCATTGCAGCAGAGGTTGAAGGGGTGGGGGTCAACCTGTCAGTGCTCAGACCATAGACCGCACACTGCATCAAATTGGTCTGCATGGCTGTCATCCCAGAAGGAAACCTCTTGTAAAGATGATGCAGAAGAAAGCATGCAGTTTGCTGAAGACAAGCAGACTAAGGACATGGATTACTGGAACCATGTCCTGTGGTCTGATGAGACCAAGATAAACTTATTTGGTTCAGATGGTGTCAAGCGCGTGTGGAGGTAACCTGGTGAGGAGTACAAAGACGAGTGTGTCTTGCCTACAGTCAAGCATTGTAGTGGGAGTGGGCTGCATGAGTGCTGCTGGCACTGGGGAGCTACAGTTCATTGAGGGATCTATGCATGCCAACATGTACTGTGACATACTGAAGAAGAGTGTGATCCCCTCCCTTCGGAGACAGGGTCGCAGGGCAGTATTCCAACATGATAATGACTCCAAACACACCTCCAAGACGACCACTGCCTTGCTAAAGAAGCTGAAGGTAAAGGTGATGGACTGGCCAAGCATGTCTCCAGACCTAAACCCTATTGAGCAT